>SRVM01048346.1:0-26061 GCA_007570785.1 Antilocapra americana
CAAATAACAGCACATCCCATACCTGTGTCATCACACTGGGCATATGTATGACATCACATGCACTAGACTCGACATCACATTCAGTATTTTTGACATTAAATCACAGTATTTATGACATTGCACCCACTGGACTGCATCATCACAACCATTCTCTCCATGATATCACACACATTGCATGCATGCATTTCATATCCAATATAGGTATGACATCATACGCAGTATATGGGTTTCCCTACCCATTCTCTTGGACATCACACACACTATATCTCACATCGCTTCCACTGTATTAGTGTCATTCAACCCACTGTACAGATGATATCACACCCACTTGATGCCCATCACACCCTATACCTGTATGACGTCATATGCTCTCTATGACGTCATATCCCCTCTTTATGACATCACACCCCAGTGTTTCAAACATCAAATCAGGTGTATTCATGATATCACCCCCAGTCTTAGTACTCCATGTCCACGGTATGACATCACACCCAGTGTAATCATGACGTGAAACCCACTCTATATGATGTCACATCCACTTTATGACATCACTTCCAAGCTGCGTGTGAAATCACAGGCAATTTATCTGTGACATCACACTCACTATGTCTCTGAAGTTATATCCACTAATGAGACATCAGGAGCCCTGTGGGGATGACAGCACAACCACTCTATCTGACATCACACACACTCTATCTGACATGAGCTCCAATGTATCCTTTCATCAAAACCGCATTATGAATGACATCACACCCTCTATGTGTATGATGTCATACGTACTCTATATGCCATCACATCCCCTCTTTATGACGTCACACCGCTACATTTATGACATCACATCCAATGTACTCATGACGTCACCCCCAATGTATATGAAGTCACATCAAATCTATATGAAATCACATATCCTGGACTTGTGATACTGCATCAATCTGAGCCATCCAACCCACTGTATACGTTATATGACAAGTATCTTATGTATGACATCGTGATAAATATATCTATGCAGTCATATGGGCTCTTTATGACATCACAGCCACTCATTCTCACATCACACCACTGCATTTATGACATCACTTGCACTGTATTCATGCCATCACACCCAGTATATGTGAAGTCCCATCAACTGTATATGACATCACATCTTCTATACAAATAACAGCACATCCCATACCTGTGTCATCACACTGGACATATGTATGACATCACATGCACTAGACTCGACGTCACATTCACTATTTATGACATTAAATCACAGTATTTATGACATTGCAACCACTCGACTGCATCGTCACAACCATTCTCTCGATGATATCACACACATAGCATGCATGCATATCATATCCAACATAGGTATGACATCATACGCAGTATATGGGTTTCACTACCCATTCTCTTGGACATCACACACACTATATCTGACATCGCTTCCACTGTATCAGTGTCATTCCACCCACTGTATAGATGATATCACACCCACTCGATGTCCATCACACCCATTACCTGCATGACCTCATATGCTCTCTATGATGTCATATCCCCTCATTTCACATCACACCCCAGTGTTTGAAACAACAAATCAGGTGTATTCATGATATCACACCCACTCTTAGGACTCCATGTCCACTGTATGACATCACACCCATTGTAATCATGACGTCACACCCACTCTGTATGATGTCTCATCCACTTTATGACATCACTTCCAAGCTGCGTGTGAAATCACAGGCAATTTATCTGTGACATCACACTCACTATGTCTATGACGTTATATCCACTAAGGAGACATCAGGAGCCCTGTGGGGATGACAGCACAACCACTCTATCTGACATCACACACACTCTATCTGACATGATCTCCACTGTATCCTTTCACCAAAACCACTATACGTATGACATCACACCCTCTATGTGTATGATGTCATACGTACTCTATATGCCCTCACATCCCCTCTTTATGACGTCACACCACTACTTTTATGACATCACATCCAATGTACTCCTGACGTCACCCCCAATGTATATTAAGTCACATCAAAGTTATATGAAATCACAGCTACTGTACTTGTGATAATGCATCAATCTGAGCCATTCAACCCACTGTATAGGTTAGATGACAAGTACCTTATGTATGACATAGTGCCCAATATATCTATGCAATCATATGGGCTCTTTATGACATCATATCCACTCATTCACACATCACACCACGGTATTTATGACATCACTTGCACTGTATTCATGCCATCACACCCACTATATGTGAAGTCCCATCAAGTGTATATGACATCACATCTTCTATACAAATAACAGCACATCCCATACTGTGTCATAACACTGGGCATATGTATGACATCACATGCACTAGACTCGACATCACATTCACTATTTATGGCATTAAATCACAGTATTTATGACATTGCACCCACTCGACTGCATCATCACAACCATTCTGTCGATGATATCACTCACATAGCATGCATGCATATCATATCCAACATAGGTATGACATCATACGCAGTATATGGGTTTCCCTATTCTCTTGGACATCACACACAGTATATCTGTCATCGCTTCCACTGTATTTGTGTCATTCCACCCACTGTACAGATGATATCACACCCACTCGATGCCCATCACACCGAGTAACTGCATGACCTCATATGCTCTCTATGACGTCATATCCCCTTTTTTCACATCACACCCCAGTGTTTCAAACATCAAATCAGGTGTATTCATGATATGACACCCACTCTATGGACTCCATGTCCACGGTATGACATCACACCCACTCTAATCATGACGTCACACCCACTCTGTATGATGTCTCATCCACTTTATGACATCACTTCCAAGCTGCGTGTGAAATCACAGGCAATTTATCTGTGCCATCACACTCACTATGTCTATGACCTTATATCCACTAATGAGACATCAGAAGCCCTGTGGGGATGACAGCACAGCCACTCTATCTGACATCACACACACTCTATCTGACATGATCTCCACTGTATCCTTTCATCAAAACCACTATATGTATGACATCACACCCTCTATGTGTATGACGTCATACGTACTCTATATGCCCTCACATCCCTCTTTATGACGTCACACCACTACTTTTATGACATCACATCCATTGTACTCCTGACGTCACCCCCAATGTATATGAAGTTACATCAAAGCTATATGAAATCACATCTACTGTACCTGTGATAATGCATCAATCTGAGCCATCCAACTCACTGTATAGGTTAGATGACAAGTACCTTATGTATGACATAGTGCCCAATATATCTATGCAATCATATGGGCTCTTTATGACATCACAGCCACTCATTCTCACATCACACCACTGCATTTATGACATCACTTGCACTGTATTCATGCCATCACACCCATTACATGTGAAGTCCCATCAACTGGATATGACATCACATCTTCTATACAAATAGCAGCACATCCCATACCTGTGTCATCACACTGGGCATATGTATGACATCACATGCACTAGACTCGACATCACATTCACTATTTATGACATTAAATCTCAGTATTTATGACATTGCACCCACTCGACTGCATCATCACAACCATTCTCTCGATGATATCACACACATAGCATGCATGCATATCATATCCAACATAGGTATGACTATATACGCAGTATATGGGTTTCCCTACCCATTCTCTTGGACATTACACACACTATATTTGACATCGCTTCCACTGTATCATTGTCATTCCACCCACTGTACAGATGATATCACACCCACTTTATGCCAATCACACCCACTACCTGTAGGATATCATATGCTCTCTATTACGTCATATCCCCTCTTTATGTCATCACACCCCAATGTTTCAAATATCAAATCAGGTGTATTCGTGATATGATTCTCATTCTTAGTACTCTATGTCCACGGTACGACATCTCATTCAGTGTAATCGTGACGTCACACACACTCTATATGATGTCTCATCCAATTTTTGACATCACATCCAAGCTGCGTGTGAAATCACAGGCAATTTATCTGTGACATCACGCTCATTATGTCTATGACATTATATCCACTAATGAGATATTCAGAGCACCGTGGGGATGACAGCAAAACCACTCTATCTGACATCACACAGACTCTATCTGAGATGATCTCCACTGTATCCTTTCATCAAAACCGATATACGTATGACATCACACCCTCTATGTGCATGATGTCATACATACTCTATATGCCATCACATCCCCTCTTTATGACGACACACCGCTAGATTTATGACATCACATCCAATGTACACATGACCTCACCCCCAATGTATATGAAGTCACATCAAAGCTATATGAAATCACATCTACTGTACTTGTGATACTGCATCAATCTGAGCCTTCCAACCCACTGTATAGGTTAGATGACAAGTACCTTATGTATGACATCGTTCCCAATATATCTATGCCTTCATATGGGCTCTTTATGACATCATATCCACTCATTCTCACATCACACCACTGTATTTATGACATCACTTTCACTGTATTCATGCCATCACATCCACTATATGTGAAGTCCCATCAACGCTATATGACATCACACCTTCTATACAAATAACAGCACATTCCATACGTGAGTCAAAACACTGGGCATATGTATGACATCACATGCAATAGACTCGACATCACATTCACTATTTATGACATTAAATCACAGTATTTATGATATTGCACCCACTCGACTGCATCGTCACAACCATTCTCTCGATGATACCACACACATTGCATGTATGCATATCATATCCAACATAGGTATGACATCATACGCAGTATATGGGTTTCCCTACCCATTCTCTTGGACATCACACACACTATATCTGACATCGCTTCCACTGTATCAGTGTCATTCCACAAACTGTACAGATGATATCACACCTACTCGATGCACATCACACCCAGTACCTGCATGACGTTATAGGCTCTCTATGACGTCATATCCCCTCTTTATGACATCACACCCCGGTGTTTCAAACATCAAATCAGGTGTATTCACGATATCACCCCCAATCTTAGGACTCCATGTCCACGGTATGACATCACATCCACCGTAATCATGACGTCACACCCACTCTATATGATGTCTCTTCCACTTTATGACATCACTTCCAAGCTGCATGTGAAATCACAGGCAATTTATCTGTGACATCACACTCACTATGTCTAGGACGTTATATCCACTAATGAGATATCAGGAGCCCTGTGGGGATGACAGCACAACCACTCTCTCTGACATCACACACACTCTATCTTACATGATCTCCACTGTATCCTGTAATCAAAACCGCTATACATATGACATTACACCCTCTATTTGTATGATGTCATACGTACTGTATTTGCCATCACATCCCCTCTTTATCATGCCACACCCCTACATTTATGACATCACATCCAATATACTCATGAAGTCACCCCCAATGTATATGAAGTCACATCAGAGCTATATGAAATCACATCTTCTGTACTTGTGATAATGCATCAATCTGAGTTGTCCAACCTCCCGTATAGGTTAGATGACAAGCACCTTATGTATGACATCGTGCCCAATATATCTATGCCGTCTTATGGGCTCTTTATGACATCATTTCCACTCATTCTCACATCACACCACTCTATTTATGACATCACTTGCACTGTATTCATGCCATCACACCCACTATATGTGAAGTCACATCAACTGTATATGACATCACATCTTCTATACAAATAACAGCACATACCATACCTGTGTCATCACACTGGGCATATGTATGACATCACATGCACTAGATTCCACATCACATTCACTATTTAGGACTTTAAATCACAGTATTTATGACATTGCACCCACTCGACTGCATCATCACAACCATTCTCTCGATGATATCACACACACTGCAGGTATGCATATCATATCCAACATAGGTATGACATCATACGCAGTATATGGGTTTCCCTACCCATTCTCTTGGACGTCACACACACTATATCTGACATCGCTTCCACTGTATCAGTGTCATTCCACCCACTGTACAGATGATATCACACCAACTCTATGCCCATCACGCCCAGTACCTGTATGACGTCATATGGTCTCTATGACGTCATTTCCCCTCTTTATGACATCACACCCCAGTGTTTCAAACATCAAATCAGGTGTATTCATGATATCACACCCACTCTTAGGACTCCATGTCCACGGTATGACATCACATCCACTGTAATCATGACCTCACACCCACACTGTATGATGTCTCATCCTCTTTATGACATCACATCCAAGCTGCGTGTGAAATCACTAGCAATTTATCTGTGGCATCACACTCACTATGTCTATGATGTTATATCCACTAATGAGACATCAGGAGCCCTGTGTGGATGACAGCACAACCACTCTATCTGGCATCACACACACTCTATCTGACATCTCTGTTGGGCCCGGCCGGCTCATTCGATCAGCCAGAGCCATTATGGTCGGAACGCTGCAAGACTGCTGCCATATAAGGCACTGATTACGTGCCAGCTATACATTCGGCTGGCAAATCACCAAAAGGATCATGCGGCAAACACATATCCGACAGGCCAATGGGCCACAAGACATGTATTCCATACATGCCCGTCAGAACTTCCCCCTTCCTTTTCCCACTCCCTCCTCTCCTCCCCATATATAATCGCCTTGCGCTCAATAAAGTTTTGCAGCTTGATCAGAACCTTTGTCTTGCTGCCGTTTTTCGCGTCTCTTCTCGCACCTCTTCATCCGTTCTCAGGTGGATTCAGACCCCCCGTTGATTGCTCTGCGGGCCAGAGCCACTGCTCCCAGCTAGCGGCCGGAACAAGTGGCGCCCAACGTGGGGCCTGAAAACCGCTTGGACGGACCGCCGTCCCCGTTGACCAGTCCCAGCAAGGAGCACCATGATTACCCCCTTGTGAGACGACTCCGGAGAGAGCCCCCTCCCTCGACGGTGGCATTCGGTCAGGTAAGAATTAATCATGGGACAAGCATGTTCGGAAGATGATGTTTTTATTAGCCAGCTTAAAGAATCCCTCAAGGTGCGAAGAATTCGGGTTCGTAAAAAAGATTTAGTTTCGTTTTTTCATTTTATTTTTAAGACCTGCCCCTGGTTCCCTCAACAGGGTACTCTCGACACTCGTATGTGGAATCGTGTCGGAGATTGCCTTAATGACTATTATCGTGTCTTTGGTCCCCAGACTGTGCCTATCACCACCTTTAACTACTACAATCTTTTAAAAGATATTCTCACCAACCAGGGCCATACCCCAGACATTCAGCACCTTTGTCAGGAAGGACAAAGAATCCTTTCCCTCCACTCCCGTCCCCCCTCTAGAGCGCCCTCTACCCAAGATCTTACACACAGCGACCCCATACACCCAAATAACTCCAGCGCCGCTACCGTTACTCACCCCCCCTCACGGGCCCTCTCAAACTGTCCCTCGATTTCTATCAATATTGAGACAAATCCAAATCCTACTGCTATATACCCCGATCGTAAACACGTAAAAGGAATAACCAGCACGGACACAGACGATCAGCTGCCCCCTGCTGACCGAGCTAATCTAGAAGATGAGGCAGGCCACTATAACGGCCTTGACTGGCCTCCCTCCTCCTCTGCCTCTGCCGCTCCCGCCAGAGCCACCGTTTTAAACAAGCCTGTGCTTAATGCCTCTCCGCCGCCCCCCGCTTCTGCGCCTCCGCCCTGTTCAGACGCCATCTTACACAGCTCTGTGCTCCCGCCCTTTGTGCCACCGCCATATTTTCCCACCCACTCAGTTACGCCCACCGCTCCCAACACAGCTCGCCTTCCAGCTCCTATTCTGCATAACACAGAGCCACCACCCATCAATCAAACTCCCCTCCCCCAAACAACTTTCCTTCAAGAAGCCCTGATTTTCATCCGAGAGGTGAAAGCGGTAGCCAAAGAACTCGCCGACCTGACTGTCTCCGCCCCCCAAAGGCTTTTAGCCTTCCCAGTAACTAGGAGCCAGGCTCAGCCTCCGCCTCGCGAGGCGACAGACTCTCAAAGCCCTGAGCCCAGTGCTCACGACCCACCACTTAGTGATGATGATGAAGAAGAGTCAGAACACTCGGCTTCTTGTGATGATGAGCCCCCGTTCCCACCATGCCCCCATACTTACAAAAAGCTCAGCTTAAAAACGCTAGAAAAGGTCAAAGCGGCACTGGCCAACTACGGCCCCACTGCCCCCTTCACTGTTGTCCTTATTGAAAAGCTTAGTTATCGATGGCTTACACCCAATGATTGGTTGTTCCTAGCCAAGGCTGCCCTAAGCGGCGGTGATTTTATACTCTGGAAAAGTGAATATGAAGAGGCTTCCAAACAGTTTGTTGAACGCAATTCGCGTAAGCCCTCCTCAAAAGGTTGGACTCTCAAAAAGTTCCTTGGCTCTGACCCCTACCAACGTAAAGAAAAACAGGCTCAATTTCCCCCCGGGTTACTAACACAAATTCAGTCAGCAGGTGTTAAAGCGTTTAAGTGCCTTCCCCAGAAAGTTGCTGCCACCACCTTCCTTGCAAAGATCAGACAGGGCCCTGATGAGCTATATAGTGATTTCATTAGTCGCTTACAAGAACTGGCTGAATGGCTTTTTGGCTCTGGAGAAAGCGAAAGCACCTTCCTTAAACACCTCGCTTTTGAAAATGCTAACCCCGCCTGCCAAAATGCTATTCGACCTCATCGTGAAAAAGACCTCTCAGAGTATGTCCGCCTTTGCTCAGGCATCGGGTCTGCTCATGCTCTGGGGCTCGCTATTGGGGCCGCCTTACAAAGCTTTGCTCCAAACTAGAGATATCATGACCGTGATCGCCTTTGCTTCACCTGAAAACAGCCCGGACATTTTTCGCGGGCTTGCCCACAATGAGCCCACGCCTTATCTAACCCCCACCCCAAGACCCCTTATGACTCTAATACTGGCACTCCCAATATTCAAAGACCCCCTCCCTGGACAATATGTCCCCGTTGGAAAAAGGGGTTTCACTGGGCCTCAGAATGCCACTCCAAGACAGACATTAAGGGACAACCCCTCCCCCCAAAACAGGGAAACTCCAACAGGGGCCAGCCCCAGGGCCCCAACGCAGGGATGAACTCAGGGGCTTCACAGTTCAACCCTCAAATCCCCAACCCTACAATTCCGGTCCTCCCCGTAATCAACCACGCCTCCTCGTCTCAGATCTTTGGAGGGCAACCGCAGGCAGCGCAGGACTGGACCTCTGTACCAACGACCACACAATATTAACTCCAAATAATAGCCCTTTGATGCTCCCTGTCGGCGTATATGGCCCCTTACCACCTAACACATTCGTCCTTATTCTTGGCCGTATTAGCTCCACCCTTAAAGGGATCCTAGTGTTCCCTGGCATTCTTGACAATGACTTTGAGGGAGAAATTCATATCATTGTCTCCACCACTCATGATCTAATCTCAATCCCAAAAGGCACCAGGCTAGCACAGATCATTATTCTCCCCTTACAACATATTAACTCAAATTTCAAAAAGGCTTCTTGGGGCCCCAGCACCCCTGGCTCATCAGACACATACTGGGTTCAACAAGTCTCTCACCACCGCCCCTCACTCAAGCTCAAACTTAATGGCAAGGTCTTTACAGGCATCTTAGACACAGGAGCAGACGCTACTGTCATATCCCAATCCCACTGGCCAAAGTCTTGGCCATTAACACCTGTTGCCACCCATCTGCGCGGCATTGGACAAGCTGCTAACCCCCAACAAAGCTCTCAAACCCTGATGTGGGAAGATGCTGAGGGAAATAGTGGCTCCGTCACTCCCTTTGTTCTCCCCAATCTGCCTGTTAACCTGTGCGGGAGAGATATCCTCTCCCAAATGAAGGTGATCATGTGCAGCCCCAATGACATAGTTATGACCCAAATGCTTAATCAAGGCTTCCTGCCAGGTCAGGGACTAGGAAAAAGAGGTCAAGGAATCACTAAGCCCATTACGATCCCTCCTAAAATAGACAAAGCATGTTTAGGATACCCCCAAAATTTTCCCTAGTGGCCACTGATAGTCCTGTACCCCATGCAGACAAGATCCTTTGGAAGACAGTGGATCCTGTTTGGGTCGATCAGTGGCCCCTTACCCACGAAATAAACCTTAGCTGTGATAGCGTTAGTACAGGAACAGCTTGCAGCAGGACATATTGAGCCCACTAATTCCACCTGGAATACACCCATATTCGTAATAAAAAAGAAATCTGGCAAATGGCTCCTCCTACAGGATCTTAGGGCCATTAATAAAGCAATGATCCCCATGGGGGCCTTACAGTCTGGCCTCCCTTCACCAGTTGCCATCCATGCCAGTTACCATAAGATCGTCATAGACCTAAAAGATTGCTTCTTTACCATCCCCCTCCACCCCGACGACAGGCCTTATTTCGGCTTCAGTGTCCCACAAACCAATTTCCAAGGCCCCATGCCTCGTTACCATTGGAAAGTGCTGCCACAGGGCATGGCCAATAGTCCCACCCTATGTCAAAAATTTGTTGTGGCAGCTATTGCCCCAGTCAGGGCACAGTGGCCTCAGGCATACATTCTCCATTAAATGGACGATATCCTTTTGGCATGTCCTGACGAAGACACTGTCAGGACCTGTCACGCCCACCTGATCACCTGCCTTACAAGACAAGGGCTACAAATCGCCCCCAATGAAATACAAACCTCCAACCCATACTTTTATCTAGGATTTGAACTTTGCCATCAACATATATTTACCCCTCATATCCGCCTTAGAACAGACAGGCTAAAAACGCTTAATGACTTCCAAAAACTTCTTGGAGACATTCAGTGGCTTCGGCCGAACCTAAAACTGCCCACAGAGGCCCTCCTCCCACTTAATAATATCCTCAAAGGAGATTCAGACCCCCTGTCTCCTCATGTCTTGACGCCCGAGGCAAAACACTCTCTAGACATTATCAACAAGGCTATCCAAAACCAAACTGCTCAACAGATTTCTTACAGCCTGCCTCTAATATACCTCTTACTACCTACAACACATACACCTACCAGAGTTTTTTGGCAACCAAAGACAACAGATCCCTCAAAAAACGGTCAACCCCTCCTTTGGGTCCACCTCCCAGCTTCCCCCTCTCGAGTCCTATTGCCTTACCCTTCCCTTCTTGCCACGCTAATTATAAAGGGGCGCTCCACCAGTCGCCAGCTGTTTGGTAAAGACCCAGAATCAATAATTATCCCTTACTCACAAGACCAATCAAATTGGCTTTTACAAACCTCCGATGAATGGGCTACTGCGCTGCCCTCCTTCACAGGAAACCTTGACAACCATTACCCTAGCGATCCCATTATTCAGTTCGCTAAGACCCATCCATTTGTCTTCCCTAAAATCACTAAAACAACTCCGCTCCCCAAAGCCGCCCTCGTCTTTACTGATGGATCTTCAAATGACATGGCTGCCTATGTTCTCAATGGACAAACTTTCACAACAAAATCTCCCTATACCTCTGCACAACTTGTAGAACTGTTTGCTATCCTCAAAGTCTTTACCTCGCTTGCCAACCAACTGTTCAACCTCTACACCGACAGTGCCTACATAGCTCAGTCAGTCCCCCTGTTAGAAACCGTCCCCTTCATCAAACCGTCCACAAATGCCGCTCCTCTATTTGCTAAGTTACAAGCTCTTATTTTACAAAGACAACACCCCTTTTTCATTGGACACCTTCGTGCCCACCTTGACCTTCTCAGACCCCTGACTGAGGGCAACGCCCTAGCAGATGCCACCACACAAACTGTCTATTCTGTCCTCACAGACCCTATCACTGAGGCAACACAAGCCCACACCTTACACCATTTAAATGCCCATACCCTTCGCCTGCTTTACAAAATCACAAGAGACCAAGCTAGAGAAATTGTCAAGGCATGTCCCCATTGTGTCCCCTCGGCGCCTGTGCCTCACCTAGGAGTAAATCCCCGGGGACTCACCCCAAATGCTATCTGGCAGATGGACATAACTCACCTCATGGCCTTTGGAAAACTTAAGTTCATTCATGTTACTATTGACACCTTTAGCGGGTTCATAGCTTCCTCCCTACAAACAGGTGAGGCATCAAAAAATGTCATCTCTCACATGATCCATTGCCTATCCGTCTTGGGCAAACCTCGTACTATCAAGACAGACAACGGCCCAGGATATACTGGAAAAAATTTTCAGACTTTTTGCCAACGGCTTCAGATCAAACATATCACAGGCATCCCTTACAATCCCCAGGGACAAGGCATTATAGAGAGAGCTCATCAGATTTTAAAAAATTCCATCAACTGCCTGACACATTCGCCCCTCAGGGTCACAAAACAACATCCTCATAACCTCCTAAACCATGCACTCTTCCAACTCAATTTCCTCACCCTAGACTCTCAGGGACACTCAGCAGCTGACTGCCACTGGCATCCACTAACTTTTAGCCAACAGGTCACAGTCATGTGGCGCGACCCCCTCACTCGCGCCTGGAAGGGCCCAGACCCCGTCCTCATTTGGGGAAGAGGCTCAGCCTGCATTTATGACCAAAAAGAAGATGGCCCACAGTGGTTACCTGAAAGACTTATACGACACATCAACCATTGGGCCCCCCAAACTAACTTTAATCATATCCCAGGGAACAATGATGCAGCCTGAGGAAAACCCCTTTTCCTCTTTTCTCTTTCAGACCATATGCATCCTCATTGGCTTTTCCCACTACTGTTACCAATACTGCGATGCCAAACAATAGATGGAGGGCTCCGGCCACCACTATACCTCAAGCCAAGCCACAACTATACCTCACCCTTTTTGGACCACCATGCGAATGCCGTGGAGGAATCGATGTCTACCATTACACAGATCCATCATTTTGGACCTTAAAAGTTGATTGTGACACCAAAACGGCCTTTCTGACACGTGAGGTGACTAGGCCTGGAAGTGGTAAGGTTCACTGGCGCTGTGTACCAAAACCCCCTGTTATATCTGCCATCAATGGCAGGCCAGGTCCTTGCCCCAAAAAATGCTAAACCGATGGATTTCAAGAGACAATGCACTCTTCCTGTTATCATGAGACTCAAGAGTGCACATATGACAATCAAATCTTTTTCACTGCCATACTCCAAAGAACTAAAACGGGGGGAGCCACCCGTACCTCACCCGTTGGCTTCAGCCCATACCTAGAGGCCGGGTGCAAGGGCACAATGGGACAGCTGGTATGATGGGAACAGGTTGCTCCTATTCACATCTCTGATGGAGGTGGACACCAGGAAAGAGTGAGAGAGATTATCGTTCAAAAAAAGATAGAACATCTCATTGATAGACAATTTTCAAAGCTTTCTTACCACCCTATACCACTCCCCAAATCACGGGGAACAGACCTAGACCATCAAACAATAGACATTTTGACAGCCACCCACCAGGCGCTTAACACCTCTAACCCCAATTTAGCCCAAGACTGCTGACTATGTGTCAGCCAGGGCATGCACATGCCCCTGGCTATCTCCGTTAATACATCAGACCTCAACATTATTGACCAAAACTGCACTCTCGGCCTGCCCTTCAGGGTCCAACCTACACTGTTTTCATTCTCCCCCTGCATCTACAAACACCTGCGCAATGATTGCACAGATATACCCGTTGGCTTCACTGCCATTACCAACTGCAGAGCTGTGTTTAACTATACCTCTAGCTACACCACCCTCCTATGCCCCGGACCAGGAAAGGCATTCGTTTGCGGAAACAATCAAGCCTATACCGCCCTACCCCCGTCATGGACAGGGCTGTGCGCTCTAGCTACCCTGCTACCAGACATAGATATCATTCCAGGAAATGAGCCCGTTTCCATTCCTGCTTTTGACCAACTTGCGGGACGGCACAAAAGAGCCCTAGCCATTATCCCCTTGCTTGCTGGGTTAGGAATCTCTGGAGCGATAGCTACGGGATCTGCAGGCCTAGGATATGCAGTTGATTCATATTCACAGCTCTCTAAGCAGCTCATTGATGATGTCCAGGCATTATCCAGCACCATTAGTGATATCCAAGATCAACTAGACTCCCTAGCACAAGTAGTCCTTCAAAACAGACGAGGCTTAGATCTTCTCACCGCAGAACAGGGAGGTATCTGCCTTGCCTTACAGGAAGGCTGCTGCTTCTCCGCCAACAAATCCGGCATTGTCCGAGATAAAATTAAAAGGCTACAAGAAGATCTAGAAAAAAGAAGAAAAACGCTAACAGAAAGTCCCTTTCTGACAGGCCTTAATGGACTGCTCCCCTATCTCCTTTACCTTCTTGGGCCCCTGATAACTGTCCTCCTGCTTCTATCCTTTGCCCCCTGGGTTCTGAGGCGTGTCACGACACTTGTCAAAGACCAGCTTAACGACATACTAGGGAGACCCATCCAGATTCACTATCACCAGTTGGAAATGCTCGACCATGAAAATTATCAAGGCCCTCTCCCACGGGAGCTGCATGATTCTCGAGAGTCTGCATTGCGGCACAGTTGCTGCAATGGACACCGCTAGGTGCGCGACAAAGTACCGCAAGGAGGGGCCTCCACCAAAGAGGACACTCTCGAGCCTCGTATTCCCTACATGCCCATCAGAACTCCCCCCTTCCTTTTCCAACTCCCTCCCCGAGCTATACATTCGGCTGGCAAATCACCAAAAGGATCATGCGGCAAACATATATCCGACAGGTCAATCGGCGACAAGACACCTATTCCCTACATGCCCGTCAGAACTCCCCCCTTCCTTTTCCCACTCCCTCCCCTCCTCCCCATATATAATCGCCTTGCGCTCAATAAAGTTTGCAGCGTGATCAGAACCTTTCTCTTGCTGCCGTTCTTTGCACCTCTTGTCCCACACCTTTCATCCATTTTCAGGTGGATTCGGACCCCCCGTTGATTGCTCTGCGAGCCAGAGCAACTGCGCCCAGCTAGCGGCCAGAGCACACTTAGGACTCCATGTCAACGGTATGACATCACATCCACTGTAATCATGATGTCACACCCACTCTATATGATGTCTAATCCGCTTTATGACATCACTTCCAAGCTGCATGTGAAATCACAGGCAATTTATTTGTGACATCACACTCACTATGTCTATGACGTTATATCCACTAAAGAGACATCAGGAGCCCTGTGGGGATGACAGCACAACCACTCTATCTGACATCACAACCACTCTATCTGACATGATCTCCAAGGTATACTTTCATCAAAACCACTATAGGTATGACATCACACCCACTATGTGTATGATGTCATACGTACTTTATATGCCATCACATCCCCTCTTTATGACGTCACACTGCTACAGTGATGACATCACATCCAATGTACTCATGACGTCACCCCCAATATATATGAAGTCACATCAAAGCTATATGAAATCACATCTTCTGTACTTGTGATACTGCATCAATCTGATCCATCAAAACAAACTGTATTGGTTAGATGACAAGTACCTTTTTATGACATCGTGCCTAATGTATCTTTGCCGTCATATGGGCTCTTTATGACATCATATCCACTCATTCTCATATCACACCACTGAATTTATGACATCACTTGCACTGTATTCATGCCATCACACCCACTATATGTGAAGTCCCATCAACTGTATATGACATCACCTCTTCTATACAAATAACAGCACATCCACTACCTGTGTCACCAAACTGGGCTTATGTATGACATCACATGCACTAGACTCGACATCACATTCAGTATTTATGACATTAATTCACACTGTTTATGACATTGCACCCATTCGACTGCATCATCACAACCATTCTCTCGATGATATCACACACATTGCATGTATGCATATCATATCCAATACATGTATGTCATCATATGCTGTATATGGTTATCCATATCCATTCTCTTGAACATCACACACACTATATCTGACATCGCTTCCACTGTATCAGTGTCATTCAACCCACTGTACAGAGGATATCACACCCACTCAATGACCATCACACCCATTACCTGAAATACATCATATGCTCTCTATGACGTCATATCCCCTCTTTATGACATCACACTCCGATGGTTCAAACATCAAATCAGGTGTATTCATGATATCACACCCACACTTAAGACTCGATGTCCACGGTGTGAAATCACATCCACTGTAATCATGACGTCACAACCACTCTATATGATGTCTCATCAACTTTATGACACCACATCCACGCTGCATGTGAAATCACAGGCAATTTATCTGTGATATCTCACTCACTATGACTATGATGTTATATCCACTAATGAGACGTTAGGAGCCCTGTGTGGATGACAACACAACCAGGCTATCTGACATCACACCCACTCTATCTGACATGATTTCCACTGTATCTTTTCATCAAAACCACTATACATATGACATCACACCCTCTATGTGTATGATGTGATACATACTCTATATGCCACAACTTCTACTGTTTATGACGTCACACCACTATATTTATGACATCATATCCAATGTACTGATGACGTCACCCCCGATGTATATGAAGTCACATCAAATCTATATGAAATCACATCTTCTGTATTGTGATACTGCATCAATTTGAGCCATCAAACCCACTGTATAGGTTAGATGACAAGTACCTTAAGTATGACATAGTGCCCAATATATCTATGCTGTCATATGGGCTGTTTATGACATCATATCCACTCATTCTCACATCACACCACTGTATTTATGACATCACTTGCACTGCATTCATGCCTTCACACACACTATAGGTGAAGGCCCAAGAACTCTATATGACATCACATCTTGTATACAAATAACAGCACATCCCATACCTGTGTCATCACACTGGGCATATGTATGACATCACATGCACTAGACTTGACATCACATTCACTATTTATGACATTAAATCACAATATTAATGACATTGCACCCACTCGACTGATCATTGCAACCACTCTCTCGATGATATCACACACATTGCATGTATGCATATCATATCCAATATATTTATGACATCATATGCAGTATATGGGTTTCCCTACCCATTCTCTTGGACAACACACACACTATATCTGACATCGCTTCCAATGTATCAGTGTCATTCCACCCACTGTACAGAGGATATCTCACCCACTCTATGCCCATCACACCCAGTACCTGTGTTACATCATATGCTCTCTATGACGTCATATCCCCGCTTTATGACATCACACCCCAGTGTTTCAAACATCAAATCAGGTGTACCCATGATATCACACCCACTCTTAGGACTCCATGTCCACGGTGTGACATCACATCCACTGTAATCATGGCGTCACACTCATTCTATAGAATGTCTCATCCACTTTATGACATCACATCCACGCTGCATGTGAAATCACAGGCAATTTATCTGTGACATCACACTCACTATGTCTATGACGTTATATCCACTAATGAGACATCAGGAGCCCTGTGGGCATGACAGCACAACCACTCTATCTGACATCACAACCACTCTATCTGACATGATCTCCAAGGTATCCTTTCATCAAAACCGCTATACGTATGACATCACACCCTCTTTGTGTATGATGTCATACGTACTCTATATGCCCTCACATCCTCTCTTTATAACGTCACACCGCTACATTTATGACATCACATCCAATGTACTCATGACGTCACCCCCACTATATATGAAGTCACATCAAAGCTATATGAAATCACATCTTCTGTACTTGTGATACTACATCAATCTGAGCCATCCAACCAACTGCATAGGTTAGATGACATGTACCTTATGTATGACATCGTTCCAAATGTATCTCTGCCGTCATAAGGGCTCTTTATGACATCATATCCACTCATTCTAATATCACACCACTGTACTTATGACATCACTTGCATTGTATTCATGCCATCACACCCACTATAGGTGAAGTCCCATCAACTGTATATGACATCATGTCTTCTATACAAATAAGAGCACATCCAATACCTGTGTCATCAAACTGGGCATGTGTATGACATCACATGCACTAGACTCGACATCACATTCACTATTTATTGCATTAAATCACAGTATTAATGACATTGCCCCCACTCGACTATATCATCACAACCACTCTCTTGATAATATCACACACATTGCATGTATGCCTATAATATCCAATATATATATGTCATCATATGCAGTATGTGGTTTTCCCTACCCATTTTCTTGGACATCACACACACTATATTTGACATCGCTTCCACTGTATCAGTGTCATTCAACCCACTGTACAGATGATATCACACCCACTCAATGACCATCACACCCATTACCTGAAATACATCATATGCTCTATATGACGTCATATCCCCACTTTATGACATCACACCCCACTGTTTCAAACATCAAATCAGGTGTATTCATGATATCACCCCCACCCTTAGGACTCCATATCCACTCTATGACATCACATCCACTGTAATCATGACGACACACCCACTCTATATGATGTCTCAACCACTTTATGACATCACATCCATTCTGCATGTGAAATCACCGGCAATTTATCTGTGACATCAACCTCACTATTTCTATGACATTATATCCACTATTGAGACATCAGGAGCCCTGTGGGGATGACACCACAACCACTCTATCTGACATCACACCAACTCAAACTGACATGATCTCCACTGTATCCTTTCATGAAAACCACTATACGTATGACATCACACCCTCTATGTGTATGATGTCATCCGTGCTCTATATGCAAATACATCCCCTCTTTATGACATAACACCACTACATTTATGACATCACATCCAATGTACTCATGACATCACCCCCAATGTATATGAAGTCACATCAAATCTATACGAAATCACATCTCCTGTACTTGTGATACTACATCAATCTGAGCCACCCAACTCACTTTACAGGTTAGATGACAAGTACCATATGTCTTACATCGTGCCCAGTGTATCTATGCCATCATATGGGCTCTTTATGACATCATATCCACTCATTCTCATATCACACGACTGTATTTATGACATCACTTGCACTGTTTCATGCCATCACACCCACTATATGTGAAGTCCCATCCACTGTATATGACAAAACATCTTCTATACAAATAACAGCACATCCCATACCTGTGTCATCACACTGGGCATATGTATGACATCACATGCACTAGACTCGACATCACATTCACTATTTATGACATTAAATCACAGTATGTTTGACATTGCACCCACACGACTGCTCGGGCCACTAGATGGGCGCAGTCACTCTGGCCCACAGAGCAATCAACGAGAGCTCCGAATCCACCTGAAAACGGATGAAAGATGGTGGGACAAGAGGCGCGAAGAAGGGCAGCAATATAAACGTTCTTATCAAGCTGCAAATTTTTATTGATAGCAAGGCGATTATATATGGGAAGGAGGGAGTGAGTGGGAAAAGGGCGGGGGGAGTTCTGACCGGCATGTAAGGAATATGTGTCTTGTGGGCGATTGGCCTCTCGGATATATGTTCGCCGCGTGATCCTTTTGGTGATTGGCCATTCGAATGTATAGCTGGCACATAATCAGTGCCTTATATGGCAACAGGCTTGGAGTGTTCCGACCGTAATGTCTCTGGCTGATCGCATCAGCCGGCCGGGCCCCAACATCTCCTCCCTTTTTGTTTTGTAAGGCGAGGAGTCTGGTTTTGTTTGGACATTGACCGGCTAGAGGAGGCAGTGGCCAAGCTCCTCCTGAGCTCTGCGTAGAGCTTAATGGACACCCTTTTTTGCAGGGGAGGATTTGGGTGTCAACCTCCATGCAAGCTGGCTTACCTCGAAGGAGGCTCGAGAGTGGCCTCTTTGGTGGAGGCCCCTCCTTGCGGTACTTTGTTGCGCACCTAGCGGTGTCCATTGCAGAAACTGGTCTGCAATGCAGACTCTCGAGAATCATGCAGCTCCCTTGGGAGAGGGCCTTGATAATTTTCATGGTCGAGCATTTCTAACTGGTGATAGTGGATCTGGATGGGTCTCCCTAGTATGTCGTTAAGCTGGTCTTTGACAAGTGTCGTGACACGCCTCAGAACCCAGGGGGCAAAGGTGAGAAGCAGGAGGACAGTGATCAGGGGCCCGAGAAGGGAAAGGAGATAGGGGAGTAGTTCATTAAGGCCTGTCAGAAAGGGATTCTCTACTAGCGTTTTCCTTCTTTTTTCTAGATCTTTTTGTAGCTTTTTATTTTATCTCGGACAATGCCGGATTTGTTGGCGTAGAAGCAGCAGCGTTCCTGTAAGGCAAGGCAGATACCTCCCTGTTCTGCGGTGAGAAGATCTAAGCCTCGTCTGTTTTGAAGGACTACTTGTGCTAGGGAGTCTAGTTGATCTTGGATATCACTAATGGTGCTGGATATGGCCTGGACATCATCAATGAGCTGCTTAGAGAGCTGTGAATATGAATCAACTGCATATCCTAGGCCTGCAGATCCCGTAGCTCTCGCTCCAAAGATTCCTAACCCAGCAAGCATGGGGATAATGGCTAGGGCTGTTTTGTGCCGTCAAGCAAGGTCGTCAAAAGCGGGAATGGGAATGGGCTCATTTCCTGGAATGATATCTATGTCCGGCAGCAGGGTGGCTAGGGCGCAGAGCCATGTCCATGAGGTGGGTAGGGCGGTATAGGATTGATTGTTTCCACAAACGAATGCCGTTCCTGGTCCGGGGCATAGGAGGGTGGTGTAGCTAGAGGTATAGTTAAACACAGAGCTACAGTTGGTAAAGGCAGCGAAACCAACGGGGATATCTGTGGAATCATTGCGCGGGTGTTTGTAGATGCAGGGGGAGAATGAAAACAGTGTAGGTTGGACCCTGAAGGGCAGGCCGAGAGTGCAGTTTTGGTCAATAGTGTTGAGGTCTGATGTATTAACGGAGACAGCCAGGGACATGGGCGTGCCTTGGCTGAGACATAGCCAGCAGTCTTGGGCTAGACTGGGGTTAGAGATGTTAAGCATCAGGTGGGTGGCTGTAAAAATGTCTATTGTTCGAAAGTGAGGTGTTTAAGGAAGGCGCTTTCACTTTCTCCAGAGCCAAAAAGCCGTTTGGCCAGTTTTTGTAAGCGACTAATGAAATCACTGTTTGGCTCATCATGGCCCTGTCTGATCTTTGCAAGGGAGGTGGTGGCAGTGCCTTTCTGGGGAAGGCGTTTCCACGCTTTAACACCTGCTGACTGAATTTGTGTTAGTAACCTGGGGGAAAATTGAGGCTGTTTTTCCTTACGTTGGTAGGGGTCAGAGCCAAGGAACTCTTTAGAGTCCAACCTTTTGTGGAGGGCTTACGCGAATTGCGTTCAACAAACTGTTTGGAAGCCTCTTCATATTCACTTTTCCAGAGTATAAAATCACCGCCGCTTAGGGCAGCCTTGGCTAGGAAGAACCAATCATTGGGCGTAAGCCATCGATCACTAAGGTTTTCAATCAGGACAACAGTGAAGGGGACAGTGGGGCCGTAGTTGGCCACTGCCGCTTGGACCTTTTCTAGCGTTTTTAAGCTGAGCTTTTTGTAAGTATGGGGGGATGGTGGGACCGGGGGCTCATCATCATCAGAAACAGAGTGTTCTGACTCTTCTTCATCATGATCACTAAATGGGGGGTCTTGAGCACTGGGCTCAGGTCTTTGAGAGTCTGTCACCTCACGAGGCGGAGGCTGAGCCAGGCTCCTAGTTACTGGAAAGGCTAAGAGCTCTTGGGGGGTGGAGACAGTCAGATCCGCGAGTTTTTTGGCTACCGCTTTAACATCTCGGATGAAAATCAGGGCTTCTTGAAGGGAAGTTGTTTGGGGGAGGGGAGTTTAGTTGATGGGTGGTGGCTGAGTGTTATGCAGAATAGGAGCTGAAAGGCGGGCTCTGTTGGGAACAGTGGGCGTAACTGGGTGTTTGGGAAAATATGGCGGTGGCACAAATGGCGGGAGTGCAGAGCTGTGCAAGATGGCGGCTGAACAGGGTGGAGGCACGGAAGGGGGTGGCAGCGGAGAGGCGTTAAGCGCGGGCTTATTTAAAACGGCGGCTGTGGCGGGAGCGGCAGGGGCAGAGGAGGAGGGAGGCCAGTCAGGGCCTTTATACTGGGCTGTCTCATCTTCTAGATTAGCTCGGTCAGCAGGGGGCAGTTGATCGTCTGTGTCCATGCTGGTTATTCCTTTTAGGTCTTTAAGATCCGGATATATAGCAGTAGGATTTGGATTTGTCTCAATATTGATGGAAATCGAGGGACAGTTTGAGAGGGCCTGTGAGGGGGGGCGAGTAACTGTAGCGGCGCTGGAGTTATTTGGGTGTCTGGGGTCGCTTTGTATAAGATCTTGGGTAGAGGGCACTCTAGAGGGGGGACGGGAGTGGCGGGAAAGAATTCTTTGTCCTTCCTGACAAAGGTGCTGAATGTCTGGGGTATGGCCCTGGTTAGTGAGAATATCTTTTATAAGATTGTAGTAGTTAAAGGTGGTGATAGGCACAGTTTGGGGATCAAAGACACGATAATAGTCATTAAGGCAATCTCCGACACGATTCCACATACGAGTGTCGATAGTACCCTCTTGAGGGAACCAGGGGCAGGTCTTAAAAACAAAATGAAAAAACGAAACTAAATCTTTTTTACGAACCCGAATTGTTCACTCCTTGAGGGATTTTTTAAGCTGGCTAATAAAAACATCATCTTTTGAACATGCTTGTCCCATGATTAATTCTTACCTGACCGAAGGCCGCCGTCGAGGAATGGGACTCTCTCCGGAGTGGTCTCACGAGCGGGTAATCGTGGTGCTTCTTTCTGGGACTGGTCAACGGGGACGGAGGTCTGTCCAAGCGGTTTTCGGGCAGCACGTTGGGCAATACTTGCTCCTGCCGCTAGCTGAGCGCAGTCGTTCTGGCCCGCAGAGCAATCAACGTGAGCTCCGAATCCACCTGAAAACGGATGAAAGGGGGGTGGGATAAGAGGCAGGAAGAACGGCAGCAAGACAAAGGTTCTGATCAACCTGCAAAACTTTATTGAATGCAAGGCGATTATATATGGGGAGGAGGGGAGGGAGTGGGAAAAGGGAGGGGGGAGTTCTGACGGGCATGTAAGGAATACGTGTGGTGTGGGTGAATGGCCTGTCGGATATATGCTCGCCGCATGATCCTTTTGGTGATTTGCCAGCCGAATGTATAGCTGGCACAGAATCAGCGCCTTATGTGGCAGCAGGCTTGGAGTGTTACGACCGTAATGCCTCTGGCTGATAGCGTCAGCCGGCCGGGCCTCAACATTCGAATGCATCATCACAATCACTCTCTCGATGATATCACACACATTGAATGTATGCATATCATATCCATTATATGTATGACACCATACGCAGTATATGGGTTTCCCTACCCATTCTCTTGGACATCACACACACTATATCTGACATCGCTTCCACTGTATCAGTGTCATTCCACCCAATGTACAGATGATATGACACCCACTCTATGCCCATCACACCCAGTACCTGTATCACGTCATATGCTCTCTATGACGTCATATTCCCTTTTTATGACATCACACCCCAGTGTTTCAAACATCAAATCAGGTGTATTCATGATAATACCCCCACTCTTAGGACTCCATGTTCACGGTATGACATCACATCCACTGTAATCATGACGTCACACCCACTCTATATGATGTCTCATCCACTTTATGACATCACTTCCAAGCTGCCTGTGAAATCACAGGCAATTTATCTGTGACATCACACTCACTATGTCTATGACGTTATATCCACTAATGAGACATCAGGAGCCCTGTGGGGATGACAGCACAACCACTGTATCTGACATCACACACACTCTGTCTGACATGATCTCCACTGTATCCTTTCATCAAAAACACTATACGTATGACATCACACCCTCTATGTGTATGATGTCATACGTACTCTATATGCCATCACATCCCCTCTTTATGACGTCACACCACTACATTTATGACATCACATCCCTTGTACTCATAATGTAACCCACAATGTATATGAAGTCACATCAAAGCTATATGAAATCACATCTTCTGTACTTGTGATGCTGCATAAATCTGAGCCATACAACCCACTCTATAGGTTAGATCACAAGTACCTTTTGTATGACATCGTGCCCAATATGTCTATGCCATCATATGGGCTCTTTATGACATCATATCCACTCCATCCCACATCACACCACTGTATTTATGACATGACTTGCACTGTACTCATGCCATCACACCCACTATATGTGAAGTCCCATCAACTGTATATGACATCACATCTTCTATACAAATAACAGCACATCCCATACGTGTGTCATCACACTGGGCACATGTATGACATCACATGCACTAGACTCGACATCACATTCACTATTTATGACATTAAATCACAGTATTTATGACATTGCACCCACTTGACTGCATCATCACAACCATTCTCTCGATGATATCACACACATTGCATGTATGGATATCATATCCAACATAGGTATGACATCATACACAGTATATGGGTTTCCCTACCCATTCTCCTTGACATCACACACACCATATCTGATATCGCTTCCTCTGTATCAGTGCCATTCCACCCAATGTACAGTTGATATCACACCCAGTCTGTGCCCATCACACCCAGTACCTGCATGACGTCATATGCTCTCTATGACGTCATATCCCCTCTTTATGACATCACACCCGAGTGTTTCAAACATCAAATCAGGTGTATTCATGATGTCAACCCCACTCTTAGGACTCCATGTCCACAGTATGACATCACAACCACTGTAATCATGACGTCACACGAACTCTATATAATGTCTCATCCACTTTATGACATCACATCCAAGCTGCATGTGAAATCACAGGCCATTTATCTGTTACGTCACACTCACTATGTCTATGACGTTACATCCAATAATGAAGCATCAGGAGCCCTGTGGGGATGACAGCACAACCACTCTATCTGACATCACACACACTCTATCTGACATGATCTCCACTGTATCCTTTCATCAAAACCGCTATACGTATGACATCACACCCTGTATGTGTATGATGTCATACGTACTCTATATGCCATCACATCCCCTCTTTATGACGTCACACCCCTACATTTATGACATCACATCGAATGTACTCATGACGTCACCCCCAATTTATATGAAGTCACATCAAAGCTATATGAAATCACATCGTCTGTACGTGTGATACTGCATCAATCTGAGCCATCCAACCCACTGTATAGGTTAGATGACAAGTTCCTTATGTATGACATCGTGCCCAATATATCTAAGCCGTCATATGGTCCCTTTATGACATCATATCCCCTCATTCTCACATCACACCACTGTATTTATGACATCACTTTCACTGTATTCATGCCATCACACCCACAATATGTGAAGTACCATCAACTGTATATGACATCACATCTTCTATACAAATAACAGCACATCTCATAACTGTATAATCACACTGGGCATATGTATGTCATCACATGCACTAGACTCGACATCACATTCACTATTTATGACATTAAATCACAGTATTTATGACATTGCGCCCACTCGACTGCATCATCACAACCATTAACTCAATGATATCACACACATTGCATGCATGCATATCATATCCAACATAGGTATGACATCATACGCAGTATATGGGTTTCCCTAGCCATTCTCTTGTACATCACACACACTATATCTGACATCGCTTCCACTGTATCAGTGTCATTCCACCCACTGTACAGATGATATCACACCCACTCGATGCCCATCACACCCAGTACCTGCATGACGTCATCTGTTCTCTATGACTACATATCCCCTCTTTATGACATCTCACCCCAGTGCCCCATCTTCTTTATAACATCACATCCAAGCTGCGTGTGAAATCACAGGCAATTTATCTGTGAAATCACACTCACTATGTCTATGATGTTATATCCACTAATGAGACATCAGGAGCCCTGTGGGGATGACAGCACAACCACTCTATCTGACATCACACACACTCTATCTGACATGATCTC
>SRVM01048348.1:0-40658 GCA_007570785.1 Antilocapra americana
TGCCTTATTCACCTTTTATCCCTATGACTCAACAGAGGCCCAAGAGTTGCTGAATAAGTAAAGTAAATGGGAAAATGTTACTTTTAAGAAATACAGCTAAGATGATCCCTTACAGGAGTATTTAAGTTTAAAAAAGAAATGGTATTTATATCGAGTTATACAAGTATGTTCATTGGAAACACTGATGTTGAAGCTAAAGTTCCAATACTTTGGCCACCTGATGCAAAGAGGTGACTCACTGGAAAAGACCCTGATGCTGGGAAAGATTGAGGGCAGGAGGAGAAGGGGACGACAGAGGATGAGATGGCTGGATGGCATCATCGACTCGATGGCCATGAGTTTGGGTGGACTCCGGGAGTTGATGATGGACAGGGAGGCCTGGCGTGCTTCGGTTCATGGGGTCGCAAGAAGCTGGATACAACTGAGCAACTGAACTGAAACAAGTATACACCCATACTTTGCTACATTTTGTCAGTCTTTTACATTTTGCTTTTCTATAAGGAAGCAAGCAAGTCATCTTTGCCCCCTATAACCAGCATTCCTTAAGTGACACTTCTCAGCATTACTGGCTTTCAGAAACGGGGCGTGGAGGATCACACATTTTCTAATGTAGTCTCTAAAATCTAAAGAGATCAAATAGTTGCCCACGGTCTTCCAACAACATAGTATGTCCTTAGAAACACTTCTCATCCAAGATAACATCAAGGGGAAAATTATTACAGTCAAGCACATACAATATGTATCATGTAATCCACTTATGTAAAACTGTGTAAATCCACAACAATCAATATATACATATGTGCATAAAGTAATAATGTTCATCAAAATATAAACAAAGACTGTCTCTGGGCTGGGATTCCAAATAAGGTTTACTTTCTTTGTTATTTTTCCTTTTGTGTGATGAATGGCTATCATTTTTACAAAAGCAATCAAGTCATTTTTCAAAGAAAAGGTTTTTCTCCAAATTCATCTCTTTTTTTAGCCTTAATTGTATTTAACGTTCATGTGACATCCTTTTCCTTTTATTACTATCCGCTTGTCTGTGGAAATATTAAAATAACACTCAGAAACTTGGCTTGTAGAGAATGAATTGAATTGAATTCGTGATTTGCAAACTTAGTTTCTTTCTTTCCTCTCAATGACTTCTTTAACTCCCAGAATGTCTTCTTCCTAGCATATTTCTTGCCACTGGGTTTAGGGTGTGTGTGTGTGTGTCTATGTGCACAGATTTGTCAAATACTGAATTTCCTTCCTAGATTCAGTTCTTAGAAACCATATAATCAAACAAGTGATTTCTCCTTTTCCCCACCTAGTTGTCATTCTTCGGTTGTGGGGGTAGTGAAGTGGAGGGTCTGTATTTTTCATACCCAGATTGAGCTTTTGGCAAAAGCATTTGTTTTCCCCCATTCTTTCCTGCCCTCCCTGCCCCCTCCTCCCCCTTGGCTTGGGAATGAGACACAGAATGGAAAACTGTTGCAGAAATATTTTCCGTGTCTGTTCCCTTTCTTGAAAGCCCTAAAGAGAGATGGAAAAAAAAAAAAAAAGAACTGAGTATGAAATCTTCAACAGGAAGGAGGGGCAGCTCTGGGGGCTGAGAAAGGGCTCACTGGGGGGTGAGTGGCTGTTTGAGCTAGGAGAAGTTGGGGGTGGGGAAGGGGAATGCATACATTTTCTTTGGCTTTGTAGAGAAACCTCAGCAGTTTCTCTCTACCGCTTGCAAAACATCCTCAGACTTTCACGTCTATAATTAGTCGTGGAAAAAGCTGGGAGTTCCCTCATACCGTTGTTGTTTGAGTGTATGCAGAGTGTCAGGAACCAACTGTATGAGTGTCTCTGAGGGCACCGCCCCATATATAGCTGTTCCCAAAGGGGAGAAAGGCTAAGGGGTGAAGTTGGAAAGTTTGCAGTTTCACGGGGCTGGCCAGTGTTTGGTGGTTACGGTGGGCCACAGGCAACATTAGGAGGATCCCAGGATCCTGGGCCACTGGGCTGTCTTGAAGAGCTAGAAATTCATGCTGGGATTGTCCCTCCTTTTGGTTCACAAACACACTCACTCAAATACTTGGCTCGCCCCTGGGGTGGAGGAGGCAAGCTGGCATCCTCTGCAGGCGAGTCCAGCCTCACATACGCCTCCGTCATCTCTCTGAAGGATGCGGGAGTGGCTAGCCACATCCTGGGAGAGAGTGGGCACTCTGCTGGCCAGGAACACCGCCCTCCCGGGCATACCTGCCAGACTCACAGTAACTTGAAGTTGGTGCCCGCCAGCCTGGTAGGGGGGATCTCAGCTGACGCAGTAGGCCCCGCGGCGGTGGGGGCGCCCAACGGACCGGAAAACCCCACCGCACCCACCTCGCCTGCGTGGAGTATCTGGCCGGGAGTCACGGTCTCGTCTCCCTCCCGGAGCCTCCCCCCAGAGCTGCCCCTTTTGGTCCTCACCACTTGGAGCCCCCTGCCCCTATCGCCTCCTCAGCTCAATGCCTTTACGAGGAAGGAAGGGACGAGACCAAGGTCATCCTAGGCTGGGAGAGGCCTGGGGGAGATGGGCCTCCGGGGCAGGGGGCCGGGGAGAAAGTGTAGGAGGCGGGCTGGCTAGCGGCCGGCCCGGGCTGGCGGCCCGCGGAGCGCGCTCTGGGCTGGTGAGGGTGCTGGGGAGCCGGTCCTGGGGAGTGCAGGTGTGTGGAACCGAGCGCCCGCCTCGCCCTCTCAGCCAGTTTGGTCGGAAGAGTCTGAAAGGCGAGCGGTTAGAACCTGGGAAGAAGGAAGCAGATTTGGAGGAGAGCAGACATAGAGGCCGGGAAGCAACAGGATCCACAACAGGATCCCGTTTCCACTCTGGGGCTCTGGATGAGGGGCTGCCTGCACTCCTGCAAGGTCAGACCGCGCCTCTCCCTAGACTCTGCGGGGGAAGCGCAGGGGGCCACGGCAGGACCCCGCCTGGGCTCTAGGAAAGCCAGGGAGAGGAGCTCATCTCTTGGCCCGGGAGCCCCGTCCCCCGCGCCACCACCTTGCAGAAGCACAACCCCGAAACCACCCCCTTCCCCGCGCCCCGCGTCGTCTCCCACTCGGGGGCCCGTAACCCCCGCGTTCGCGCGGCCGGCCGGCCGCCCCGCAGGGCCCTGGCCGGGGGTCGACCCCGGCGGGCTCGAGGAGGCGTCTCCCGGACGCGCAGGGCGCGCCCGCCGCTTTGAGCCGCGGGCGGGGGCCGAGGGGCTCCCCGCTCCCCACGCCGGCCCCGCCGGGCCTGGCGGGTCTGCGCTGCGCCCCCGTCCGCCGCGGCCACGCCCGGCCGCCGCCCCGCCCCGGGCACCCCGGGCTCCGGGCCGAGCGCGATTCCCTGCCCCCGGGGGTGCCCTGAGCCCGGTTCCCTCCCCTCCCGGGTACCGTCTCTGCGGCCCTGGCTGGGTTCAGAACCCAGCAGGACGAGCACACTGCGTTTCTCCGCCCCGGCTTCTCAGCACCGAGGTGTTAGCGGGCAGGAGAAGGTGGCGTCTGCGGGGTCTGGGAACCGGCCTCTCCCGGTCTGACTCCTGGCTTCCCTGCGGTCTCCGGCCTCCCCTCGGTACGGGAACGCCCGCTCCCCCGGCGATGGCGGGAGGGAGTGCTGAGTCAGGTTTGTCAGGGGTCGATGGCCTTGGGTGTCCAAGAAAGTCAGAACGGGAGGGCCCAGAGGGGCAGAAGTAGCAGGTGCTGCGGGAGGGGACCCCGAGCAGGCGCGGAGCAGCCGTGGCTGTGCCCCTCCCGCCGCAGCCCCTTGAGAAGAAGATGGGTCCTGGGCCACTCAACCCAGCCCTGACCCGCTGCCACCTGCCAGCGTTTCAGATATTACAGAGGAAACTGCCTCTTATTCGAGAATAATTCAGCTTCTCGCAGCAACCCCCGTGGGCCCTTTTCTCTTTTTTCTATTCCCCTGGCCTTTGACCCAGAAGGCCTGCCGGCTGAGGGCATTCCAGACCCACCAGGCCTTGTGGGGAGAAAGGGAGGGTGTTCCTTCTTGGTCCCAGCACCATGAGAGTCCTGTCTGCTTAGGTCAGCCCAGGTATTGGGTTCAGAGTATTAGAGGAATGCCCCTCCTAGGCCCCACTGCCTTCCCTGGAGGACTTCTTCCCGCCTCGGACCTCCTCCACCAGCCCCTGGGATAGGGCTCCCTTCCCTGCCAGCTCCCTGCTCCTCAGACCCACACTAACTCCTATCATCTCTGATCGGTATTTGCTGGGTCGGGGGAAGGAGGGAGGGATGAGCAAGGCAGGGGTCGCAGGGAAGCAGAACACCTGGGTAGTCAGCTGGGCTGCTGTCCCTTGCCTGCTCCGAGCCGGTCAGAGGAGGAAAGCAGGCTGCAGTCCAGAAGGCTGGTGTGGAATGCTTTGTGCTCCACCTCCTTTCTGGGCATCGCTCTGTCTCCTCTTTCCTCTTTCCCTGTATGAGACATTCTTGTTCCACTGACTTATTTCCTCTGCACGTGGTGAAGCAGAAATGATGGGACTGCTGCCCCCACCGTAAGCCCGTCCTCTGTGCTCGGCCGAGGAGGGAAACCAGACGGGACCTACTTAGAACCAGAGCCAACGACTGCTAGCCAGGGGAGGAGCTGGTGGAGGCAGTTTGTGCTGGGACAGGGGCATATCAGACAGGCCAAAGGAGAGAAAAGGGTGGTGAGAACACAGGCCTCAGGGGCAACAGCCCCCCCCCCCCCGCCTTTGGACCCTCTTCACTTGTAATTCTTCTCTGGCTGTAGTCTTCAGCCTCATCATTTCTCTCTGCTCTGGTTTCCCAAGTTAAGTACAAAAATCTTTGGGATAATTCAGGGAGACGGACTGGGATGAAATCAGTGAGACTCCTTTACTTTGGCCTTTTTGAGCTGCATCACTCAGGGCAGAGGGAGCTTAGGGTAATGTGTTAATTGATGAGGAGGTTAAAGACTCTCAGGTAAGCTCAGGGAAACTCTCAGCTCAGAACACTTCATAGCATCCTGCTGTGATCTTCCACCTGCAAAATCAAGGTCAGGGGTGCAAACTAGTACAACTCCTATGGAGAGCAAGTTAGCAATCTCTAAAAAAACAACATACACATTTACCCAGCAGTCCTGTTTCTAGAAATTTATCCAGAAAATGCACATTGACAAATACAGAAAGACCGGTGCACAAGGTAGTTGTTTAAGGGATGTTTGTAATAAGGAAATCATTGGAGCTATCGATGTCTCTGTATGTGTACACTCAGGTATGTGTGATTCTTTGCCACCCCGTGAACTGTAGCCAGGCTTCTCTGTCTGTGGGGCTTTCCAAGCAAGAATAGTGGAGCAAGTTGCCATTTCCTACTCCAGGGGATCTTCATGACCCAAGAATCTAAATCGTGTCTTCCATGTCTCCTGCACTGCAGGTGGATTCTTTACCACTGTGCCACCTAGGAAGTCTGGAAACTATCAATGCCCAACTTTAATAGACACGATGGAGTACTATGCAGCCAAAAAAATGAGTAGGAGCTCTATGAACTGGTATGTGAGACCTAGGATATGTTTTTAAGTAAAAACAGCAAGCTGCAAAGAGTGCGTGTAGTATGCCATCTTTGGGTTGAGGAAGTGGGAGAAATACGGCCTTTTTTTTTTTTTTTTGCAAACTGATGCATACATACACACAGGAACGATAAGCCAGAAATTAATTCATTAAAATGGTTATCTATAGGGGGTAGGTAGAAACAAGTTAGAGAGCCTAGAGATTGGAACAAAACTTTACTGATACCTTTTTAGACTGTTTTGAATTTTGAACCAGGTAAATATTTTATGTATTCACAAATTAAATTAGATCTAAAAGAAAGAAAAAAGCAAACTCTAAAGCTGACTGCAACAGAAATAGATCCTAACGGAATATTAATTAGATTACAAATAAGAGAGTTAATTCTAGTAGTTTTTTAGTTTAGTGCCCTGACTATATATCCATACTGAAATGTATATTCTAAGGATAAAAAGAACTGCAAAATATATCTCAGAGAACTTGGTGGTATTGGTGTCATAAAATGGAAGCTTCTCTGATTATTGTAGGCTAGCTCAAAGAAGTAACTATGTTGATAGTTCTGGAAATCAGAGTTTCACCCTGGAAGAAGAGAGACAAAAATGGGGGAAGGTGAGGCAAAACCCTATGGTTTTTTAATGTGTCTCCTAGGTCTGTCCCCTGGAAGGGTCCAGAAGCAATGCTCTGCAGTAACATTGAACACACCTGGTGCTTGGAGTTTTATTTCTGAATACCACTTTGCATTAAAAGAAAGCAGTACTCCTTGGAGAAATGGCTGTTTCCCAGTGTGGGACTGGGAATGGAATAGAATGCAAGACACTGAATAGAAGATTCCCTGAGTCCATTCTGAAAGTTAAATGAAGCAGGGAGGAGTGGGGAGAGGAAACTCTGTGTGGATACATGCCAGCGAAGTGTGGAAGTGAGGGCAGAACTTTAAACCTACCCATTTGCAGCCCTAAAATAATAGCTGATTGGGGCTAGACTGACTGACAGATGCCGAAACCACCGGTGAAAGGTCGGTCTTGGTGTGTTGCCTCACGGTTACCCCTTAGAGAAGGAGACAGCTGTCTTTACAGTGGGCACGTCAGCACTGACCGCCTTGACCGAATAACCAAATGTCGGCAGTAGCGGAAACACCTGGCATCAACTCCTCCTGATGTCCTGGCTGTAAGAAGTTCAGTCATATTACCTGTATTCTTGTCAAAATGTTTATCCTGAGTCTAATCATGAGGAGATGAAAGACAAATCTAGAATGAGAGCTGTTCTTTTTTATTTCTTTACATGCCCATCTAACAAACTGATTCACTTTTTAACTGGTCCTATTTGATAAAAGTCACACTTTTTGGCGTGCAGTTCTATGAGTCTGGACAAAAGTGATCATCATATAATCACCACCGCCGTGAGACTGTTGTTAGTGTTCAGTTGCTCAGTTCTTTGCAACCCCGTGAACTGCAGCACGCCAGGCTTCCTTGTCCTTCACCATCTCTCAGAGCTTGCTCAGACTCAGGTCCACTGAGTCGGTAATGCCATCCAGCCATCCTCTGCCTTCACCTTCTCCTGCCTTCAGTCTTTCCCAGCATCAGGGAAAGACTGCTGTGCCATGAGATACTGAACCCCAATATTTGCCTTTCCCCAACATCCTGCTGATAGAATTGTGCAGGATGTGATCTTCTGTGTCTGACTGTCACTAAGCATGACACAGTTCAGATCCTCCTGTGTTCTTTTGTGTCCCAAGACTGTGTATTACAGAGTAGAGGTCCATTGTTTCAGTTTGTTTATCTGTTCACTAGTTTAAAGAGATTTTGTTTCCAAGTTTATGGAGATTGTGAATAAATTCACTATAAATATTGGACTCAGGTTTTTGTGGGGAAATTGTTCACTTCTTTAGAGTTGTAATTTATGAGAAACTGTTAAACTGTTTTCCAAAGTGGCTCTACTATTTTGAACCAACACTGCATGATAATTCCATTTGCTTTGCAAGCTTACGAGCACTTAGTATGGTCACCTTTTAAAGCTAATCTATCAGATGTTTAGAGGTACAAAATTAGTTGGTAGTTAGACTGTTGTTTGATGTCACCAGCCTGAAGTGTTGAAAAAGCTAGTAAGAAATAAGGCAGACATCTCTGGATGTTAGCAACCAAAAAAAAAAAATCTGCTGGGGTAGAATGAGAGTCATTCTCCATGACAACTGAGACTTCAAAAAAGTGAATTATTTAAAAAAACCATTAAAATTGTGTGTTTGGAGAGAAGGGTAGGGAGGCTAAAACCTCTTTAGATTTTAAATCTAAAGAGGTATTTTAGCCAAATGCAATGCATAAACCTTGATTGGATCTTGGGTCAGAAAAAAAAATAAAAAGACCATAAAAGACATTCTGGGACAACTGGGAAAGTTTTGATATAGATATTAGATGACATGTAATTATTGTTCATCTTTAAAGGTGTGCTAATGGCCATGATAATGATTTTATAAGAGAATGTGCAAAAGTATTCAAGGCACAGTGTCTGCAAGTGGTTTTCAAATGGTTCAGCAAACAAAAGTATATGTGTGTGTGTATGTATTTATATACATCAAGAGGACATACAAGATGCCAACAATTGGTGAATCTAAGTGAAGGGTCTGGAGTTGTTTATTGCATTGTTTTTTTCAACATTTCAGATTTGAAATGTCTCCTAACACCAAGGTAGGGAGAGAAGTAAATGCCAGGGAGGACCCTCGGACTCCTAGACTCCCCTCACTCACCCCTCTGACTGAACCAACAGGGCGCGTCTGCCCTCAGCTCCCTCTTCCCCCTCACCGCTGTTAGCATCAGTTAGCAGCAGGCCTTTCTTCCTGGGTGGGAGCAGCTTGGGCACAGCCGACCAGGCGTCGAGCGAGCTGGAGTAGCAGGTGGACACCGGCGTGGTGCGTGGGCGCCGGGAAGGCCTGGGGACCGAGGCTTCCAGAATCACCGCCTGCCCTCTGAGAACCACCCTCCACGAAAGAGGAGGGCTCCGCTTCTGACGAACCTTGCACATCCCTTCTGAATTCTGAGGGAACCCAGCTGTGCCTGCCCTGAGCCTTCAAGTGTGGGCTGAGCAAGGGCACCTGACCGTCCCCTGCGGGCCACCACCCGGAATCACCGTGCTGCCCACCACTGCTTCAGCCTGCTCTCCAGAGAGAGACCGGGCTTCCAGGACTGCCTGCATTCCCCTGTCTCCTCCTCTCTTTTCTCCCTGGATACCCTGGGGCTTAGGTCCTGTGTGATGCCTCAGGTCCCTTCTTGTGTAGGCAAGGACTCTGGATCCTTTACTCAATTCCCCTCTGTCTTGCTTGAGGAGCCTGAGAGAGCAGGAGCCAGGAAGTTGGAAGGGGGCAGACAGGGACGAGTCTGTTCTTTGTGTTGCCAGACCCGCCAGAAGAACACGGGGCTGGGAATCAGAAAACTGGTGATCTGGCTTATGACTACTGAGTGACCTTAACCGAAGCAGGTAATGTCTCTGGGCTCCCACTGTAAAATGAAACCAAGCTTGGACAAAGAGGCATTTCTGATTCAAGGCTCCTTGTCTACAAAAAGGCAAAACTCAACACCCAAACCGAGCTCTTTTATCATAGAGTCTGGAACAATGCAACATCCTGTAGCTAAGTTCTGTCCTTCTTCCCAGGATGCCCAGCTGTAGGGAGACCTAAAAGCATCTGCCTTGTGGACAGACACACCCTCCAAGTTTGGGAGTAGAACAAAGTTCTTAGATTCCCCATCCCCGCTGGTCTGAAAGTTAATTGAGTACATACTCAGCACCTCCAAGGCCATGGTTCTGTTATGTCCTAAATCAGAAATTAAGAAAGATTGGCTGGAGATACAGAAATCCAAGACTTCAAGGAGTTTACTTATTTCCTAAGAAACATGATTCCCCCAGAGAGTTATTAGGTCGAACCATAAAAAATTGCCAGTTTGTAACCTCTTTTGACCTATAAAAGGCAACTTAATATGATTCAAATTAATGTTATTAAACACTGGAAGTCAGAAACTACAGTCGGTGCTGTGGAATGGAGAGATGAGATTTCCATCTGAACAATGGATTGGGTTTAGAGAAATTTGGGTAGAGTCACCAGCTGCTAGGCCGGTGTGTCCTATCTCTCAGTCCAGGCTTTTAGCCCTGGAGGTAGACACATTAGCCAGGTCCTGGTCCAGACCCTAGTTGAGATTTCAGCATTAGTTTTTCTGGTAACTGGCCAGGCAGTTGCCCATGGGTAGAGAGGAGAGTGCTGTCTATCTGTAGTTCACTATTCCTGTGCCATGCTTCATATCTTCAGAGTTGAGAATGGAGGAAACTAAGAAAGGAAGAAATAGGAAATATCTATCTAATTCTCTCCCTCCAGTGGCAGACCGCAGTGGGACACACATCTGAAGCCTCATTTGGCACAGGGGTGTGGGAGCTGAAGGGAGATTAGTGGGGATGTGGAGGCCAGGATTTGACAGGTCTCACCCCATGCTGAGAGGAGATAATTGCCCAACAGGATTTGGATGAGGAGAGAAAGTAGCTTTGATGGAGGAGAGGATGGGGGAGGATGGGTGGATTGGGAGGAAGGGCTGTCTGCATCTGGCTGAGGACTCTCAGCATGTGGAGAGTCAGGTGCTCTGGCAGGTGAGGGAGACTGCTTCCTCCTGCTGGAATGCCTCCAGTCCTTTGTCTGAGCCAGCGCCCAGGTCTCAGGGAGGAGGCATCTGGCCTCAGCAGCAGCCTGCTGCCTGCCTGCTCTCCTGGTACTCGTGGACCTTTAGGATGATTTTTGGGATGTTCCCTCCCTGCTATCCATACTACAGCCTTCTTTGTGGGAAGCACTTGTAGGACATCTGTTGGGATGCTAGGATAGGCACACCTGGCATCCAAACTTCCAGGGGCTTTCTGACCTTGGTACAGGGGAGGTTGGTCACCAGGCTTTGGGCTGGGGAGGTTTTATTTTATTGAGTCAGAGCATCTGAGATGGATTGAGCTGGAGAAATGGTCCAATTTCCCTTTATCCCAAGTGAGAAAACTGAGACCTAGAGACTTGTCCAAGAACACCGGACTAGTTGGAAGCCAAGCCCGGTTCTCCCCACTCCACGCCTGTGACTGGGTCCTGGAGCCCCTCCGTGCGTTTCTGCATGAGCCAGGTGGATGTCGCATCGCCTTGGTACCCACTTTCTCTACCCATGTAATTGGGACAATTGTTCCAGCCCCTCTTGGGATGATGTGCAGTGTGATGAGAGCATGTACCAAAAGCTTTTTCAAAGAAAGATGCCAGAAACCATAAAGTTGCTGTGACATGGTTGCTATTATTGCTGCTGTTGTCAGCAGTTAGGGTCATTAGGACTCAAGAAAATGCAGAGAAGCACTCTGGCACCGCCCTTATCACTATAGCTTCTCACGGGCCTCGGCTTCTCCCTTGGTCCTTTCCACATCCCTTCTCAGGCGCCTGGGTCTTGAGCTGGAAAAGGCAGAGTAACGCAGAGCAGAAGCAGAGGTCCTGGAAAAGGGCAGACAGAGCCCCCCTCCTGCCTGGGTATCCCCAGCTCTACCCTTTTTTCAGAATGTGGCCTCTTGGAAGGAGTGTGGAGGGAAAACGCTCTGACCTTCACTTCTTCCTTGGCAGCTGACTAACCTGGGTTGGCTGGGAGCTCTGATTTAGGGGCTAAGAATCAGCAGAGTTGAGTAACTGTAACAGGACAGAACAGATTGATTTTATTGCCAGAGCCAATCTGTCATTCATTTGCTTGTTCATTCATTCATTTGTTCATTCAGCAAACACAAAATGAACACAAACTGTGTGTCAGGCACAGTGTTAGAATTTGGGAAGAAGTAGTGTCCAGAAGGCAGGGAAGGACTAAGAATCATCTACTTTCAGCTCAAAGACAAGTGTCCTGAGCCTGGGAACCCGCAGCAAGCCCTGATTGTGGCAGTGTTCCCAAGAACTTGCATTTGTGTCCTTGAAAGATTCCTTTAACCCCTGAGCTCAGGAAGATCAGGCTTAGATTCCATGATGGATTGAGCTGGGAGGGGCACCCCTGTGTCACCAATAAGACTGGGCTGATGATGAAGGACTTGCCCTTGTCCTTCATCTTCTGGGCCAGGCCCCAGTCCTGGAGCTGGGTGTTTGTCCAGCCTGGTATACCCAGTCCTTGGGCTGGCATCCCAGTGTTTTCTGCCTTTGCAATCCCCTGCTTATGTTCTCAGAATCTGATGGGAGATATTCTGTTGCTAGGATGTGCAGAGGGATCTGAATGGAACCTTGGAAAGAACAAATAAACTTCCAGAGAAGCCCTGCCGTTTCTGCTCAAATCCTTATTTTTCCCTTCAGCCCTTCCACCCCACCTGGCAGCGTGACGTTGAAGGGTGAGAGTGGATTTAGATTCGGTTGACGAACGGTCTACACATCTTTATTGAACCTCGGCTTTCCCGTCTTTGAAGTGTCCGTATCTACCCTGTCAAGTGTTGTGATGGACACGTGAGATACGGTAGATGACAGGGTTGGGTAAACGCCGAAGTGCTGGTCATAAGGCTTGCTACGCCAGTGCCCCTCCTCGTTTTCCAGTTCACACTGCAGTCCTCTCTGCTGCCCAGTCCTCTGATCCCACTCTCCAGGACGCCCTTCTCTGGCCTCTCCCTTCCCCTCCAGATCCGGCTCTTACTCTGCCTCTCTCCTTGCCTAGATGAAGATCTGAAACAACACTGGTCGCATCTTACGTGACAGCAGCAGTGGACAGTAGCGGTCCGGTCTGCGCTAGGCGTCACACGTGGGCGCCCCCGTTTGAGGGTCTTAGCTGGCGGCGGCGGCGGCACTAGCACCGTCTTCGTCTCACAGGTTGGGAGAGACGTTCACGAAGCGCGGGCTGAGGCCCAGCCCGAGTCTAGCCTGTCTCTGAACCTCTTCTCTCCACTGCCGAGCGACGGACTGGCTGGCAAGGACAGGGAGAGATCTGACAGCATTTATTGAGTGTCGACTAAATATGCTGCTTTCGAGTTATGTCACAGCAAGCACCGTCTGAGACGGGTACTGGATGTGTCTCAGAGGTCACCTGGTTGCAGAATAGAAACCAGTCCAAGAAAGCAAAAGGGGGCTCTAGCGGGTCACAGAGAAATGTCACAGAATTGGCAGCAAGAGGTGCGGCTTCCGTATGGACAGCATCTTCCCTCTGCCCCCAGTCCACGTGCACGGTACTCATCGTGGTTCACCAAGCTGCAGTTTCAGTGTCCAGACTGATGACCCTCCTGCTTAGCTCTGCAAAGGAAATTAACTCAGGCTTCTCAGCCCAAATATCAAGAGTTGCTGATTTCCAGATCAGATCTGATGTCCACCCCTGCTAATTATCTGTGATCTGTGTGGCCTGCTGGAGGAGAGTGTGGACTAATCAAATCATGAACACCCAGGCCTGTCCCTCCAACTGTGGCTGTGGCGGGGAGCAGATGTTTCTCAAGGGGATGTCCTTGACCTTAGATGGATGCAAACCCACCATGCTGTTTATCACAGCAGACTGTCCCTGTGGGTGTCATGGAGGGGACGCCCTGCCACAGCCCCTGGAGGAGAGATGAGTCAGTTGTCCTAGAATCTGCATGTTTCAGGTGGGCCCAGAAAGAGAAGAATGCCATTTTTGAACCCTGCTGTATGCCAGGCATTTTGTGTGTATTATCTTTCAACCTTACAACATGTCATTGTTTTCATTTTATAAATTAGAAAGCTGATACTCAGCAAGCTAAGTGTCTTGCCCAGAGGTCCTCTGGTTGGTTTGGGCTGAGCCAACGTTTGAGCCAGGCCTGTCTGACAGTAAGACCCTTTCTATTAACCAGAACTCACCAAAAAAGACTATTTGATGTCGATTCTGCTGTGATGTACGCTCCATGAGGGCAAAGATCTTAGTCTTTTTGTTCACTGATATATCCCACCTAAAACAGTATGTGGCTCACAGTAAATGTTCAATTAAAACATCATCAAATGGATTTTGTTTTAGTATCTTCTGTACCCTGGGCTTCCCATGGTCAGAGGGAAAAGGGTAATATTCTAACTGTTGAGAATGGGCCACTGAAATAACTAGCATAGCCCTCTGGGTGTGCCTCTGATCCCTAACTCAACTCTCCTTTGACAGAGGACTTTAGGAAGAGTCCCTCAACATAGAGGACTCTAAAGGATGGTATAGCTCTATCTCCATCTGTCTTTCCTTCCTGTACACCTGATCGGAGACACTTAGCCCTGTGAAGAGGGCAGGTAAAAGGAGATTACCCTAATACTAGAAAATTCACTTACTGGAACAGGACATAGAATACCAGGCAAAATAATGCTAATTTCCCTTGGGTTTTTGGCCCCAAGGTTCAGAAAGGCATGAGTTTCTTTCTCTATAGCAGTGCCCTCTGCCCTCAGTCACCCAGCCAACATTCCCCATCCCAGGTTTGGGAGAGTCAAATGGAACTGGGTTCAAGTCTGCCTTCCCATCCTGTGACCATGGACAAATTTTTCATGTGACTGGACTCACCTTTCTCTGGAAAAGGAGGATTATTTATTAGTAAAGAGTGATCCATGTTGTAAGGGCCTGGCCCATAGTAGGTCCTCATTGAATTTTTATTTTACCCCTTCTGTCCCTCCAGTTCTCCCTTCCTTCTCCATGGATCCTGGCTCAAGCCTGCCCACCTGCTCCCTGCTAACCTTTGGGCTCAGAGTCCATTGTCCCCGAGTAACTGAAAGGCCCAGAGGCCCGCGCTTCCTACAGCTCTCCACCAAAAGGCTTCACGGGCTGACGGGGGACTCTGTTGTTTTCACATGGCAGCAGGTCCAAAATCGTGCTTGACCCTTGTACAGCAAGAATCCTGGCAAAATAAAGAGGGGTGGCAGGTGGAGAGCTACAGTCAGCTCCTGTTGTTTTCTCCTGCCCTGCGCTCCTTCCCCGGGAGGCAGATCCTGGAAGAGCCACACTGGGAAGTATCTTGTCGGAGCCAGAGTGGGCGACAGGGCTCTACTTGCTTGTAGCAGCTGCGGCCTGAGGATGCCATCGCTATTTGGTTGGCAGATCACTTGCCAGCTGCCCCTGGAATTGAGCAAGCTGCTTAATAAACAGGCAGGAGAGTCCCAGTCTGGGGATCGCCTCCTCTCTCTCCAGCACGCACCCACACAGAGACTTTAGCTGTTGTGAAGTGCCAGCCTGGCCAAGGTAAGGCACGAACCAGAATTTGCCCTCCCTGAGCTGGGAGGGGCGTGGCAGTGAGAGAAGGGTCTCTTGCTTCTGCTTCCTGTGGATTACATAAGTGCTCCAGGCTCTCTTGGAATGGAGGAGATAGATTCTCCAGCCACCTCCTAGTCTCTCAGGGATGGCGTCCTATGATGGAGATGCTTTCAGCAGAAGTGAGCTTGTGAGTCGTAACCGCATTCATGTGAGCAGGCCTGTGGCAGCGAGGTTGCTGGGGTGGGGTAGGTCAACCTGTCGGTTCTGGCCACGGCATCCGCTTAGCCCGTGTGCAGCCTGTGAACCGGGACTGGTGCCCTGCCTCTGTTTAGCCAGGGTTTAGCTTGGGCTTCCCAGGTAGCTCAGCTGGTAAAGAACATGCCTGCAATGCAGGAGACCTCAGTTCAATTCCTTGGCCAGGAAGTTCCCCTGGAGAAAGGATAGGCTACCCACTCCAGTGTTCTTGGGTTTCCCTGCTGGCTCAGACAGCAAAGAATCCACCTGCAGTGTGGGAGACCTGGGTCCGATCCCTGGGTTGGGAAGATCCCCTGGAGGAGGGCATAGTAGCCTACTCCAGTATTCTTGCCTGGAGAATCCCCATGGACAGAGGAGCCTGGCGGGCTACAGTCCATGGGGTTGCAAAGAGTTGGACATGACTGAGCAACTAAGCACAGCACAGTAGTCCTTTGTTCAAAGGATGATCATCAGTAAATGTTGGATGGATGAATAACTGAATAAACAAATAGAAATTTTTCTTTAGAGTCAAGATCACAGCAAAGTTTACCTTTTTTCTTCCCAGGGTCATCATCCCTGTTCAGAATGACTCCTGATGATGGACGGGGTGGTCTAGAGGGACGAATTACAGGTTAGAAGTAGGGAGAACTAGGATTTCAACTATTTAAGTTGCTCTGTCACTTTAAGATGAATCTGGGTTTCCGTTTATTCATGTGTAAAATGAATAGTTTGGCCTAAACATACTTTGAGGAGATTTTAATTCCCAATTCTCTGCCTCCTGCCCAACAGCCTCCTCCTGCCCAAACAACCCTGCAGATTAATTATAGTTGGTTACCAAATTTTAAAAATAAGATTTACCATAGAAATCCAAATTTCTTGCTTCTCAAAAAGTAGAAGCTCTCACAAAAGTTCCACCTTTTTTCCATGGCAACAGTTAGCAGGAGCTAAGTAACTGCTGCCCTGATCAGAGAACGTCTGCGTTCCATTTGCCACAGACGCCTCCTCTCCCCGCTGCCTAATGCTCAGGCTGCCTTGTCCATGCAGGCATGTTAATTTGCAGACCTCGAATGGGGAAAACAAAACCTTGAAGGGTGGAGGGAGAGGCAGCTAGGATGGGGTGACAGCCTAGCTGGGCTTAGGTGCAGAGACTAGGGAATCTTCCTGGGAGGTGGTGACAGGGATGTGAATGGAAACAGTGACCAGTGTCCCAGGAGACTGCTCAGGGACTTGGCCTCCAAGAATTGTGAAGTCCCTGCCTGAGGAAGCATTCCGCTCTTCACCAGCTCCCTTTTCCCTGGACACCTGCTGGGAGTTTGGTCTAACTGTATCTGCCACCAGACGGTAGGGAGCTCAGGGCTCCATCTTAGAATCTTGCAATGCTGGTCATTCCCTTTGCACTTCTTCTGTTGTCCAGCCTCTACTGGTATTGGGGTCACAAAACAGTTCACGCTGTTGGAGTAAATACAACGTGAGGCAACCCAGGATCCCGGCTATATTCCTATCGGTGAAGTGCCTGTTCTCCTGTTAACTTACTGGGCTTATTTCATGCCCCTGTTGCTGTGACCAGCAGTACTTTGGAGCACCCCAGGGCTGGCTGATCCCAGAGTCCTGTGTCTAACTGGGAGCTAATGTGCGCCCCAGTGTAAGTCAGGGCTGTTTCTCACTCAGCTCCTTAATCATCCTGTCTAAGCCCTTAGGCACCTCTGCCTCTCTGTTACCCTAAGCGGGCAGAACCTTCTTTGCACACCCATTCATGGAATCTGTTTTTCTTACTTTCTGGTCTGCATACTTTTTTTTTTAAATTAATTAATTTCTTTGTGGCTAGGCTGGGTCTTCGTTGCTGTGTGCAAGCTTTCTCTAGTTGCAGCGAGTGGGGGCTTCTCATTGTGGTGGCTTCTCTTGTTGCAAGGTACTAACTCTAGGGTGTGTGGGCTTCTGTAGTTGTGGCCCACAGGCTCAGTAGTTGGGGCTCAGGGCTCTAGAGGGCTGGCTCAGTAGTTGGGGGTGCATGGGCTTAGCTGCCCTGCAGCGTGTGGAATCCTCCCAGACCAGGGATCAAACCAGTGTCCCCTGCACTGGAGCACTAGGGAAGTCCGGCATGCTTTCCTTAAGGGAGAAGTCAGATTTCCATAAGTCCAAAGATAGTTGTTAACATTCTGGTATATTCTCTTTATCCTTTTATATATATAGGAGACTCTACACATTTTTTAAGTAAAATTGGGAATACTTTGAATATCAAGTTTCTGATACAGTTTTTTTCCAACTTAATACTATATCATTTTCTTATATCCTAAGGAACTGGCCACAAGTCAGTCACAAATATGGTTCTTGGAATCCGATAATAGTAGGCAACCTGAGGTGAACGATTGATGTGATTTTGGAAGGAAAATAAAGATACTGATGCTTGCACCCTTTGCCTTGAAAGTTGACAGTCTGGAGCCAACCTGGGCTGGGCACAGGGATCTGAACCTGGGATGGAAAGATCAGAAGAGAAAGTTTGGAACCCTTGAATTGCCTTCGAAAATTCCTTCCCTCTGTGTGCCTGGATCCCACATGAAGGTTCAGACCAACTTGTGTTTGAAGGAAGAGTTAAAAATGTCAAGTGGCTTTTACACAGGCTCAGCTAGGGGCAAGGCTTTCTGGAAGATGTGGAGTATCCTAAATCAAGTCCCTATAAACCTGTGAGTGGAATTACTCTTAATGGCAGAAAGGCTGACTCCTCCTGCTGAGTTTGGGCTCTAACACTAGCCCCCTAGTTTGAAAGAACTGTATGGCTTTTCCTGTCTTCTTTCTCTGAGTTTATTTTAATCTTGGGGAGTAATCATCCACGCTTAGGTCTGGGAGAGGCAGAGAAAAAGGAGTTAGGAAGAGCAAGAGGCTGTCACCACCACCAAAGTTAGCAAATGCAGTGCTGGGGACAAAGACAAGGTCTAGTACCTCTGGTGGAGACAGAGACCCTGTGCTTTTGGCAGGCAGCACAACGCCCCGCGACAGTTAGGGTGCTTTGAAATGACAGCCTGAGATGTCAGACGCTTAAAAGTTGTGCCAACCAGCAATTACACGTTTAGTCATGACAAAGAGTCTTGATGACCATCATGATGAATATAGGCTTATCCAAATAATATTGGTACATGTTCAGTGTAGGCTCAAGGGCTGGGATCTGAAGTCTTAGGTTCACCCGTGAGCTGGTGCCACCTCCCTGTGTGACTTCTGCTGCTTTGTCCCCTCCCCAAAGGGAGGTTTCACCCTTGCACTTTCCTCTTTCCTAGGGAGGTTTCATCCCTTACCTTCCTCCTTCCTCCCATCTCGGGAGATAGATGAGGGAAATGGAGGGAGATGCTCTGGTTTCCATTACAGAATAGAGGAATCTTTGTTATTCTGTTTTTATTCTGGTTACTCCAGAACCTCTTGCCATAACAGAGGAAGATAACAGACTGGGTGTTACCATCGCACATGTCACCCAGCTTCTGAACTTCAGCCTTTTCATCCTCCTCAAAATATCAGATAATATAATTTTGAATACTTTACAAGGTCATTACAAGAATCGCATGAGATTCTGTAATGAGATAATGGGTGTGATAGGACTTTGTACAAGGTGGAGGGCCTGCAAATAGATAATTGTTCACGAAAACTCTTGAATGAGGAAGGCCCTCCACAGCTGACCCCTCTGAGGTTTGGAAGGCCTTTTTTCCAGCTCATCTAAAGTTTGAACCCTCTTTCCTGGGTAGGTGTTGTACCTATGCTATAGGTGGAGGGTAAGATGCAGCAAATATGAAAGATTTGTTCAAAGTGGGTGAAAAAGCTGGAACTCTAGAGGCATTAAAAAGAGCCCCTTAACTGGGTTCCACTCTTGACCACGCCACTAGCTAACGGCATGACTTTGAGCAAGCCCCTTAAGCTCTGAGCCTCATTTGTCACCTCTTTCTAACCATAAGGATGGATTATTAGTAATCTAGGGGGACAGTGTAGAATCTAAACAGAAGTGTTCTGAGAAATTAAAAGCACTGTGCATGGGTGATGCTACACTGTTAGAGCTCAGATGTGTTCCTGAAGCTGTCAAGAGGAACCAGTGTTTGAGTAAGGTTACTCATCCTAGAATCCTGTTATATCAGACTCGTCTGCAATGCGGGAGACCTGGGTTCAATCCCTGGGTCTGGAAGATCCCTTGGAGAAGGGAAATGCTACCCACTCCAGTATTCTTGCCTGGAGAATTCCACGGACAGAGGAGCTGGTGGGCTGCAGTCCATGGATTGCCAAGAGTCGGACACGACTGAGCAGTTAGCACACAGCAGTACATTATATCAGCACTGGAAGGGGCTGTCACTCAACTCCCTCAGTTTTACAGACCATAAAAAACTTGAGTCCAAGCAGTGCCCCCTTGTACCCAGACCAGGTCGCACTCTGCTCTGGTTCCCCACGTGTTGCCCTTCTGTTTCGCGTCTCCCACATCCCAGTACAGATGGAAGATCACTCACTCTCTGTACCTTAATGTCCTGTGTTAAAGCCTTCCGCCGGGATGGGAGGTGCCTTTCATGCTAGCAGCTCGGAGTCGCCCCGATATTTGTCCTCCCTCTCTGACATCACGCAGCCCCCATCATCAGTGGGCACGGGCAGCTCCGGATCGGGCTGAGCTCACGGTGTGGGGAGGCCAGGGCAGGGCGGGCGGGACCTGCGGGGCGCTCGAGGGGAGGCGGAGAGCTGGTCCCGGGAGGCCGGGCGACCTGCCCGCCGCCCGCCGCGGTGAGTCACGGCTCCGCCTGGCAACCGCGGGGGCCGCCCGCCTGCTCCGGGCCGGGCGGGGCCGGGCATCCGCTGCCCCGGGCGGCGCGGGCGGGGGCTGCCCGAGACCCGCCCTGCGGAGCCCCCTGCCTGGAGCTTCGGCTTCCCCTGTCCCCGGCTGCTGTCTCCCTGCATCGTCAGACGAAATGCCTCTTCAGGTCTCGCCACCCAGAGCTCTCCCGCCCACCTTCTTTCGGAGCCCCTCTGGGTCTCTAGAGGAATAATGCAGATCCGACCTTCTGCCCTGCTTCCCTACCACCCCACCCCCGAAAATCAGAATTGCTGTGTTGGTTGATAATGTTATTCGCTAACGTGGTCAAATGCAGTATACTCCCTGGGTTGTTAAGTGACCATTTGAGACTGTGAAATCGACAACAGAAGGGCGCATCTAAGAGTTGCTGACTTTTGGTAGATCCATGACTATCTCTGATCACGCAGATTAAAAAATGTTGCAGGCAGAAATAGTGGAAACATACTTCTCTCTCTGATCTCTACCTCAGTGTTTTTCTTCCTTTTATTTCTCTGATGCACAAAAATGCTTGGTTCATGATACATTTTCTTCACTGGTTTATGCATGTCTCTCTTTTACTACTTTTTTATGTAGGCTATTAATGAATTGATGTACCTGTTGAAGACACCACCCAGTCCAAAAATGAGATCACTCCCATATTTTGCATCCATCTGTGCGCCCTTTCTGTTCTAGCTTCTTACCTTATCCCCTATCCCAACCACTACCCAGAATTTTATGTTTACCATTCTTTTCATAAACCTATGTATGCCTAAACAAATATATTATTTAATCTTATTTTATATTCTTTATTAAAAAATATACTGTGTACAGTCTTCTGGAGCTTATTTTCATTCAATAGTATAATACTAAGATTTGTCCCTGTTAAGTGTAGCTTCAGTTCATCCGTTTTTGCTGTTATGTACTGTTATATTGGTGAAGCTATCACCCTTTCTCACCATAAAGAGCTTTCCTGTGCAAGTCTCCTAGGTATTGATCTCAGAAGGGAATTGCTAGGTCTTGGTGTGTGAATATTCAGCTTTACAAGATAATGAGAGATTGTTTCCTAGTATGTTTGTAGTGGTTTTGCTTCTAGCTGTAAAGTGCAAGAGTTGCTATTGGTCCATGTCCTTAGAGTACCTGGAATCATCAGACTTTTAAATTTTGCCAGCTGAATGGTATAAATAGTGTCTCTTTGTTGTTGTTGTTAAGTTGCTAAGTCGTGTCCAACTTTGTGACCTCATAGACTGCAGCATGCCAGGCTTCCCTGTCCTCACTATCTCCTGGAGTTTGCTAAGATTCATGTCCATTGAGTCAGTGATGCTGTCTATGAAATATCTCTTAGTGGCCTTGATTTGCATTTCTCTGATTAAGTGAAGTTAAAGAGCAAAAATAATACTTCACAGATCAGACCCACAAAAATTGTAAACATTGGAGTTACTGGATATAGAAAAATATAGAATATATTTAACATGTTAAAAGAAATAAGAGTGTATTGAAAGAATAATACAGGGACAGGAAACTCAATTGATAAGGCAGATATCCAAAGAGACCGTCTAAAAATGAAAAAAATACAGTAAAAGAAATTATTTCAATGAATTGCCTGAAATAGTATTTTTCAACTAAAGATAAAATTAATGAGTTGTAAGATATTTCTGAGTCATTACATAGACAATGGAAGATGGAAGAAATGGAGATGGAAAATGCTGAACAACTGTAGAAGCAGAGAATGTAGACCAGAGATTGGCCAGATAGTAAGTATGTTAGGCTTTGTGGCCTACATGGTCTCTGTCATAACTGCTCAACTCTGCTGTTGTAGAGCAGTCACAGACAATATATAAATGAATGGCTGTGGCTGTGTGCCAGTAAAACTTTGTTTACAAGAAGAGATAGCAGGTCAGATTTGGCCCAGGTTGTATAGTTTGCCCACACTGGGAATAGAGTAAAATGATTCCAATATACACTAAATTAATCTTCCATAAGGAGATAATAGAGAGGACAGGAGCATGACAATGTTGAAAGAAGCAATGGTTAAGAATTGATGAGGTATAATCATTCTTAATACACTTGTGAGGCCTAATGAATCCCAAGAAGGATAAGTAAAATTCACCATTAGACATACAGTAATGAAACTATGAAACACCAGAGATAAATAATTTTTAAAGTAACCCAAAGATAAATTACTTCAAGGGAATGACAGTTAGACTGACAATAGATTTTCAGCCTCAACAATAAAAGCAAGAGGATGGTGAAATAGTATGTTCAAAGTTCTGAAGCAAAAAACTGCTAACACATTTCTGTCATCAGTGAAAATCTGTGAAGCACGAGGGCAAAATAAAGCGCTTTGTAGACAAAACAAAACCAAGTTTCTACCAGTAAGACTTCCATGAAAGCAACTTCTAAGGGAAATAGTTCAAGAAGAAGAAAAGGTACCCAAAAGGAAGGTTCAAGAAGGAATGATGAGCAAAGGAAACTGTAAACATGGTGCTAAATCTAAATATTACTCACAAAGAAAATAAGGATAACTGTGTCTACTTTCTAGTGATAAAATGAAGCTATACATTAAAATTGCCAGTAACAATAGCATATAAATTGGAAGATAGAGTCCAAGTGTTCTAAGCTCCTAGTGTAGTTTGAGAAGAGGTTAAAGATACTGATTAGCAGAAGTTTTTAAGTTAAATGTACATTCTAAGATTCTTAAGATTTCTAAGCTAACACAAAAACTAGGAATAATGTAACTTCCAAACTAGTGGAGGGAATGAAAATGGAAAGAAAGAAAAGAATGAAGATACTAGGAAGTGTGGCAGTTAAAAAAGGTTCAGGCTGTGACACAGAAGAAAGTAATAACTATACCACTTATTGAGTAGATGCTGTGTTCATCATTTTGAATCATTAATCTTCATAATTTCCTGTAAAGTAGAAAGTAGACATTAAAATTCTCAGTTTCTCCTATTACTACATGCCTATGCTTAAAACAAGATCTGGAACTTAGTAAGCACTCATTTATTGAAGAAAGTTAAATGGGAGTGAATATTGATTCCTATCTAAAGAGGAACAAACTGAGGCTCTGAGAAACATGAAGAAAAGAAAAGCAACAGACAGTATGAAAGTGAAACTCACTTCTTAAGAAGTTTCAAGCATAAATGCCCCTCTGTTTTCCTATCTGTGAAAATAAGTCAAACAGTCCTTGACACAGAACAGTCATCGTCAAATGCTCAGTGCTCGCTAAATGATAGATGCTATTGATAGGGAACTTGTGCGGAGTCACAGAGCTTGGAGTCCAACCCAGGTATGGAGAATTCAACCGTACCTACTTTCCCCTCTATCGTGTGTAGGCTGATGCAGAAGTATCCATATAATAGCTGAGAGCATGAGCTGTGGAGTCAGGCAGACCTGGGTTCATGGCCCGGCTTGAGTGCTATAGGACAAGTTCGCTATAGGACTTTGGACCTCCCCTTCTTAAACTGTTTAAAGGGGATGAAAATAACTGTTCAAAACGGTGAGCTTCCCAGGTGCCGCAGTGGTGAAGAATCCACCTGCCAATGCAGGAGATGTGGGTTCAGTCCCTGGGTCGGGAAGAACCTCTGGAGAAGGAGGTTCCCTGAAAGACAATTTGGGCTTTGAATAAAATTAGATTGAAATCGCTAGGATACCACCCCAGATTTGTGTAAAAACTGAAATAGTGTGGAAATTTTTGCTTAAATGAGTAGTTTATCCACCTGTAATCTGGTGGTAAGGCTGTTACCTATATCTTGGGGTTATCACAAGGGTAGATGGGATGATATACACTCCTCATTCCAAATCTTAAACAAACTCCTTGAACTTAAATTGGAATAAAAGGCAGATAAATGTACCTAAAAGTATCATTTGAATAAGTTGACCATCTTGAGACAAAATGGTGATCCATAAAGGTTTTCACTTGAATAGAACTGCCTAAAGTTTTTTAACAGTTTCCAATGAAACTAAGAACAACAACTGGAGTTTCTGGACCAATGAATTGGGTATATGTCTCCGTGGTCATGCTCAGTTGCTTTAGTCATATCTTTGTGACTCCACGGACTGTAGCCCACCAGGCTCCTCTGTCCAAGGGATTATCCAGGCAAGAACACTGGAGTGGGTTACCATATCCTCCTTCAGGAGATCTTCCCAACCAAGGGATCAAACCTACTTCTCCTGGGACTCCTGCATTGGAAGGCAGATTCTCTACCACTGAGCCATCTCAGAAGCCTGAATTGAGCATAGAAAGGCTAGACATTTTTTAAATAATTGTTTCTTATTTATTCTTCATTTCACAGTAATTCAACTTGTTACTGATTTTGAAAAAGCTTTGAAATAACTTTAGATTCATAAGAAGTTGCAAAGAGAGTACAGAGAGGTCCTGTGTATTGTAACAAATGTCTTCAAAATCAGGAAAATGGACTTTGGCACATGTGTGTACCACGCAAAGTCATTTTATCTAGAGTATCGATTCATCTAGCCGTCACCTCAGAGTGAAAGGTGGCAAATTCTCCCCACAGGTAATCATTCTCACAAGGAATGATTGCCTGTGGCAATGAGGAATATCGAATTTGACATAAGAAATCTACAGTCCTCACCCTGGCTCCTTCTTCACAGGTTGGTTGTAACAAGTAGTAGATGAATTGATGGACACGAAAGTCCTTCATAAACTTGGGCATAAAAATGTCAGGTGTTGTTATGATCTAGCAGCCAGAGACTGAGGAATAACACTCAGAATCTCCTGAACATCACTGCAGAACCTGATTCCTTTTATCACAATGTGCTCTCCTAGCTGTAAAGGATGGGGCTGAAGATGAGGACTTGCAACTCTATGGACCTTCCTCTCCCAGCAAGACTGGCTTATATTCAAATGTCAGCTGATAGTAAGATCTCTCTCTGTTAGAGTTGCCTTCACAAGCCAGGGTTGAAGTGGTTGCTTCTACCCAGTAGTCTATAGAAGAAGATAAAAATCTTCATTAACCAAAAATGTGTCTTCCGTTGACAACTATAGTCATCTGTAATCTCAGTTTGAAATCCATGAGTCAGCCCCATGATCCAAAGAGGACGTTTGCCATTTCTCTGACAAACTTTTCATAGCCATTATCAAGCTCATGAAACTGTAAGCTAAATTTGACCAAAATTACTGCACTAAAATCAGAGTATTTGAGACTATAACATAGTCTTCAAAAATGAAAAATTACTCAAGCATTCAACCATGGGTGATTTGTTAAATACTTGTTTACAAACTGAACTTTAAAAAGACAGAACAGGAAGCAGTTATTGACTTACAGAAGTGTTCACAATGTGCAATCACATGAGGTCTGTGAAGCAATAGGTTTAGTATACGTCGGTAAAAAGCAATCCAGAAGACCGCTGTTGTGGTTGTTTTCGTTGTTCAGCTGCTCAGTCGTGGCTGACTCTTTGCGACCCCGTGGACCGCAACATGCCAGGCCTCCCTGTATCTACCCCAGCATCAGAGTCTTTCCCAGTGAGTCAGTTCTTCACATCAGGTGGCCAAAGTATTGGAGCTTCAGCTCACCAGTACTTCCAATTCAGGACTGATTTCCTTTAGGATGGACTGGTTTGATCTTCTTGCAGACCAAGGGACTCTCAAGAGTCTTCTCCAACACCATAGTTCAAAAGCATCAATTCTTTGGTGCTCAGCCTTCTTTATGGTCCAACTCTCACATCCATACATGACTACTGGAAAGACCATAGCTTTGACTAGATGGACCTTTGTCGGCAATCCAGAAGACTGTGCATCAGATTGTTAGAAATTTTTTCAGATTATTTTCATTTAAGAGAAACAAGTACATACTTTTGTTTCCTACAAAGAGTGTATGTTCTTTCTTTTATAACCTGTTACATTGCTTTTTAGTGTGAATGCAATAAAATTCACTTATTTGAAGTATGAAGTTCAATGAGTTTTGCAAACTGTATACAGCCGTGTAAACACTGGCACCATCAAGATAGAGCCCATTCCCACCACCTCTCAAAACGGTCCTTGCTTTTCGCCATTGCACCTTCTTCAGGCAGCCAAGGATCTGCTTCCTGATTTAATTTTTCCTTTTCTAGAATTTTGTATTACCGGAATCATACATTATGTAGTCTTTGTTTTTTCTTTTTCATGCAACATAGTACTTTTGAGACGCATTCATTCACACTGCTATGTTTATGAGTTCACTCCCTTTTATTGCTTAATCATACATTATACAGATATACCGTATTCTGCTTACCCATTTACCAAGTGAAAGACATTTAACTGCTTCCAGGTTTGGCAATTGTGAAAAAAGCTATTGTGAAATTTTTACACAAGACTTTGTAAAAACCTGGAGTAGAATTGCTGGGTTAAATGCTATGTATATTTTCAATTTTGTAAGAAATTGTTAAACTATTTTTCAAAGTACACCATTGTGCATTCCCAACAGCAAAATGTGCAAATTTCCATTTATTCATCTTCTTCAATGCTCAGTTCTACCAGTCTTTTCCAGTTTAGGTTTTCTATTATTTAGGTAACTGTTTCTGTTTTTCATTTTCATGTTTATTTTTCTAATGCAAATATCTTTTTATGTAAAAGTGCCTGTTCAAATCTTCCACAAATATTTTAAATCAGATTGTATGCCTTACTAATGACTTTTGAGAGTTCTTTACATAGTCTGGATACAAGTGCTTTATCAGATATATTTTTCTCCCAGTCTGAACCTTGCCTTTTCAGTATTTTTAAAGAGTCTCTATTAAAAGGTAAAGTATTTTAATTTTGAAGAAAGCCCATTATCAATTATTTCTGTTATGATTTGTTCTTTGGTATTATATCTAGTTTATCTTTCCCAACAAGGTCACAAAGATTTACTCCTACCTTTTCATGCAGAAGTTTTATAGCTTTATGTTAAAGTTTACATCTATGATGCATTTCCAGTTAATTTTTTTTTTTTACTATATGGTGTGAAATAAGGGTAAATATTGCTTTTATCCATATAGACATTCAATATTTTCAATAATATATGTCAAAAAGATAAGTTTTTCTCTATAAAATTACCTTAGCTCCTTTGTCAAAAATAAATTATGTGGATTTATTTCTGGACTCCATTTGGTCTGTATAGCTATCCTTACACTAAAATCTCATTGTCTTGGTTAGTATAATTTTATTATGAACTTTTAAGTCATATATTTAAAGTTCTCCAAATTTGAAATTTGTCAAAATTGTTTTGGCTGTCTACATCTTTTAAACTAATGTGAAATTTTATAATCAGCTTATAAAATTATATAAAATACTCACTCTATTGGAATTCTGATTGGAGTCTTGCTGACTCTTAAAATCACTTTGAAGATAACTGACATTTTTATTACAGTAAAACTTTCAATGAATTGACATGGTATCTCTATTTATTTAAGTTTTCTTTAAATTCTTTCAGTAATGTCTGCTGTTTTCAGTGTATAGATTAGTTGTGATACTTTGTTAAACCTGTCCTTCTGTAGTTTTTGTTTTACTATGCTATTACATTTGATGTTACCATTCCTATTTTAATTTCCAATTGTTTATTGCTAGTATGTAAATACACAATTAATTTTTGAATACTGACCTTGTACCCTAAGACATTCCTAAACTTACTTTTTAATTATATTAACTTTTAAAATTGACTTTTTAAGATATACTGGCTAGATTTTATTTTTTATATACCGTTCATGGGGTCCTCATGGCTAGATTACTGGAGTGGTTTGCCATTCCAGTGTATCATGTTTTGTCAGAACTCTCCATTATGACCGTCTGTCTTGGGTGGCCCTACATGGCATGGTTCACAGCTTCACTGAGTTACGCAAGCCCCTTCACCACAATGCAGAGCACATCATGCAAAATGCTGAGCTGGATGAATTACAAGCTGAAATCAAGATTGTTGGGAGAAATATCAACAACCTCAGACAATACAGATGATACCACTCTAATGGCAGAAAGTGAAGAAGAACTAAAGAGCTTCTTGATGAGGGTAAAGGAAGAGAGTGAAAAAAACAGCTTAAAATTCAATATTAAAAAAAACCCTAAGATCATGGTATCCAGTCCCATGACTTTATGGCAAATAGAAGGGGAAATAGTGGAAGTAGTGACAGATTTCCTTATCTTGGCTCTAAAATCACTGCAGACGGTGATTGCAGCCACGAAACTAGAAGACAAATGCTCCTTGCAGGAAAAGCTATGATCAACCCAGACAGAGTGCTGAAAAGCAGAGACATCACGTTGCCGACAAGTTCAGTTCAGTCGCTCAGTCGTGTCCTACTCCTTGAGACCCCATGAATCGCAGGTCCATATAATTAAGGCTATAGTCTTCCCAGTAGTCATATACAGATGTGAGAGGTGGACAATAGAGAAGGCAGAGTGCTGAAGAATTGATGCTTTCGAACTGTGGTGCTGGAAAGACTCTTAAGAGTTCCTTGGAAAGCAAGGAAATCAAATCAGTCCATCTTAAAAGAAACCAATCCTGAATACCCTTTGGAAGGACAAATGCTGAAGCTGAAGCTCAAATACTCTGGCCATCTGATGCAAAGAGTCAGCTCATTTGAAAAGCCCCTGATGCTGGGAAAGACTGAAGGTGGGAGGAGAAGGGAATGACAAGAGGATGAGATGGTTAGATGGCATCACTGATTCAATGGACATGAACTTGGGCAAACTCTGGGAGATGGTGAGGGGCAGGGAAGCCTGGCGTGCTGCAGTCCATGGGGTCACGAAGAGTCAGACACAACGTGGTAACTGAATAACAACAATGGAGAGACAGTTTCGTTGTTTGTGAAAAAAGTGTGTTCTACTGATTTCTTTTGAATCTGTATGGGTTAATTTTTTCCCCCCTTAATGCTCTGGAAAGGGCTGCTGTGCAATACTGAATAGAAGTGGTGACAAAGGTGAGTAAATTGCCTTAGTCCTGACCCTAAAGGGAAAACAATGATCTATCACTGTTCAGTCGAGTGTTAGCTGTAGGTGTTTCAAAAATTTCCTTCTATTTATAATGAGCTACATTGCACGGATGTTGAATTTTGTGGAAAAAATGTCATCTGTGCCTTTTCTTTCAACTGGATGTTTTTTTTTTTTTTCTTTTTAGTCTCTCAATATGGTGAACTGCATTCCCTGAGTTTTGGCTGTTAAAACAAACTTACATAACTCAGGAAGATTCTAGTTAGTCATAGCAAATTCTCCCTTTTATGTACTGCTTATTCACTTTGTTTATATTTTGGTGAGGACTTTTCTGTTTATGTTCATGAGAGATATTGTTTTCTATAATTTTCTGGTGACGCTTCAATTTGCTTTTGGTGTCAGGACAATACTAGTCTCACAAAGCAGTAGTTAAGTGTTCTTTCCTCTTCCCTTTTCTGGAAGGGTTTGTGGAGAAGGATTTTTGTGGTTTGTTTCCCCCAGTGTTTGGTAGAGTTTACAAGGGACTGGAATGGGGTTTTTCTTTTCTATAATATTTTACTGTGAATTCAATTTTCTCTAACTTCAATAGATAGTGGGATATCAAAGTCATACATTGAACACATTGTAGTAATTTGCATTTTTCAAAGAGCTTCTCCACTTGCTGTCAGATTCATCAGCTCTCACAGCGCCCTTTGTTAGTCGTTTGCATACACGGCATCTGCAGTGTGTCCTGTCTGCTCCCCAGTGGGTAATCTATGCCTTCTGGTTGCTTTTCTTACCCATGTGGCTAGATATTTGTTACTTTTATTGTTCATTTCAAAGAGTCAAATTTTTGTTTTTAACTTTCTTTTTTGTCTTATTTCTACTTCACTGATTTCTGCTATTTTACTTTTTCTTTCTCTAATTAGTGCATGTTTAATTTCTCTTATTTTTTAAGTTTCTCATGGTTGGAGAATTTTTTTTGACCACTTTTCTTTGTCATGTAAGTTCTTTTAGATTTTGCCGCACATATTCTGAAGCTTTATTGTTTGGTGAACACATATCTAGGATGGATATTCTATGTGAAATGATTTATTTGTCATTATGAAATACCTCACTTTATACCTGATAGCATTCTCTTTTCTGAAGTCTACTTTGATATTAAAATAACTTATTCAGATTGCTTTAGATTAGCGTTTCCATGGTGTACTTTTTTATTTTAAAACAAGACATGAAATTTTCCTGTTTGCAGAGCATTTTAAAAATTGAGTTATAATAAGCAAAATCCACCCATTTAAGTATACATTTCTGTGGACTTTGATAAGTGCATACTGACATGTAACCACTGTCAATATCCAACGTAGAACATTTTCATCAACAACCAGAATTCCTTTGTAGTCCTTTATAGTCAATACCTCCTTGCATCCCTAGCCCCTGGTCAACACTGATCAGTCTCTCTATTTGGTGATTTGCCTACTGCAGATGTCATATTAGAGGAATTACAGAAAACTGAGCCTTAATCTGACTTCTTTCTTCTCGAGTGGAGCATCTAAAATTCATCCATGCTGTTTGCGCCCTGGGTGCTTCATGCTGAATTCCCATGCATGCTTTAGACCTCCTCCACCAGTCTCGTTGCCACTTGCCAGACTGGCAACTCCCAGTTCTGTTAGGTTTCCCTCATAGGCAATATGACACCAGCCTCTTCACAGTTGCTCCGCTATGCTTAATGCACTATAGAAAAAGCTGTTTACTTATCTGCTTCTCCTCCTCATTAGGCTGTGTTCTTTGAGTGTAGCTCTGCTATTTATTAATCTTTGCAACCAAAAAGTGTGATTAGTGCCTGGTTGTATTAGTTAAGTAATGCTGGGTACTATTAAAAATAAACCACAAAATGCCAGCACTTTAAAACAATGAAATTTTATTTTTAACTGAATTAACAGATAACTAAGTGGGTCCCTGGCCATCAGAAAGAGGGTGTCTTTAACATGAAGTTCAGTCACTCAATTGTGTCCGACTCTCTGTGACCCCATGGACTGCAGCACATCAGGCTTTCCTGTCTGTCACCAACTCCAGGAGCTTGCTCAAACTCATGTCCATCAAGTCGGTAATGCCATCCAACCATCTCACCCTCTGTTATCCCTTCTCCTCCTGCCCTCAATATTTCCCAGCATCAGGGTCTTTTCCAATGAGTCAGTTCTTCACATTGGGTGGCCAAGGTATTGAAGTTTCAGCTTTAACATCAATTCTTACAATGCACATTCAGGACCCGTCTCCTTTAGGATGGACTGGTTGGATCTCCTTGCAGCCCAAGGGACTCTCAATAGTCTTCTTCAACCACAGTTCAAAAGCATCAATTCTTTGGTGCTCAGCTTTCTTTAGAATCCAGCTCTCACATCCATACTTGACTACTGGAAAAACTATAGAACTAGATGAACCTTTGTTGACAAAGTAATGTCTCTGCTTTTTAATATGCTGTCTAGGTTGGTCATAGCTTTTCTTCCAAGGAGCAAGCATCTTTTAATTTCATGGCTGCAGTCACCATCTGCAGTCATTTTGGAGTCCAAAAATATAGTTTCATTGTTTCCTCATCTGTTTGCCATGAAGTGATGGGGCCAGATGCCATGATCTTAGTTTTCTGAATGTTGAGCTTTAAGGCAACTTTTTCACTCTCCTCTTTCACTTTCATCAAGAGACTCTTTAGATCGTCTTTGCTTTCTGCCATAAGGGTGATGTCATCTGTGTGTCTGAGGTTAGTGATATTTCTCCCAGCAATCTTGATTTCAGCTTGTGCTTAATGCAGGCTGGCATTTCCCACGATGTACTCTGACATTTAACACGCAGTTAATCATGTAATCAGCTCAAAGACTGACTGATGGGCACTCTGGCACCTCAGCTTCTTTAACAGTTGGCCTCCAACTTTGCCCATAGTGTTGATGTTTGGCCGTTAGAAGACAAAAGGACATGGAGCCCCACGGGTGGGAGGTTCTCCTGGGGAAGACCAGCGAGTAGTAAACATCACTCTTTCCATGTTTGCTTAGAAGAGCCAGTTCACACCGCCAGACCAAGGGCAGCCGAGGAATATACCCTATTCTCAGAGCATCCGTGCTGGGCAGCTTCTGCCATGGCACAGCCAAGGCAGAAGGGGTGCAAACTGAGGTCTGTGGCTGGCTCTGCACTCGAAGCCACTGCAGTCTAGCTCGGTTACTTTCTGCGTCCCCAAGGCTGTGTGACTGTTTCTGGTTCTTTCTACAGCACACAATGGCGACGGAAGGCTTAAATGCTGACTACCCTGCCTCTTCCTGCTGGAGGTCACGAACATTGGCTGGAACTTTCCAGCACGGGGGGTATTCCCCGCGTCCTGAGGAGGGCCGGAGCATGCAACCTGAAGCATCTAGCTTTATCCACAACCTCTCTAATCCACTCCCCTAGGTTCTGGCATTTCAACTCGGACTGAATGAGAAACAGCAGCCACGATGCTTGCCGACTTCTTGCTCTCCGCTCCCCTCCATTCTAGCCAGAGGCCCTGCTTTCTTCCTCTTCACACCGAGAGGCATTTCTCTGCCTGTCTCCTTCTCCCCAAAGCATGTGCGTACCTCCCTTCCCTGATTCCATGAAAATAGAATGACATCTGGAGGGCAGTCTTTGTGAAAGAGAAGAGGATTATAAAAGACTATCAGTTTGATATTTTCAAAATATTAATGTGCAACATATGTGACAGTGTTAAATAAATTATAAAGCTTGCAAAAAATATACAGTGGTGTAATATGATTAACAATTCTTGGGAGAAATGAAAGTGGAGAGAAAACATTGAAAGTTGATTTGCCTTTTGCCCAAGTCAGCTCTGGGCTCAGTCAGGATCCCGGGGTGACTCTGGGAGAGCTGAAGCCCACTCTCCAGTGCCCTGCGAAGTGCTAAGAGTGGCCGCATGTCATCTGGAGGCAGAGGCCTGTGAGCATGTGTGGTGGTTGTCAGCATCACAGGAGCTGTGAGATGTCTCTCTCCATTGCAAACTTGTTTACAAAGTTCTCATGTCCCAGGCCTAGGGCCTGCCAGGGATAGTGCTGAATGTTTATGCTTTGAGATGTCCAGACTCAAGAGTCGGAATGAGTCTCCTTCTCTCTGTTTATCACTCAGAGAAAGCAGTTCTCCCATGTCTGCCAAGTCTGAATGCAGATCTGCCCCCAGCATCTCATGTCTCATTACCGAATCATCAAAGCCAAAAAGCCATAGCCAAAAAAGTGCCTAAGCAAATGGAGATTTGGGCCAAAACACCCTCCGGAGCCAAAACTCAAGTTTCTGAAGAAATAGATTTATTTCTAAAATTAGTGTCTTTCCAAATGAGATCACAGTCTGTAAAGCATTTACGGTCACAGTCCAAGAAAAAAGGACCAGGATGAACTTGTGTGCTCACTGAGAGGTGGTCAGCTCTTCTCAAAAGCCAACTAATGGTCCCCAGGGTCAAGGGGATTTGGAGAGACCTTCCTGTTGTAATGACTTCTAAAAAGAAGAAGACTCTGAAAGGTGTCAGGCACATCCTTAATGAGCACTCACGTCTGGCAGCCACCTGAGTATTTAGCCATCCTTTGATTAATAAGCTCAAATATCTGCCGAGTTTGAGAACGTGCCAGGCACTAGGAATGCGAAGATGAGTAAAGCGGGCCCCACTTTGGAACGTCCAGGTTTGAGGCTAAACAGAGCGATGCTCGGCCCCTGTGCTGCCCTGGACAGGGCGCCAGCTCTTTCTGGAACTAGCTTCCAGGCTGTTATGTAAACTCAAGACTGAAATCCTTCTTAGGCTCAAACTCTGCAGGAACAGAGCATTTCGTCCTCCCCACTCTGCCCAGTAGAAGTCACAGCAGTAAACAAAGTCCAGCTGATGTCCTGCAGTTTGTTTATTTGGTGTTTTGTTTGGGTGGACATTTCTCTATTTGGGGGCACAGACAAAGTTTGGAAACACTCTGGCTGGTCGAGTCAAATCCAGAAGCTGAATCTGGAGGTGGGGTGGAGCAGCCCCACTGACTGTGGGCCAGGCCGTCACTGCCCTGGGGTCGAGGCCACAGCCCCAGTCCTGAGCCCACCCGAGAACCACGAGGGCTGCTTCTGTCTCCACAGAGCCCACTAAAGCCCTTGGTGGCGGCCGTTACCCTCTCACCGCCCCTCCACGCGATTCTCAGGCTCAGAGCCTGCTTCCCCCAGCCAGGGAGCCCTCCCCTGGGAAGGTTTTGTCTCCATCTGCAGTCCTGAGGACGAGGTCACTCTGCCTGCTCTGGTCTGCAGCCTGAGGCCTCAGATTCTCGTCTGTCCCTCTTTAGCGGCGCCCGCTCCACACCCCCGAGTCCAAACGGAGAAGGAAGAGGTCGTACACCACCCGCCATGTCATTTGTGCCCCAGCCTCTGGGGTGTTCATGGCTGTTTTTAAAACTGAGACCACTTCCCCAGGCAGTAAGGATGGGGACCCTCTGTGATGGGGAGTGGTAATCACTGTCTTCCAAAAGCCTGAGAAGCTGACCCCCACTCCCGTTTTCACTCCTCTGACTAGCCCATTATAAGAATTTCAGAAGGAGCCCGAATAACTCAGAAAACTTTGCAAACCGCCCATCACTAAGTTTGTGACTCCTCACTTGTGTCCTGTGCTTTCTGTCTTCTGACTCCTTGCCAAAGTCTTACTGGTTATAGAAGACAGATTTTATACCTAAACATAAAACCATAAGCTCTAAATCTTCTAGAAGAAAACATAGGAAAAAATATCTTTCTGAACTTGAATTAGGCAAAAATGTCTCTAGATGTGAAACAGAAACAAAACAACAATAAAAAAAAAATCTATCAACCACAAAATGAAATGTGATAAATTCGGCTTCATCAAAGTCAACAACTTCTGTTCATACCAATGCATCTTAAGAGAATGAAAAGATAAAATAGACTGGAAGAAAATATTTACAATGCATATAGCTGACAAAGTACTGTAAAATATATAAGAAACTGTAATCAACCTGTAACAAAAAAACAATTGGACTAAAATAAGTAAAAATTTGAGCAGACATTTCACAAAATAAGATATATGAATGGCCAGTAAGCATGTAACAACTCACTTGTCACCATTAGTCATTGAAGACAATCAAAAATCACAATGCAGTATCACTTCACACCCATAACAATAGGTAATAATCTAAAAATCAAGCATGGCCTTGCATTGAGAAGGGAGGCATCTAGAGCTTTCATACATTGCTCATGAAGTACAAGATTCTGGAGCTGGTTTTAGAAGAAGGGCGGCAGTTTCTTATAAAATTAAAAACATAACTTACCCAATGATTTAGGCACTCCCCTCCTGGTATTGAAGAAAGAGAACTCAAAACCTACGTCCACAGCAAGACTTGTTTGGATCTCATATCACTGATTCATAGCATAATATTCCATTGTATGTATGTCCTACATGTTGTTTTGATCTGTCATCTATCAATGGGCACATGAGTTGCTTCCACATTTCGGCTACTGTGAATAATGCTGTTATGAACATAGGTGTTTGAATAGCTGTTCTGGTCTCTGCTCTCATTTCTGTGGGCTATAACCCCAGGATTGGAATTGCTGGATCATATGATAATTCTATGTTGAATTATTTGAGGAATTGCCATATCGTTTTCCATGGGGGCTTTCCAGGTGGTAAAGAATCCATCTGCCAATGCAGGAGATGCCAAAGACATGGGTTTGATCCCCGGGCTTGAAAGATCCCCTGGAGTAGGAAATGTAGTAGTACATTCCCACTCCAGTAGTCTTGCCTGCAGAATCCCATGGACAGAGGAGCCTGGTGGGCTGCAGTCCGTGGGTCACAGAGTTAGACACGACTGGCACACGTGCGTGGGCATCATTCTCCACAGCAGCTGCACCATTTTACACCCCACAGTAATGCCCCAGACTTTGGATTTCTCCTCATCCTTCCCAACACTTGCATTTTCTGTTTTTTGATAATACCCATCGAAATGGTGTAAGGTGTTGTCTCATTGAAGTTTTGACTTGCATTTCCCCAGAGACTAGTGATGTTGAACATCTTTTTACATACTTAATGGCCATGTGTATACCTTCTTTGGAGACATTTTTATTCAAATCCTTTGCCCTTTTTTAAACTTTTTGTTGTACAAGTTCTTTATATATTTTGGATATCAACTCCTTTTTAGAAAAATAATTTGCAAGTATCTTCTCCCTTTCTATGGTTGCCTCTTTACTCTGCTGATCATGTCCTGATGCATATGTTTTTGATTTTGACAGAGTCCGCCTTGTCTATTTTTCTCTAGTTGCCTGTGCCTTTGCTGTCCAAAGAAGTATTGTCAAATCAAATGTCATGAATCTTTCTCCCTATGTTTTCCTCTGAGAGTTTTACAGTTTTGGCACTTATGTTTAATACTTTGATCCATTCTGAGTTAATTTTTTTCTGTTGTATCCTGTAGGGGGGTCGAGCTTCATTGTTTTTTGCATGTGTGTATCAAGTCTTCCCAACACGGTTTGTTGAAAGAACATTCCCAATTGAATGGTCTTGGCACTCTGGTTGAAGAGCTCATGATTCAAAAGCAGTAATTTCCCCATCCTCTTGTGTTGATATGTCACATAATTTTAGATTAACTAATGCTGCTCATGACTTTATTAGCTAGTTAAAGTTAAGGTATGGGGGTTCACTGTGGAGAATCCAAGGGAAATTGTTATATCTATATATCTATATTTATATCTTCATTTCCTGTGTTAGAATCTTCTGAATGTTTCTTATTATGTTGTATATTTTCATCAATTTCTCATATTCAAATTTCCTGCCTTCAAGCACTGATCCATTTTTCCAGGTTAAAGTTCAACTAGATGAGGTAAATGAAAACTGACTTTAAATTTCCTATCCCACATTTTTAGTCTTTTGGTATCAGGAAACTCCTTGAAAACTGAAGTAAAATTAGACATAATATTTGTTTACAAACAGTTTATTTGGTGGAACACAGCTGTGGCAGGAAGTTGAACTGCTAACATGTTGTGTAATTTTAATTCATTTAATTCATTCAGCGTATGTCTATCAAACATGCACTCTGGAAAATGTTCTGAGGATAGAGTAGTGAACAAAACAGACAAGTTTGTGCTTTCAGGGAGATTATACTACAGTGGGAACCAATGTCTAAGAAAAGAAGAAAGTCCCACTCTTCTGCAAGAGGAAAACTCGACACTTTTGAGAAAATAAACATTTAATCTTGGCAAAATTTGCCAAGGATTTCAGTTTATGCTCATGTATTTCGGTGGACTGACTATTCAACAAGTCTTTCTAACCTCTTGAACATGTTCTTGCCACAGCTACTACCAAATTAATTAACAAACTGAAAAACTTTGTGACTGCTGAACATAAAATTTTCAATCCTCTGAGTCTTATTAGACAAACTGTGATTGAGCCACCTGTCAAGGCAAGAGTTGTTGTGATTTTGCTTTCAAGTTATTTGACAACTTTTTTAAGAACTCAAGGCTTCCCTCGTAGCTCAGATGGTAAAGAATATGCCTGCAGTGCAGGAAACTGGGTTCGATCCCTGGATCGAGAGGATCCCCTGGAGAGGAAATGGCAACCCACTCCAGTATCCTTGCCTGGGAAGTCCCATGGACAGAGGAGCCTGGTGGGCTGCAGTCCACGGGGTCGCAAAGAGTCAGGCACGATTGAGCGACTAACACTTGCAACACTTGTACTTTCAGTTCAGTTCAGTTCAGTCGCTCAGTGGTGTCCGACTCTTTGTGATCCCATGGACTGCAGGACACCAGGCTGCCCTGTCCATCACTAACTCCCGGAGCTTCCCCAAACTCATGTCCATTGAGTCGGTGATGCCATCCAAGCATCTCATCCTCTGTTGTCCCCTTCTCCTCCAACTTTCAATCCTTCCCAGCATCAGGGTCTTTTCAAATAAATCAGCTCTTCGAATCAGGTGGCCAAAGTATTGGAGTTTCAGCTTCAGCATCAGTCCTTCCAATGAACACCCAGGACTGATCTCCTTTAGGATGGACTGGTTGGATCTCCTTGCTGTCTAACGTATTCTCAAGAGTCTTTTCCAACACCACAGTTCAAAAGCATCGATTCTTCAGTGCTCAGCTTTCTTTACAGTCCAACTTTCACATCCATACATGACCACTGGAAAAACCATAGCCTTGACTAGATGGACCTTTGTTGGCAAAGTAATGTCTCTGCTTCTCAAAGTGCTGTGTAGGTTGCACTTTAAGAGCTCAAAAATTCAAAATCTTTTCACCAAATCCTTCAAGAGCATTGCTCTTTCAAGATGTACCTGCCTTAATGCACAGCCCTTGTACATCATTGCTTGTCCCTGGCCCCTACACAACAGTTTGAGCAGCATACATAGAGAGAAAACAGTGACCTTTGGAGTAAGGCCAGCCACAGTCTGACTGTGGGAATATATATAATACATTTATTATATATAATAAATAACATTCTGTTTATTAAATAGAATAAATTCCATTTATTCTGTCCCTGATGTGGGGATGATGATGTCTACCTCTTATAATTATTGTAGGAATTAAATGAGACAGATGGTGCAAGAAAAGTATCTGGCATAGCATCTTGGACATGGTAAGTGCTCAGTAAATATTACCCATCACTTTTGTATTATTACTCAACAATGTTCATTCTTCTTCTTCATATAAACAATGGGATAACTCATGGGAATGCCAATTTCTCTATGAAGCAGGATTTTCTAAGAAGGTCTCCTCGAGAGCCTGTGCAATTAGAGACGGTAGCAGAAAAGTTGAAAGAGAAATTCCCTCTCCTCTGACACTTCCAAGTAAGTGCTGAAAATTTGTTTCTACTCTTAACTCTGTGTTTTTCCCAGTCAGTGTATTTCCTCATCTTTCGGCCCACCTTCTCCTTCTCCTTCTCCCTCCCTCGCTCAACAAGTTTACATTCTGTCTCAGATAATTCTAGAACTCCTCACGCAGGACATTGTGTGCTGGGACTAATTCAACCTTGAGAAGTGGAGCCCACAGCAGCCTCTGGGGAGGAAGCAATTCACACCTGGCAGAGCAGAATACAGAGTCCCCACACGTGGTGAAAGGACTGATTCTGCTCTTTGGCAGGAGGCTGTAGGTTCTTTCAAGATAACCCTTTAAGAAGGGACACTAACAACCTCTGTGGGGATTTTGGGCTGCTCTCCACGTGTGTGGGTCATCCTCAGGAGTTTCAGCTGCCTGATCTGCTTAAATGATTTTGTTTACAGTTTTTCTCTATATTCCTAATCATCTTTAAGGAAAGAAAAAGTTACTTCTTTAAGTTAACTAGCTCTCATATTACTCTCTAGGCTTAGCTTGAATGCTGGCTATGAACATGAAAGATTCCTTTCTTTAAAAAAAAATGTTCTTAAATATACACTGTAGAAAATATAAATACTCACACTCCTTTAACCTGAATTAGAAATAATGATTGTAAGAAAAAAGTCAGTGTAGGAATTCTTTATTTTAAAAGTAAAGAGATGTTTCCAGGAGACATCTCACTATTGACCTCGAATTTTAGTGAGAGGGATTCATTCAACTCCATAACATTCAACTTCAATTATTAGAAACCACAGTAGGCTGGACCAGGAATTTAAAACCAGGGTCCTACTCCCATGCAGTGCCTCAGTGGTGAGTCCTTGGTTGGTTCTAGTAATTTGTTCCTGCTTTTCTTCTGAAAGATGGAAATGGGCTTCCCTTGTGGCTCAGCTGAAAGATGGAAATAGAGCTTCAGCCACTTCACAATAGAGCTTCAGGCACTTCACAGGTTTGCTTGGGGTCAAATCATACAATGCAAACTTCTCAAAGGAGTAAGAGAGAATGTTTGGGGGGGGAATGAGTTGCTTTGTCTCCTGCTTTGACTTGTTTTTAGTTATGGTGTTTGTTTGGAAATGTAAAACATCATTAAGAAAGCTCATAAATTGTGGCATTTGTCAAAATGGCACATTGTTTTATAAGTTTCAGAAATAGAGTCAGGATTTGTGATTTGTGTAAATGTTCTTTTGCTAAAACACATGAACATTCTCCTTAGTGAATAAAACTATTTCTCAAAAATAAAACACAATTCAAATATGTTATACTTTTAAAACTAAGGCAGAGAAGCAATCAGTTAAACTTTTTAAGATCTTGGTTGAACTGCAAAAGCTTTCTGGGTTCCCTAAGTTCAAACAAGAACTCCTTCAAATTACTGCTGACTTGGAGTATAGGGGTGACCTCACCACATTGCACTGTAACCTGGGTGCTTGGGTGATCTGGGGAGTGAAGGGCTGCTTGCCCCACGAGTAAAGAAGAGGTCAGAGCCTCCTCACTTGTGGTGGGAGGGCCCCTGTGTGACCGTGAGCCTGAGGACAGACAAGCAGCCCCGCTGTCCAGGGGCAGTTGCTGCGGTCGGTCCCCCGCTTCCAGACCTCTGCTCCTGTCCCCTCGGACCGAAGCAATCTCCTCGCTTATCTTTATCGGATACCCATGGTTATTCCTCTCAGTCCCGTGCCTCTTCAACAAAGACTGAGTTGAAAGGGAACCTTGGAAGCCATGACAGACCCTCTCCCACTTTGTTCTGCCTGCCCACAACAGACCCTTCCGCCCTGCCTTTGCATCCAGTAGCTTACCCAAGAAACGCTGCTGTATTCCAGGAACTGTGCCGGTCTCCGGAACACAATTCTGAGCAAAGCAAATGAAGTTTACAATTTAGTGGGGAAATACAATCTACTGAAAAGATTATTTTAAATAGAATGTGATATAGATTTGTTAAAACAGAGTGAGTCTCTTTCCTTGTTGAACGTGCTGTCAGTTCTACTACTGTTCAGATCCACTGCTTTCCGTCCACTCCACTCACAGGCCAAGCTCCACCTCCTGCTCACACACACTCTTACCAGCAACTGAGAACAGCACAAAATTTTCAAGGGCATAAACAGTTGCTTAACTCATAAGTGTTTTCCAAGGTTACTTAAAAATCACATCCATAAGTGATAATGTGAGACCAGATTCTCTGCCAAATTACCAGTTCCTCAGTCACAACCTGGACTCCATCAGACTTGCTTTATTTATCAGTCACTTAACATCTGGAAGGACTCAGTCGTCCCAATGAGCTTGGACAC
>ML664736.1:0-15952 GCA_007570785.1 Antilocapra americana
TGTGTGTGTGTGTGTGTGTGTGTGTGTGTGTGTGTGTGTGTGTACTTGGTAGCACAAATGTGTGTGTGTGTGTGTGAACTCTATATATGGCCTTGCCAGGGAGACAGACACTAACACTAGGGAAACACACCCAAGGTAGTTACCTAATGAGCAAGGTGTAAGGGGACACATGTTGCTGCAACCTGAATCCCCTAGCAGAAAGCAGAGGCAGGAAGGAAGCACCTGTGGGCATGCTTGCTTCAGGGAAGATGAAAAGGATATGACAAGCAGAATCGGCTTTAGTTTCACAAACATTAGAGATGGTATGCACAGTCCCTTAAACACGCAGCAAAACTATGATTTCTTTCCTTCCCAAGTCCTTTCCCCTACATCCCCTGGCACATGGGCACCTCTTGCCTTTTCTCTAAGCTTTGGGAGATGTTTTGCACCATAGAATAAGCAATTGCTACCTGCAGAGATTGACAGCTTGAAATATCATTCTTTGAACTCTTCACAGAATGCTTGGGCGTCAGGACTCAGCAAAGTCTGGCTTAGGTTGATCGTCTCACTGCTCATGGACCCAAATATTATGGTAATATGATAAGCTTGGATGTGTTCTCACCTGGAGTCTGGAAGAAAGCTGAATCACTTTGAAAGGGCCTCTGCACAGTAAATAGCAGACTTTAATTCTTTGGGCACTGGTGAGTTACGGGCCTTAGCAGGGTGTTCTCCCTTCGTATATCCATATTTAGTGATATTTCATTTGAAATATACTCTCTAAAGAGAGAATTCCATTTCTAAATATGGAATTCTCTGAATGTTAAATATTGAAATATTGGCACAATTTTGCTACATGAAGCACAGAACTTAATATTTCACATGTGAATACATGCCTGTAATTTTCCTTTTTGAAATAAGAAATACTCCATATTTCGCCTGTGAAAATTTTAGCATATTTTTTCTGAAAGAAATTTGGAAAACTCTATATTTCATTGAAAATTTACATGCATGCTTTTCCACGTGAAATCAGGAATTTAATATTATACACATTTGAAAAACTAGGTACTATATTTTCTCTGAGAAACGTTGCATTTTGCATATTTCCCTTTTGAGCATCTGGCCATAGATATTAGCACAAGAAAATGGAATTTTGGTCACTTCACATCTATAATTTAGGAAAAGAATTTGCCTCTATTAAATATGGAAATCTCCTTATTTCATTTCACATATGTAAATCATGGAGGAGTTTTAATCTGTCAAGTAACGAATGTTCTATATTTCATTCAGGAAAACGTGGAGGATGCTCTTCCTACATGAAATATTCAATATTCCATATTTCAAAAGTGAAAATCTCAACATAGATTTTCTCATAGGAATTATGGATTTATCTGGCTTTGACCTTCTGTTCTCTAGGCAGCTCCAGGATAGATAACATCCTTGACCATATGTCTTGCCATGGTAATTAAAAAAAATATTGAAATCATTCAAAGCATCTGTTCTGACCTCAATGCAGAAATACTTGGTGGCACTTACAGGGGGAAAAAGAGAACTATTAAAAATTATATCATGTGCATGTTAAACCTAAATAGTACACTTTTGAATATCCAACAAGTCACAGATAAAATCAAAAAAGAAATCAAAATATGCATAGAAAGAAATGAAATTGAAAACACAACAACCCAAATCCTTTGAGACGTTGTAAAAGCAGCACTAAGAAGAAGGTTCGTAGCCACACATCTAACTCTACACCTAAAGCAACTAGAAAAGAAGAACTCCAGGGCTAGTACATTAAAAGAAATTATAAAAAATTTTGGCAGAAATGAATGCCTTATTGATTGCTCCAAAGGCTTTCACCGTGTGCATCACAAAGAGATGGGAACACCAGACCATGCAACCTGGCGCTTTAGAAACTTCTGTGCAGGTCAGGAAGCAACAGTTCGAATTGAACATGAAACAACAGACAGGTTCCAAACAGGAAAAGAAGTACATCAAGCTGTACAATGTCACCCTGCTTGTTTAACTTATATGCAGAGTACATCATGAGAAATACTGGGCTGGAAGAATCACAAGCTGGAATCAAGGTTGTTGGGAGAAATATCAATAACCTCAGATATGCAGACAACACCACCCTATGGCAGAAAGTGAAGAGGAATTTAAAAAGCCTCTGGCTGAAAGTGAAAGAGGAGAGTGAAAAAGTTGGCTTAAAGCTCAACATTAAGAAAACTAAGGTCATGGATTCTGGTCCCAGCACGTCATGGAAATAGATGGGGTTAAAGCGGAGAAGGGGTAAGACTTTATACTTCGGGGGTTCCAAACCATGACATCAACAGAATCCTACTTCTTGGAAGGAAAGCTATGGCCAACCTGGATAGCATATTAAAAAGCAGACCCATTACTTTGTCAGCAAAGGTTGATGTAATCAAGGCTATGATTTTTTTCAGTAGTCATGCATAGATGTGAGAGTTGAACAGTGAAAATGGCTGAGCATTGAAGATTAATGCTTTTGAACTGTGGTGTTGGAGAAGACTCTTGAGAGTCCCTTGCGCTTCAAGGAGATCCAACGAATCCATCCCAAAGAAATCAGTCCTGGGTGGTCATTGGGAAGGACTGATGTTGCAGCTGAAACTCGAATACTTTGCCCACTAAATGTGAAGAGATGAGTCATCAGAAAAGACCCTGGTGCTGGGAAGGATTGGGGGCAGGAGGAGAAGGCGAAGACAGAGGGTGAAATGACTGGAAGGCATCACCGACTCACTGGACATGGGTTTGGGTACACTCCAGGAGATGGTGATGGATAGAGAGGCCTGCTGTGCTGCTGTTCATGAGTTTGCAAAGAGTGGGTCACGACTGAGCGACTGAACTGATACTGATATTGAGTGATCTGAGCCATAGTCAGCTTCTGTTCTTCTTTTTGCTGTCTGTATAAACATTCTCCGTCTTTGGCTGCAAATAATAGAATCAATCTGATTTTGGTGTTGACCATCTGGTGATGTCCATGTGTTGATTCTTCTCTAGTTTTATTTGAAGAAAGTGGGTTCTGTGACCACTGTGTTCTCTTGGCACAATTCTATATGCTTTTGCTCTGCTTCATTCTGCACTCCAAGGCCAACTTTTCATGTTACTTCATGTATCTTGAATTTTCACTTTTTCATTCCTGTCCCCTATATTGAAGAGGATGTCTTTTTGTGGTGTTATTACTAGAACGTCTTGTACGTCTTCATGTAACTGTTCAACTTCAGCTTCTTCAGTGTTACCGGTTGAGCCATAGACTTGAAGTACCGTTATATTGAATGATTTGCCTAGGAAATGAATAGAGATTACTCTGTCATTTTTGAGATTGTGTACAAATACTGCATTTCAGACTCTTTTGCTCACTGTGATGGCTACTCCATTCTTTAAGGGATTCCTGCACACAGTAGGAGATATAATGGTCATCTGAGTTAAATTTACCCATTCCAATCCATCATAGTTTGCTGATTCTGAGAATGTCAATATTTGCGGTGGTCTTTTACAGACTGGCATGTGGGGACTGCAGTCGACACACGAAAGAGAGAAAGAGAGAGAGACAGAACAGCATCTCTCGGTCATGTATAGCAGCCATAAAGCCCATGCACAGAACTTGTACCACTTACAAAGGCAAAGGGCGTTCTCTCAAGGAGTTCTCTGGAGCCCAGACAAGAAAGTGAGCTTGGTTCCTTCCACACTCTGAAGGGAATGAAGACAGGAAGAAGGACATGGGGGACCCAAGTCTCTAGTGGAGTAAGAGCATTTAATTAGCAAAAATGCATGCTTCCATATCTTCAGTAAATGATTATTTAGCTGTTACAAAGAATGAAATCCCATCAGTTGCAACAAAATGGATAGTCTCATACATACAAGGTCACTGAAGAGTCACAGAAGGGAATTACTGAAAGGAATCCCGGCAGGTGCCTTTCCCCAGGATCTCAGATCTGAGATGCACATGCAGCTCTACTCATTCCTGGAACAGGAACTGATAAGGACCTGAGAGTCCTTGAGAAATGGCAGAGAAAGGAAGACAATGAAACATATTGGATTACTTCAAGTTGATCGTCCCCTGACAGATATTCTCTCTTGTCATCTCTTATTTGATCACTTCCAATGTGCCTTGATTCATGGACCTAACATTTTTGGATCCTATGCAATATTGAACTTTTATATTTTTATTTTTATTTTTTATTTTTTAATTGTTTTGCCATACACTGTCATGATATCACCATGGGTTTACATATGCTTCCCCTTCGGAACCCCCCTCCCTCTTCCCTCCCCCCCCACCGGGAAATCTCGCTGCACCAGCCCAGAGCATCAATTCTGGGCTGGCTATTGATTTCACATATGATAATTAACATGTTGCAATGCCATTCTCCCATATCATCCCACCCTTGCCCTCTTTCACAGAGTCCACAAGACTGTGTTTCTTTTGCTGTCTCGCATGCGGTTCTCGTTACCATCTTTCTAAATTTCATATATATGCGTTAATATACTGTATTTTGGGGCATATACACTGAGGAAACCAGAATTGAAAGAGCCACGTGTACCCCAATGTTCATCGCTGCACTGTTTACAGTAGCCAAGACATGGAAACAACCTAGATGCCCATCAACTGACAAATGGATAAGAAAGCTGTGGTATATATGCACAATGGAATATTACTCAGCATTAAAAAAAATTCATTTGAAGCAATTCTACTCAGATGGACGAAACTGGAGCCCATTATCCAGAGTGAAGTAAGCCAGAAGCAAAAACAACAATACAGTATATTAATGCATATATATGGAATTTAGAAAGACAGTAACAAGATCCCAACATGGGAGACAAAAAAAGGAATGCAGATGTATAGAATAGACTCGTGGACTTTGTGGATGACGGTAAGGGTGGGATGATATGGGAGAAGGGAATTGAAGCATGCTAATTGTCATGTGTCTAATCAATCGCCAGCCCAGGATAGATGCTCATGACTGGTGCAGCGAGATTTCCCGGGGGGAGGGAGGAGGGAGGGGGGTTCCCGAGGTGAAGAATATGTAAACCCATGGTGATATCATGACAATGTATGGCAAAAACAATAAAAATAAATACTAGCAAACAAATTTCCGCAACACAGTGAAAGGACCATACACCATAATCATGTGGAATTTATCCCAAGGATTCCTCAAAAATATGCAAACGAACATCTCTTGTGTCACTGACTAAGCGAGAGAGTTCCAGAAAAAAAAAAAAAAAACATCTACCTCTGCCTTATCGAACATGTCAAAGCTTTTGAATGTGTGGATATCAACAAACTGTGACAAATTCTTCAAGAGATGGGAAAAGCACACCCCCTGTCCTGCATCCTGAGACATTTGTGTGTATGATGTGAAACAACAGTTACAACTGAACATGGAACAACAGACTGCTTCCAAATAAGGAAAGTGGTATGTCAAAATCTGTATATTGTCACCTATTTAATTCAACTCATACCCAGAGTATGTCATGGGAAATGTAGACCTGGATGAAGCACAAGCTGAGACAAAGATTGCCAGGGGAAATACCAACAACCTCAGACATGCCTTTGACACCACCTTCGTGGCAGAATGTCAAGAATACCTAAAGAGACTATTGATGAAAGTGAAAGAGGAGAGTGAAAAAGTTGGCTGAGAACTCAGCACTCATGGCATCTGTTTTCACCAATTCATGGCCAACAGATGGGAAAACAATGGACACTCTGAGGGAAATTATTTTTTGTTGGGCTCCAAAATCACTGCAGATTGTGACTGCAGCCATGAAATTAAAAGACACTTGCTCCTTGGAGAAGAAGTTTTGACCAACCTAGATAGCATATTCAAAAACAGAGACATCGTTTAGCCAACAATTGTCCATCTATACAAAGCCATTTTTTCCCACTATTCATTTATGGATGTGTGACTTCGACTATAAAGAAAGCTGAATGCCAAAGAACTATTGCTATTCAACCGTGGTGTCGGAGGTGACCCTTGAGAATCCCTTGGGCTACAGGTATCTGCCTTTACATTTACTGTAGTGCCTCTGCCAAGGCAGGAGGAAATACCGTAACGTTGGCCATATTTAGTGGCAGGAAGTTATCTAGCACAATTGATAGAGTCAGAAAATAGATAGAAATGCCCTAGTAAAATGATGTGAGTTCCAAGATAGTGCTATCTTTCTTTTTATAAGTCAGGAAGTACTCACCAAGTGAAATCCCAGATATGCAGATATATCAACTCGTAATTGGAATATGCCTAAAAGAACAGTATGCATGCATATAAGTGAGTCCTGGCTTGACTCATTATAGCAAAGCTCTTGTTAGCAAAGTACTCTATTAGACATGTTCTAACACTTAGCAAAATTAATGGAACTTGAACCATCTTTATTTCTTTTCACAGCATTACTTTAAAGTCTAATTTACCTGATATGAGCACTGCTACTACTGCTTTCTTTTGGTCCCTATTCCAATGGAATGTCTTTTTCCAGCCATTAACTTTCAGTCGATATGTGTCCCTAGGCTTCCAGTGGGTCTCTTGTAGACAACATATATAGGGGTATTGTTTTTGTATTCAATCAGTCAATGTTTGTGCTTTGGTTGGAGTATACAACCTGTTTATTTTTAAGGGAACTATTGATAAGTATGATCACATTGCCATTTACTTTATTGCTTTGGGTTCGAGTTTATACACCCTATCCCTGTTTCCTGTCTAAGGAAGACCTTTAAGCGTTTGTTAGAGTGCAGGTTTGGTGTTACTGAATTCTGTCAGCTTTTGCTTGTCTTCAAAGGTTTGCTTTCTCCTTCAAATTTGAATGAGAACTAGTAATTGGGGCAGTAGATTATTTTCTTCTATGACTTGAAGTATGAGCTGCCATTCCCTTCTGTCCTGAAGCATTCTATTGAGAGATCAGCTGTTATCCTTATGAGAATCTCCTTGCGTCTTATATGTTGTTTGTCCCTTGCTGCTTTTAATATTTGTTCTTTGTGTTTGGTCTTTGTTAATTTGATTAATATGTGTCTTGGGGTGTGTTGCCTTGGATTCATCCTGCTTGGGCCTCTCTGGTTTCTCGGACTTGAGTGATGATTACCTTTCTCATTGTAGGGAAGTTTTCCACTGCTATCTCCTCAAGTATTTTATGATGGTCTTTCTTTTTGTCTTCTTCTTCTGGAGCTCCTATGATTCAAATGTTGGTGTGTTTAACGTTTTCCCAGAGGTCCTCTGAGATCGTCCTCACTTCTTGCAATTCTTCGTTCGTTTTTCCTCTCTGTTTCATTTATTTCTACCATTCTGTCTTCTACCTCACTTATCCTGTCTTCTATATCTGTTATTCTTCAGTTAGTTCCCTCCAGGGTGTTTTTGATCTCATTTATTTCATTATTCATTGCATATTGATTCTTTCATTTATCTAAGGCCTTTTTAAACCTTTCTTGCATCTTCTCAGTCCCTGTCTCCAGGTCATTTAACTGTAACTCCAATTTGTTTTCAAATTTTACATCAGTTTCAATATCATTATTCAGAATGCCTTATCAGGTCGATTTCCTATCTCCTCTTTTGTATGGTTTCGAGGGCATTTCTCCTAATCCTTTACCTGCTGGTTATTTCTCTGCCTTTTCATCTTGTTTATATTGCTGTGCTACCTCTTTATTGTCGAGGTTCCTCTCTGTAGGTGATGTTGGATGGGAGGGTTATCAAAGCTTCCTGTTTGGGAAAGCTTGTGTTGGTGTTCTGGTGGGTGCCTCTGCATTTCTTCTCTCTGACGAGCAGTGAAGTGTCCAGTAAAGAGTTTAGAGCTGTCAGTGGGCTTGGTGTGACTTTGGGAAGCCTATGTATGGAAGAGGTAGACTATGTTCCTGTGTTGCTGCAGAATGTGCATTCTATATATTACTCTGGAACTTGTTGGCACTTAGGTGGTGCTTGGTTTTGGTGTCAGTATGGAGGTGTTTGATGAGCTTCTCTCAGTTAGTTAACTTCTGGATTCAGGAGTTCTCTCATATTCTCAGGATTTGGGCTTCGACTTTCTCTCTCTGGTTTTCCACCTTATTCTTACTGTAGATTCAGGACTCTTCCATTTACACCGTACCTATTGTAGAACATCTAGTTTAGTGATGAAATGTTTCTCCATAGTTAGAGACTTCCAGAGAGGTACACAAAGTTACATGGAGTGGAAAAGAGTGAGGAGAGAGACAGAGGTGACAAGAAGGAGAATAGAGGAGTCAAGTAGTGAGAGAGTGAGCTGGTCAGTGATCACTTCCCTATGTGCCCTCCTAAGTATCAATCACTCAGAGATGTTCACAGAGCTATACCGAAAAGAGAAGAGGGAGGAATAAGACAAAAGTGGCCAGGTGGAGAAAGAGGGAATCAGATGGAGAGAGACAGATCCAAACAGTGATCAGTTGTCTGAGTGTTCTTTACAACTCATAACACTAGAGAGATACACTGAGTTGGGTAGAGAAGAAAAGAGGAGCAGGTTTATTGAAATGACCTAATGGGAAAAAGGGATAGTCAAAAATGGAGAGGGAGCATTTGAGCCAGTGACCTCTCTCCCAAGTAAAAATGTGTACTGAAGGTTAGATTCATAGAGATAAAACGTTGATAACAAACCCTAAAAAGCAAAGATTAAAAATCAAGAGAAAAGATTAGATTCTCAAAATACAATGACAAAAAATAAGAAAAATGTAAAAGGAAAAAAGAGGAGAAAAAAATTACAAGCGAACAACAACAGCAAGAAAAAAAGAGTCACTGGAATTCCTACATATATTTATGAAGCTTCATTAAAAAATAGGCTCCCTTTTTATTTTTTGACCAGGTAATAGTTGGTTGTAAAAATGAATATTGAAGGAGTGATAGGGGACTTAAAATTTAAAAATAAAAAAAAAATTAAAGTAGAAAAATGTTTTAAAAATTTTAAATTTGATCATAGTAAAATTTTATCTAGTGCTTTCTCTCATGCTGTTGTGTACACGAGGGGTCAGTTCATTTTTAAATAGTTCCTTGTCCAGCTTGTACTTTTCAAGATCTACAGGCTCCTTTCTACATAGTTGGTGCTAACTGCAGGTATTTAATCTGTTACTCTTGTCCATTCCAAAGTCGTTCCCTCTGATTATTTTAGCATCTTCTGTTTGATGGTCTCTTCAGTGTCTATTTCCACCCTGACACAAAGAGGGACGTGGTAGCCACTTTTTTAGGCTCACTTGTTCAGTCATGCTGTGAGGAGGGATGAATAATACAAACAGATTACTGGCGTGCATGCACAGTGATTCATTCACTCTGGGTTTTCTCCAAACTCACTCCCTGGGTGCTGTCCCTGCCCACATTGCTCAGACTCTCCAGGCTCCACAGGATCAGCCTGAGGCAGGCCTGCTAGGGCTGCCTAAACTTCCCAGACCTGAGCCACCTGATGTGATTGGGGGTGTATCTTTTCCCCTCCTCCATCCAAGCCACTCGGTTTTCTTGGTGTGAAACTGGGTGCACCTTCTCAGGTGTGTGGAGAGCTGATCTCTGGAGGCATTAGTCCAGGATCCCAAGAAGTCTTGGTTAGCAATTAATTCTGCCCTTGGTTTGTTATTGGTTTCCTCACTGAGGCTGCCATTGCACCTGCCGCTCTCCAGCGGGGGCTGGGCCAGTCCGGAGCTCACATCCAACCAGCTCCATGCAGCAGACTAGTTCTGAGCATCCTTTTGTTCTGTTCACGGGTCTGGCGGTGGCTCCTCGTGGGAAAGCTATTCCGCATTCTAGGTTGCCGTCTCTGGCTAGTTCCTTTGGGCCTCCCTCGGAGGTTCAGTCCCAGCCGTCACCCAAAGCTGCACAGCACCACCTCCCTGAGCAGCCCACACTTACTTGTGGTGATGGAGCACCTAGGCCGCCACTCCACTGGGAGATGCAGTTAAGTATATAATTTATGGGGCTTAATTATTTGTTGATATTCACTCCCATATATTTTGCCTTCTGAGACTCACCACAGTTCTTCCAGGGAGAATGTATCCTGGTGTTCGGATCCTCTCTCTTTAAGACTTCCTTCCCTGGACGGACCTCCATCCCTTTCTCTTTTGCCTCTCTTATTACCTTTTTATATTTTGGCCTACCTTCTTTCAAGGGCAATGGCCCGCCTTTCTGGGTGCCTGATGTCCTCTGCCAGCATTCAGAAGTTGTTTTGTGGAGTTTGCTCAGCTTTTAAATGTTCCTTTCGCATATTTCTTGGAGAGAAAGTGGTGTCCCCTTCCTATTCCTCCACCATCTTAGTCTCTTCTCTCGGTTTTCACCTTCAATTTGTTAACGTGGTGTATTATACTAATTTATTTGTTGATATTAAAGAATCCTTGCATCCCTGGGATAAAGCTCATTTAGTCATGATATATGACCTTTTAAATATATTTTTGGGTTCGTGTTAGTTAGGATTTCGTTAAAGATTGTTGCATCTATGTTTATCAATGTTATTGGCCTGTAGTTTTTGTTGTTGTTGTTGTTGTTGTTGTTGTTTTTATGTGGCATCTATATCTGTTTTTGGCATTAGGGTTATGGTAGCCTCATAGAATGAGTTTGGAAGTTTACCCTTCTCTGCAATTTTCTTGATGAGTTTGAGCAGGATAGGTGTTAGCTCCTCCAAATTTTTGGTAGAATTTTGCTGCAAAGTCATCTGGTTCTGGGCTTTTGTATGCTGGAAGATTTCTGATTAGAGTTTTGATATACATCCTTGTTAGAGTCTGTTAAGATTTTTTATCTCTTCTGGATTCAGTTTTGGAAAGTTTTACTTTTCTGAAAAGTTGTCCATTTCTTCCAAGTTGTCCATTTGATTGACATATACTAGATGTCAGTAGTTTCATGGGATCCTTTCTATGTCTGTGCTGTCTCTTCTGAGGTCTCCATTTTCCTTTCTAATTTTCTTGGTTTGATTCTTCTCCTTTTTTCCCCTGACGACTCTGGCTCGTGGGTTGTCAGTTTTATTTATTTTCTCAGAAAACCAGCTTTTAGTTTTCTTGATTTCTGCCATGGTCTATTTTGGTTCTTTGCATTCATTTCTGCCATAATTTTTATAATTTCTTTTCATCTACTAGCCCTGGGGTTCTTGTTTTCTTCCTTTTCTAGTTGCTTTACGTGTAGATTTAGGTGACTTATTTGATTTTTCTTGTTACTTGAATGTAATCCTGTGTGGCTATGAACCTTCCTCTTAGTACTGCTTTTACAACATCTCATAGGATTTGGGTTGTTGTGTTTTCATTTTCATTTCTTTAAATGCATATTTTGATTTATTTTTTTATTTAATCTGTGATTTGTTGCATATTCAGAAGCGTGCTATTTAGGTTTAATATCCATATGATAAAATTTTTGATAGTTCTGTTTTCCCCCTTTTAATTACCACCAAGTATTTCTGCATTGAGGTCAGAAAAGATGCTTTGAATTATTTCATTTTTTTAAATTTACCATGGCAATATTTATGGCTAAGGATGGGATTTAACCTGGAGGTGCCTAGAGTTCAGAAATTCAAAGACAGAGAAATCCATAATTCGTATAAGAAAATCTATGTGGAGGTTTTCACTTTTGAAATATGGAAATTGAATATTTCATGTAGGAAGATCATGCTCTACATATTCCTAAATGAAATATTGAACATTCATTACTTGACAGATTAAAACTCCACCTTGATTTTCATATGTGAAAAGAAATAAGGAGTTTTCCATATTTTGTAGAGGCAAATTAGTTTCCCAACTTCCATATGTGAAGTGATCACAATTCCATTTTTGCATGCTAAAATCTATGGCCAGATGCGCATAAGGGAAATATATAAAATGCAACATTTCTCGGAGAAAATATACCACCCAGTTTTTCACATGTGTATAATATTAAATTCCTGATTTTACATGGAAAAGCATGCACGAAAATTTTCAATGAAATATAGAGTTTTCCAAATTTATTTCAGAAAGATTGTGCTACAATTTTCACAGTTGAATTATGGTGCATTTCTTATTTCAAAAAGGAAAATTACAGGCATGTATTCACATGTGAAATATTGAGTTATGTGCTTCCTGAAGCAAAATTGTGAAACATTTCAATATTTAACATTCAGAGAACTCCATATTTAGTAATGGAATTCTCTCTTTATTTTCTTTGTTTTAAATTAAATTTTAATTATATGCAAATATGTCATCTCATAGAAATATTGAAATGTTTCTGTCTTTTTTTTAAATGTGGTTTTTGTAAAAACAAGAAAAAGAAACATCCTATTGATATGTTCTTTATTTTTTTTCTCCCTATAATGGTTTTTGCCATACAATGCCACTATATCACCATGGGTTTACATACGCTCCCCGAGGAAAATCTCGATGCACCAGGCCCTAGAATCAATCCTGGGCTGGCGATTGATTAGGCATATGATAATTAACATGTTTCAGTGCCATTCTCCCATATCATCCCAGCCTTTCCCTCATCCACAGAGTCCACGAGTCTATTCTATACATCTGTGTTGCTTTTGCTGTCTCCCATGTTGGGTTCTCGTTACTGTCCTTCTAAATTCCATATATATGTGTTAATATACTGTATTGTTGTTTTTGCTTCTGGCTTACTTCCCTCTGGATAATGGGCTCCAGTTCGGTCCATCTGAGTAGAATTGATTCAAATGAATTTTTTTTTAATGCTGAGTCGTATACCATTGTGTATATGTAGCACAGCTTCGTTATCCATTCGTCACTTGATGGGCATCTAGGTTGCTTCCATGTCCTGGCTATTGTAAAGAATGCAGCGATGAACATTGTGGTACACGTGGCTCTTTCAATTCTGGTTTCCTCGGTGTATATGCCCAGCAGTGGGATTGCTGGGTCATATGGCATGACTACTTGCAGCTTTTGAAGGAACCTCCACACTGTTTCCCATAGTGGCTGAACTAGTTTGCATTCCCACTAACAGTGTAGGAGAGCTCTCTTTTCTCCACATCCTCTCCAGCATTTATTGCTTGTAGACTTTTGGATTACAGCCATTGTGACTGGTGTAAAGTGATACCTCATTGTGGCTTTGATTTGCATTTCTCTAATAATGAGTGATGTTGAAAATCTTTTCATGTGTTTGTTAGCCATTTTTATGTTTTCTTTGGAAAAATGTCTGTTAAGTTCTTTGGCCCACTTTTTGATTGGGTCATTTATTTTTCTAGAATGGAGCTGCAGGAGTTGTTTGTATATTTTTGAGATTAATTGTTTGTCCGTTGCTTCATTGGCTATTATTTTGTCCCATGCTGAAGGCTGTTTTTAACCTTCCTTATCATTTCCTTTGTTGTGCAGAAGCTTTTAATTTTAATTAGGTCTCATTTGTTTATTCGTGTTTTTATTTCCAGTATTCTGGGAGGTAGGTTCTCTCTTTAGAGAGAAATTTTTCAAATGAAACATCCCGAAATGTGGATATACGAAGGGAGAGCATCCAACTAGGGCCCGTAACTCACCAGTGCCCGAAGAATTAAAATCTGCTATTTAGTATGCAGAGGTCCTTTCAAAGTGATTCTGCATTCTTCCAGACTCCAGGTGAGAACACATTCAAGCCTATCATGTTATCATAACATTTGGGTCCAGGAGCAGTGAGAGGATCAACCTAAGCCATCATCTTTCAAGTTGGCAATTTCTGCAGGTAGCAGCTGCTTACTCTATGGTGCAAAACTTCTCCCAAAGATTAGGGAAAAGGCAGCATGTGCTCATATGCCTAGTGATGTAGGGGAAAGGACTTGGGAAGGAAAGAAATCATAGTTTTGCTGCGTTTCTAAGGGACTGTGCATACTATCTCTAATGTTTGTGAGATTAAGCCGATTCTGCTTGGCATATTCTTCTCATCTTCCCTGAAGCAAACATGACCACAGGTGCTTCCTTCTTGCCTCTTCTTTCTGCTAGGGGATTCAGGTTGCAGCAACATGTGTCCACTTACACCTTACTCCTAAGGTAACTACCTTGGGCGTGTTTCCCAATGTTAGAGTCTCTACTATCCTCATGGATTATGTTGCTTACACAAACTCCTTTACATTATCAGTATCCATTCTCCTCTCCACCTGGCAATGTCATATATAGAGTTCACACACACACACACACACACACACACACACACACACACACACATTTGTGCTACTGTGTACATATACACACAGACACACACACAAACACACACACATACATTTGTGCTACTTTGTATATATACACACAGACACACAGACAAACAGACACACACACACACACATTTGTGCTACTGTGTACATATACACACAGACACACAGACACACAGACACACACACACACACACATCTCTGAAAACCTGAAAGGAACCTTGGACCTGTGCAGAACTATAGGCATGAAAGTCCGGGATAATGGGTTTTGGTAAACATCAATCATTTTTTTTAATGTTCCCCAAGTTACTTTCTTTCACTCATTTTTGATCAAATCAATGTACTCTACACGTGTGACTACTGTGAAATATTCCAGATCTTGGGATTTATTCATAAAGGGGACTTTCCTGTAAAGAGGTGAGAAGGGTTGAAAGTATTTACTGGGGACAGCTGAGTGATATGCACCTGTGATCTGCATAGCCCCATCACGTTGGACTGGTTCACAGTGTATATCACTTTGTCCTCATTCAATCCCCTGTGCTTTCTTTCCAGGAACCACACAGAATTAGTAAGGCGTATGGGCAAAGTTAATTTGGAGTACCACTTTTTGGGCATGCACCTCTCAAGATCATCCCTTGTTCATTTTGTACTCTCATCACAGGCTCAGCAATGGATTTCCGGCCCTCCACTGGGAAAATTATCTCCTAACCCATGTGCTTTTGCACATTGTAAGGGTAGTTTTCTGTTTGTAACTGTTTTCACTTCCCACAAAATTTTACTCCCTGCGGGCGGAAAAGGCCAAATAGACACCTATCATCCAGATGGCCAAAGAGAGTTTGACAGGCCTGTGTCTGATGTAGTATCTGAGAAAGTGTGCATGGATCCAAAGAGTTTCTCCTGAAATAAGGCAAAGAATGTGACGTCAAAAAAGGAAGTGGGGCTCCTCTCCCATCAGCACTATAGTTTACTATCCTACTCACATGGAGCCTCAACATAGATGACACTTTGGTAGGCCTTTCCACCCTGGAACCACGGTTTATGCCACCCTTGTATCCAATGAAACATTTCCCTTTCAAATGCTCCAAGAGGGCTTGATTCCAGCCCAGGCCTCACTGACTTGCTAAATGCCAAAGCTCTCTTTCTGTTGCTGTCTCAATGGTGTGGTAGCTTGAGATACAGCTCAGATATTCCTGGCTAGCCTACAGAACACACAGTCCACGGACCCCATTAAAAGGATGGCCCAAGGGACCTCCAGCTCAGCCACTTAAAATATACAAGCAACTCCTGCAGCGCCATTCCAGAAAAATAAAAAAAAAAAAAACAATAAAAACGTGGGCCAAAGAACTTAACAGACATTTCTCCAAAGAAGTAATAAAAATGGCTAACAAACACGTGAAAAGATGCCCAACATCACTCACTATCAGACAAATGCAAATCAAAACCACAATGAGGTACCACTTTACACCAATCAGGATGGCTGCCATCCAAAAGTCTGCAAGCTATAAATGCTGGAGAGGATGTGGGGAAAAGCGAACCCTCTTACACTGTTGGTGGGAATGCAAACTAGTACAGCCACTATGGAGAACAGTGTGGACATTCCTTAAAAAACTGGAAATAGAACTGCCATGTGACCCAGCAATCCCAATGCTCCACATAGACACTGAGGAAACCAGAATTGAAAGAGACACGTTTATCTCAATATTCATCACCACATTGTTTACAATAGCCAGTTCATGCAAGGCACCCAGTTGTCCATCATCTGATGAGTGGATCACAAAGCTGTTGTACATATATACAATGGAATATTACTCAGCATTGAAAAGAATATATTTGAATCGGTTCTACTCAGATGGACAAAACTGGAACCTATTATCCAGAGTGAAGTAACCCAGAAAGAAAAACAACAATA
>SRVM01048363.1:0-18187 GCA_007570785.1 Antilocapra americana
GTGATATCATCAGTACAGTGGGTGGAATGCCATTGATACAGTGGAAGCGATGTCAAATATAGTGTGTGTGATGTCCAAGAGAATGTGAGGGTAAACTATATACTGATTATGACGAGATACATATATTGGATATGATATGCATACATGCAATGTGTGGGATATCATCGAGAGAGTGGTTGTGATGACGCAGTCGAGTGGGTGCAATGTCATTAATACTGTGACTTAATGTCATAAATAGTGAATGTGATGTCAAGTCTAGTGCCTGTGATGTCATACATATGCCCAGTGTGCTGACACAGGTATTTTATGTGCTGTTATTTGTATAGAAGATGTGATGTCATATACAGTTGATGGGAATTCACCTATACTTGGAGTGATGGCATGAATACAGTGCAAGTGATTTCATAAATACAGTGGTTTGATATGAGAATGAGTGCGTATGGTGACATAAAAGGCCCATATGATGGCTTAGATACATTGAGCATGATGTCATAGATAAGGTACTTGTCATCTAACGTATACTGTGGGTATGACGGCTCAGATTGATGCAGTATCACAAGTACAGAAGATGCGATTTCATATAGCTTTGATGTGAGTTGTTATACATTGGGGGTGATGTCATGAGTACATTGGATGTGATGTCATAAATATAGTGGTATGACGTCATAAAGAGTGGAAGTGATGGAATAGAGAGGACATATGACATCATAAACATAGAGGGCATGATGTCATACGTATAGTGGTATTGATGAAAGGATACAGTGGAGATCATGTCAGGTAGAGAGGGTGTGATGCCAGATAGAGTGGTTGTGCTGTCATCCACACAGGGCTGCTGATGTCTCATTAGTGAATAAAATGTCATAGACATAGTGGGTGTGATGTCACAGAAAAATTGCCTGTGATTTCACATGCAGCGTGGATGTGATATTATAAGGTGGATGAGACATCATATAGAGTGGGTGTGATGTCATGATTACAGTGGATGTGATGTCATACATTGCACATGGGGTCCTAAGAGTGGTTGTGTTATCATAAATACACCTGATTTCATGTTTGAAACACTGGGGTGTGATGTCATAAAGAGGGGATATGACGTCATAGAGAGCATATGATTTCATACAGGTACTGGGTGTGATATGCATAGACTGGGTGTGATATCCTCTTTACAGTGTGTTGAATGACACTGATACAGTGGAAGCGATGTCAGATATAGTGTGTGTGATGACCAAGAGAATGGGTAGGGTAACCCATATAATGCATATGATGACATACATATATTGGATATAATATGCATACATGCAATGTGTTGGATATCATCGAGAGGGTGGTTTTAATGATGTTGTCAAGTGGGTGCAATGTCATAAATACTGTGACTTTATGTCATAAATAGTGAATGTGATGTCGAGTCTAGTACATGTGATGTCATACATATGCCCAGTGTGCTGACACATTTATTGGATGTGCCGTTATTTGTATAGAAGATGTGATGTCATATACAGTTGATGGGACTTCACATATAGTGGGTGTGATGGCATGAATACAGTGCAAGTGATTTCATAAATACAGTGGTTTGATATGAGAATGAGTGCGTATGGTGACATAAAGAGCCCATATGATGGGTTAGATACATTCAGCACGATGTCATACATAAGGTACTTGTCATCTAACCTATACTGTGGGTATGACGGCTCAGATTGATGCAGTATCACAAGTCCAAAAGATGCGATTTCATATAGCTTTGATGTGAGCTGTTATACATTGGGGGTGATGTCATGAGTATATTGGATATGATGTCATAAATATACTGGTGTGACGTCATAAAGAGTGGAAGTGATGACGTATAGAGTACATATGACATCATACACATAGAGGGTGTAATGTCATACGTATAGTGGTTTTGATGAAAGGATTCAGTGGAGATCATGTCAGATAGAGTGGGTGTGATGTCAGATAGAGTGGTTGTGCTGTCATCCACATAGGGCTCCTGATGTCTCATTAGTGGATATGATGTCATAGACAGAGTGAGTGTGATATCACAGATAAATTGCCTGTGAATTCACATGCAGCGTGGATGTGATGTGATAAGTTGTAGGAGATATCATATAGAGTGGTTGTGACGTCATGATTACAGTGGATATGATGTCATACAGTGGACATAGAGTCCTAAGAGTGGGTGTGAAACCATGAATACACCTGATTTGATGTTTGAAACACTGGGGTGTGATGTGATAAAGAGGAGATATGACGTCATAGAGAGCATATGATATCATACAGGTCCTGGGTGTGATGGGCGTAGAGTGTGTGTGATATCATCTGTACAGTGGGTGGAATGACACTGATACCGTGGGAGCGATGTCAGGTATAGTGTGTGTGAAGTACAAGAGAATGGGTAGGGAAACCCATATACTCCATATGATGTCATACATTTATTGGATATGATATGCATACATGCAATGTGTGTGATATCATCGAGAGAGTGGTTGTGATGATGCAGTCGAGTGGGTCCAATGTCATACATACTCTGATTTAATGTCATAAATAGTGAATGTGATGTCGAGTCTAGTGCATGTGATGTCATACATATGACCAGTGTGATGACACAGGTATTGGATGTGCTGTTATTTGTATAGAAGATGTGATGTAATATGCAATTGATCGGTCTTCACATATAGTGGGTGTGATGGCATGAATACAGTGCAAGTGATGTCATATATCCAGGGGTTTGATATGAGAATGAGTGGATATGATGTCACATAGAGCCCATATGACGGCATAGATACATTGGGCACGATGTCATTCATAAGGTACTTGTCATCTAACCTACAAAGTGGGTTTGATGGCTCAGATTGATACAGTATCACAAGTACAGAAGATGTGATATCATGTAGCTTTGATGTGACTTCATATATATTGGGATTGATGTCATGAGTACATTGGATATGATGTCATAAATAGAGTGGTGTGACGTCAAAAAGAGAGGATGTGATGGCATATAGAGTACATATGACATCATACACATAGAGGGTGTGTGTAATACTTATAGTGGTTTTGATGAAAGGATACACTGGAGATCATGTCAGATAGAGTGGGTGTAATGTCAGATAGAGTGGTTGTTCTGTCATCAACAGAGGGCTCCTGATGTCTCATTAGTTGATATAATGTCGTACACATAGTGAGTGTGATGTCACAGATAAATTGCCTGTGATTTCACATGCAGCGTGGATGTGATGTCATAAAGTGAATGAGACATCATATAGAGATGGTGTGACGTCAGGACTACAGTCGATGTGTGTTCTACCGTGGACATGGAGTCCTAAGAGTGGGTGTGGTATCATGAATACACCTGATTTCATGTTGAAACACTGGGGTGTGATGTCATAAAGAGGGGATATGACGTCATAGAGAGCATATGATATCATAGAGATACTGGGTGGGACGGGCATAGAGTGGGTGTTATATCATCTGTACAGTGGGTGGAAGTACATTGATACAGTCGAAGCGATGTAAGATACAGTGTGTTTGATGTCCAAGAGAATGGGTAGGGAAGCCCATATACTGCGTAGGATGTCATACCTTTGTTGGATATGATATGCATACATGCAATGTGTGTGATATCATCGAGAGAGTGGTTGTGATGATGCAGTCGTGTGGGTACAATGTCATACATACTGCGTTTTAATGTCATAAATAGTGAATGTGATGTCCTGTCTAGTGCATGTGATGTCATTCCTATGCCCAGTGTGATGACACAGTTATTGGTTGTGCTGTTATTTGTATAGATGATGTGATGTCATATACAGTTGATGGGACTTCACATATAGTGGGTGTGATGGCATGAATACAGTGCAAGTGATGTCATAAATACACTGGTGTGATATGAGAATGAGTGGATATGATGTCTTATAGAGCCCATATGACGACATAGATACATTGGGCACAATGTCATACTTAATGTACTTTTTATCTAACCTATACAGTGGGTTTGAGGGCTCAGATTGATGCAGTATCACAAGTACAGAAGATGTGATTTCATATACCTTTTATGTGAATTCATATACATTTGGGGTGACGACATGAGTACATTGCCTGTGATGTCATAAATATAGTGGTGTGACGTCATAAAGTGTGGATGTGATGGCATATAGAGTACATATGACATCATACACATAGAGGGGGTGATGTGGTATGTATAGTGCTTTTGTTGAAAGGATACACTAGATATCATGTCAGATAGAGTGGGTGTGATGTCAGATAGAGGGGTTGTGCAGTCATCCACACAGGGCTCCTGATGTCTCATTAGTGGATATGATGTCACAGACATAGTGAGTGTGATGTCACAGATAAATTGCCTGTGATTTCACATGCAGTTTCGATGTGCTGTCTTAAAGTGGATGAGACGTCATATGGAAGGGGTGTGACGTCATCATTACAGTGGATGTGATGTCATACCTTGGTCATGGAGTCCTAAGAGTGGGTGTGATATCATGAATACACCTGATTTGATGTTTGAAACACTGGGGTATGATGTCATAAAGAGGAAATATGACGTCATAGAGAGCATATGATGTCATACAGGTACTGGGTGGGATGGGCATAGAGTGGGTGTGATGTCATCTGTACAGTGGGTGGAATGACCTTGAAACAGTGGAAGCGATGTCAGGTATAGTGTGTGTGATGTCCAAGAGAATGGGTAGGGAAACCATATACTGCGTATGATGTCATACCTATGTTGGATATGATATGCATACATGCAATGTGTGTGATATCATCGAGAGAGTGGTTGTGATGATGCAGTCGAGTGAGTGCAATGTCATACATACTCTGATTTAATGTCATAAATTGTGAATGTGATGTCGAGTCTAAGCCATGTGATGTCATACGTCTGCCCAGTGTTATGACACAGGTATTGGATATGATGTTATTTGTATAGAAGATGTGATGTCATATACAGTTGATGGGACTTCACAAAAACGGTTGTTATGGCATGAATACAGTGCAAGAGATGTCATAAATACAGTAGTATATTGTGAGAATCAGTCGATATAATGTCATAGTGAACCCATATGACGGTATAGATACATAGGACACGATGTCGTACATAAGGTACTTGTCATCTAACCTATACAGTGGGTTTGAAGGCTCAGATTGATGCAGTATCACAAGTTTAGAAGATGTGATTTCATATAGTTTTGACGTGACTTCATATACTTTTGGTGTGACGTCATGAGTACATTGCATGTGATGTCATAAATATAGTGGTGTGACGTCATAAAGAGTGGATGTGGTGGCGTAGAGAGTATTAATGCCATCATACACATAGAGGGTGTGATGTCATACGTATAGTGGTCTTAATGAAAGGATACATTGGAGATCATGTCAGATAGAGTGGGTGTGATGACAGATAGAGTGGTTGTGCTGTCATCCACACAGGGCTCCTGATGTCTCATTAGTGGATATAACGTCATAGACATAGTGAGTGTGATGTCACAGATAAATTGCCTGTGATTTCACATGCAGCTTGGACGTGCTGTCATAAAGTGGATGAGTCATCACATAGAGTGGGTGTGACATTATGATTACAGTGGATGTGATGTCATACCTTGGACATGGAGTCCTAAGAGTGGGTGTGATATCATGAATACAACTGATTTGACGTTTGAAACACTGGGATGTAATGTCATAAAAAGGGGATATGACATCATAGAGAACATATGATGTCATACAGGTACTGGGTGGGATGGGCATAGAGTGGGAGTGATGTCATCTGTACAGTGGGTGGAATGACACTGATACAGCGGACATGATGTTAGATATAGTGTGTCTGATGTCCAAGAGAATGAGTAGGGAAACCCATATACTGCGTATGATGTCATACATATATTGGATATGATATGCATACATGCAAAGTTTGTGATATCATCGAGAGAGTAGTTGTGAGGATGCAGTCGAGGGGGTGCAATATCATACATACTGTGATTTAATGTCATAAATAGTGAATGTGATGTCGAGTCTAGTGCATGTGATGTCATACATATGCCCAGTGTGATGACACAGGTATGGGATGTGCTGTTATTTGTATAGAAGGTTTGATGTCACATACAGTTGATGGGACTTCACATATAGTGTGTGTGATGTCAAGAATACAGTGAAAGTGATGTCATAAATACAGTGGTGTGATGTGAGAATGAGTGGAAATGATGTCGTAAAGAGCTGATATGATGGCATAGATGCTTTGGGCACGATGTCATATATAAGGTACTTTCATCTATCCTATACAGGGGGGTTGGATGCCTCAGATTAATGCAGTATCACAAGTACAGAAGATGTGACTTCATATAGCTTTGAAGTGACTTCATATACATTGGGGGTGACGTCATCAGTACATTGGTTGTGATGTCATAAATATAGCAGTGTGACGTAATAAAGAGGGGTTGTGATGGCATATAGAGTACGTATGACATCATTCACGTAGAGAATGTGATGTCATACGTATAGCGGTTTTGATGATAGGATACAGTGGAGATCATGTCAGATAGAGTGGGTGTGATATCAGATTGAGTGGTTGTTCTGTCATCACCACAGTGCTCCTGATGTCTCATTAGCGGATATAACGTCATAGATATGGTGAGTGTGATGTCACTGATAAATTGCCTGTGATTTCACACCCAGCTTGGATGTGATGATATAAAGTGGATGAGACATCATATAGAGTGGGTGTGACGTCATGATTACAGTGGATGTGATGTCATACCGTGGACATGGAGTCCTAGGATTGGGTGTGATATAATGAATACACCTGATTTGATGCTTGAAACACTGGGGTGTGATGTCATAAAGAGGGGATATGACGTCATAGAGAGCATATGATGTCATACAGGTACTGGGTGTGATGGAAGTAGAGTGGGTGTGATATCATCTGTACAGTGGTTGGAATGACAATGATACAGTGGAAGAGATGTCAGATTTAGTGTGTGTGATGTCCAAGAGAATGGTAGGGAAACCCATATACTGGGTATTATGACATACATATATTGGATATGATATGCATACATGCAATGAGTGTGATATCATCGAGAGAGTGGCTATGATGATGCAGTCGAGGGTGTGCAATGTCATACATACTGTGATTTAATGTCATAAATAGTGAATGTAATGTCGACTCTAGTGCATCTGATGTCCTACATATGCCCAATGTGATGACACAGATATGGGATGTGCTGTTATTTGCATAGAAGATGTGATGTCACATACAGTTGATGGGACTTTACATAAAGTGGGTATGATGGCATGAATACAGTGCAAGTGATGTCATAAATACAGTGGTGTGATATGAGAATGAGTGGATATGATGTCATAAAGAGCCCATATGACTGCATAGACACATTGGGCACGATGTCATACATAAGGAAGTTGTAATCTAACCTATACAGTGGGTTTGATGGCTCAGATTGATACAGTATCACAAGAACAGAAGATGCATTTCATATAGCTTTAATGTGACTTCATATACACTTGGGGTGATATCATGAGTACATAGGATGTGATGTTATAAATATAGTGGTGTGACGTCATAAAGAGAGGAAGTGATGGCATATAGAGTACGTATGACATCATACACATAGAGTGCGTGATGTCATACTTCTAGTGGTTTTGATGAAAGGATACAGTGGAGATCATGTGAGATAGAGTGGGTGTGCTGCAATCCACACAGGGCTCCTGATGTCTCATTAGTGGATATAATGTCATAGACATAGTGAGTGTGCAATATATAAGGTAGTTGTCATCTAACCTATACAGTGGGTTGGATGGCTCAGATCGATGCAATATCACAAGTACAGAAGATGTGATTTCATATAGCTTTGATGTGACTTCATATACATTGGGGGTGACGTCATGAGTACATTGGATGTCATGTCATAAATAGAGTGGTGTGACGTGATAAAGAGGTGATGTGATGGCATATAGAGTACGTATGACATCATACACATAGAGAGTGTGATGTCATACGTATAGTGGTTATGATGAAAGGATACAGTGGAGAATATGTCAGATAGAGTGTGTTTGATGTCAGATAGAGTGGTTGTGCTGTCATCCACACAGGGCTCCTGATGTCTCATTAGTGGATACAATGTCATAGACATAGTGAGTGTGATGTCACAGATAAATTGCCTGTGATTTCACATGCAGTGTGGATGTGATGTCATAAAGTGGCTGAGACATCATGTAGAGTGGGTGTGATGTCATGATTAGAGTGGATGTGATGTCATACAGTGGAAACAGTGTCCTACGTGTGGGTGTGTTATCATGAATACACCCGATTTGATGTTTGAAACACTGAGGGGTGATGTCATAAAGAGGGGATATTTCGTCATAAAGAGCATATGATGTCATACAGGTACTGGGTGTAAAGGGCATGTAGTGGGTGTGATATCAGCTGTACAGTGGATGGAATGCCACTGATGCAGTGGAAACGATGTCAGATATAGTGTGTGTGATGTCCAAGAGAATGGGTAGGGAAACCCATATACTGCAGATGATGTGATACATATATTGGATATGATATGCATACATGCCATGTGTGTGATATCATCGTGAGTGTGGTAGGTGATGATGCAGTAGAGTTGGTGCCATGTCATTAATACTGTTATTTAATGGCATTAATAGTGAATGGGTTGTCGAGTCTAGTGCATGTGATGTCATACATATGCCTAGTGTGATGACACAGGTATTGGATGTGCTGTTATTTGTATAGAAGATGTGATGTCATATTCAGTTGATGGGACGTCACATATACTGGGTGTGATGGGATGAATACAGTGAAAGTGATGTCATAAATTCAGTGGTGTGATATGAGAATGAGTGGTTATGATGTCATAAAAGCCCATATGACGGCATAGATACATTGGGCACGATGTCATACATAAGGTACTTGTCATCTAACGTGTACAGTGGGTTTGATGGCCCATATTGATGCAGTATCACAAGTACAGAAGATGTGATTTCATATAGCTTTGATGTGACTTAATATACATTGGGGGTAACGTCATGCATACATTGGATGTGATGACATAAATATAGTAGTGTGACATCATAAAAAGTGGATGTGATGGCATAGAGAGTACATATGACATCATACACATAGAGGGTGTGATGTCATACATATAGTGGTTTTGATGAAAGAATACAGTGGAGATCATGTCAGATAAAGTGGGTGTCATGTCAGATAGAGAGGTCATGCTGTCATCCACATAAGGCTCCTGATATCTCATTAGTGGATATAATGTCGTAGACATAGTGAGTGTGATGTCACAGATAAATTGACTGTGATTTCACATGCAGCGTGGATGTGATGTCATAAAGTGGATGAGACATCCTATAGAGTTGGTGTGACGTCATGATTAGAGTGGATATGATGTCATACAGTGGACATGGAGTCCTAAGATTGGGTGTGATATCATGAAAACACCTGATTTGAAGTTTGAAACACTGGGGTGTGATGTCATAAAGCGGGTATATGAGGTCATAGAGAGCACATAATATCATACAGGTACTGGGTGTGATGGGCATAGAGGGGTGTGATATCATCTGTTCGGTGGGTGGAATGACACTGATACACTGGAAGCGATGGCAGATATAGTGTGTGTGAAGTCCCAGAGAATGGGTAGGGAAAACCATATACTGCGTATGATGTCATACATATATTGCATATGATATGTATACATGCAATGTGTGTGATATCATCGAGAGAGTGGTTGTGATGATGCAGTCGAGTGGGTGCAATGCCATACATACTCTGATTTAATGTCATAAAGAGTGAATGTGATGTCGAGTCTAGTCCATATGATGTCATACATATGCCCAGTGTGATGACACAGGTAGTGGATGTGCTGTTATTTGTATAGAGGATGTGAAGTCATATACAGTTGATGGGACTTCACATATACTGGGTGTGATGGCATGAATACAGTGCAAATGATATCATAAATACAGTGGTGTGATATGAGAATGAGTGGATATAGTGTCAAAAAAGCCCATATGACTGCATAGATACTATAGGTACGATGTCATATATAGGTGCTTGTCATCTAACCTATACAGTGGGTTTCAAGGCTCAGATTGATGCAGTATCACAAGTCCAGAAGATGAGATTTCATATAGCTTTGATGTGACTTCATATATATTAGGGGTGATGTCATGAGTACATTGGATGTGATGTCATAAATATAGTAGAGTGACGACATAAAGAGAGGAAGTGATGGCATATAGAGTACATATGACATCATACACATAGAGGGTGTGATGTCATATGTATAGCGGTTTTGATGAAAGGATACAGTGGAGATCATGTCAGATAGAGTGGGTGTGAGGTCAGATAGAGTGGTTGCGCTGTCATCCACAAAGGGCTCCTGATGTCTCAGTAGTGAATATAATGCCATAGACATAGTGAGTGTGAGGTCACAGATAAATTGCCTGTGATTTCACATGCAGCGTAGATGTGATGTCATAAAGTAGGTGAGACATCATAGATAGTGGGTGTGACGTCATGATTACAGTGGATGTGATGTCATACAGTGGACATCGAGTCCTAAGATTGGGTGTGATATCATGAATACACCTGATTTGATGTTAGAATCACTGTGATGTTTGAAACACTGGGGTGTGACGTCATAAAGAGCTGATATGACGTCATAGAGAGCATAAGTTATCATACAGGTACTGGGTGTGATGGGCATAGATTGGGTGTGATATCATCTGTACAGTGGTTGGAATGACACTGATACAGTGGAAGCGATGTCAGATATAGTGTGTGTGATGTTCGAGAGAATGGTTGGGGAAAACCATATACTCCATATGATGTCATAAATATATTGGATATGATATGCATACATGCAATGTGTGTGATATCATCGAGAGAGTGGTTGTGATGATACAGTCGATTGGGTGCAATGTCATAAATACTGTGATTTAATGCCATAAATAGTGAATGTGTTGTCGAGTCTAGTGCATGTGATGTCATACATATGTCCAGTGTGATGACACAGCTATTGGATGTGCTGTTGTTTGTATAGAAGATGTGATGTCATAGACAGTTGATGGGACTTCACATATAGTGGGTGTGATGGCACGAATACAGTGCAAGTGATGTCATAAATACAGTGGTGTGTTATGAGAATGAGTGGATATGATGTCATAAAGAGCCCATATGACGGCATAGATACATTGGGTACGATGTCATACATAAGGAACTTGTCATCTAACCTATACAGTGGGTTTGATGGCTCAGATTGATGCAGTATCACAAGTACAGAAGATGAGATTTCATATAGCTTTGATGTGACTTCATATACATTGGGGGTGATACCATGTGTACATTTGATGTGATGTCATAAATATAGTGGTGTGACATCATTAAGCCTGGATGTAATGGCATATAGAGTACGTATGACATCATACACATAGAGGGTGTGATATCATACGTATAGTGGTTTTGATGAAAGGATACATTGGAGATCATGTCAAATAGAGTGGATGTGAAGTCAGTTAGAGTGGTTGGGCTGTCATCCACACAGGGCTCCTGATGTCTCATTAGTGGATATAATGTCATAGACATAGTGAGTGTGATGTCGCAGATAAAATGCATGTGATTTCACATGCAGCATGGATGTGATGTCTTAAAGTGAATGAGACATCATATAGAGTGTGTGTGATGTCATGATTACAGTGGATGTGATGTCATACCGTGAACATGGAGTCCTAAGAGTGGGTGTGATATCATGAATACACCTGATTTCAAGTTAGAAACACTGGGGTGTGATGTCATAAAGAGGGGATATGACGCCATAGGGAGCATATGATGTCATACAGGTACTGGGTGTGGTGGGCATAGAGAGGGTGTGATATCGTCTGTACAGTGGGTTGAATGACACTGATACAGTGGATGCGATGTCTGATACAGTGTGTGTGATGTCCAAGAGAATATGTAGGGTAAACTATATACTGCATATGATGTCATACATATATTGGTATGATATGCATACATGCAATGTGTGGGATATCTTCGAGAGAGTGGTGGTGATGATGCAGTCGATGGGGTGCAATGTCATAAATACTGTGATTTAAAGTCATAAATAGTGAATGGGATGTCGAGTCTACTGCATGTGATGTCATACATATGGCCAGTGTGATGACACAGGTATTGGATGTGCTGTAATTTGTATAGAAGATGTGATGTCATATACAGTTGATGGGACTTCACATATAGTGGGTGTGATGGCATGAATACAGTGCAAGTGATGTCATAAATTCAGTGGTGTTATATGAGAATGAGTGGAGATGATGTCACAAATGACACATATGACGGAATAGATACAATGGGCACGATGTCATACATAAGGTACTTGTCATCTAACCTATACTGTGGGTTTGATGGCTCAAATTGATGCAGTATCACAAGTACAAAAGATGTGATTTCATATAGCTTTGACATGACTTCATATACATTAGGGGTGACGTCATGAGTACATTGGATGTGATGTCATAAATATAGTGGTGTGACATAATAAAGAGTGGAAGTGACGGCATAGAGAGTACATATCACATCATACACATAGCGGGTGTGATGTCATACGTATAGTGGTTTTGATGAAAGGATACACTGGAGATCATGTGAGATAGAGTGGGTGTGAGGTCAGATAGAGTGGTTGTGCTGTCATCCACACAGGGTTCCTGATGTCTCATAGTGATTATAATGTCATGGACATAGTGAGTGTGATGTCACAGATAAATTGCCTGTGATTTCACGTGTAGCATAGATGTGATGTCATAAAGTGGATTAGACATCATAGATAGTGGGTGTGACGTCATGATTACAGTGGATGTGATGTCATACAGTGGACATGGAGTCCTAAGATTGGGTGTGATATCATGGATACACCCGATTTGATGTTTGAAACACTGAGGTGTGACGTCATAAACAGGGGATATGTGGTCAAAGAGAGCATATGATGTCCTACAGGTACTGGGTGTCATGGGCATTGAGAGGGTGTGATATCATGTGTACAGTGGATAGAATGACACTGATACTGTGGAATCGATGTCAGATATAGTGTGTGTGATGTCCAAGAGAATGGGTAGGGAAACCCCTACAGTGCAGATGATGTCATACGTATATTGCATATGATATGCATACATGCAATGTGTGTGATATCATTGAGAGAGTGGTAGGTGATGATGGAGTCGAGTGGGTGCAATGTCATACATACTGTGATTTAATGTCATAAATAGTGAATGTGATGTCGAGTCTAGTGCATGTGATGTCATACATATGCCCAGTGTGATGACACAGTTATTTGATGTGCTGTTACATGTTTAGAAGATGTGATGTCATATACAGTTGATGGAACTTCACATGAAGTCGTTGTGATGCCATGAATACAGTTCAAGTGATGTCATAAATTCAGTGGTGTGATATGAGAATGAATGGATACGATATCATAAAGATCCCATATGATGGGAAAGATACATTGGGTACAATTTCATACATAAGGTACTTGTCATCTAACCTATAGAGTGGGTTGAATGGCTCAGATTGATGCAGTATCACAAGTACAGAAGATGTGATTTCATATAGCTTTGATGTGACTTAGTAAACATTGGGGGTGACGTCATGAGTATATTGGATGTGATGTCATAAATATAGTGGTGTAACGTCATAAAGAGTGGAAGTGACGGCATATAGAGTAGGTATGACATCATACACATAGAGGGTGTGATGTCATACATATAGTGGTTTTGATGAAAGGATACAGTGGACATCATGTCAGATAGAGTGGGTGTGATATCAGATACAGTGGTTGTGCTGTAATCCACAGTGCGCTCCTGATGTCTCATTAGTAGATATAATGTCATAGACATAGTGAGTGTGATGTCACAGATGAATTGCCTGTGATTTCACATGCAGCGTGGATGTGATGTCATAAAGTGGACGAGACATCATATAGAGTGGGTGTGACGTCATGACTACAGTGTATGTGATGTCATACGGTGGACATGGAGTCCTAAGATTGGGTGTGATATCATGAATACACCTGATTTGATGTTTGAAACACTGGGGTGTGATGTCATAAAGTGTGGATATGACATCATAGAGAGCATATGATGTCATACAGGTACTGGGTGCGATGCGCGTAGAGTGGGTGTGATATCACCTGTATAGTGGGTGGAATGACACTGATACAGTGGAAGAGATATCAGATATAGTGTGTGTGATGTCCAAGAGAATGGGTTGGGAAAACCGTATACTGCATATTATGTCATACGTATGTTGGATATGATATGCATACATGCCATGTGTGATATCATCGAGAGAGTGATTGTGATGATGCAGTCGAGTGAGTGCATTGTCATGCATACTGTGATTTAATGTCATAAATAGTGAATGCGATGTCGAGTCTAGTGCATGTGATGTCATACATATGCCCAGTGTGATGACACAGGTATTGGATGTGCTGTTATTTGTATAGAAGATGTGATGTCATATACAGTTGATGGGACTTCACATATAGTGGGTGTGATGGCATGAATACAGTGCAAGTGATGTCATAAATGCAGTGGTGTGATATGTGAATGAGTGGATATGATGTCATATAGAGCCCATATGACGGCATAGATACATTGGGCACGATGTCATACTTAAGGTACTTGTCATCTAACCTATACAGTGTGTTTGAGGGCTCAGATTGATGCAGTATCACAAGTACAGAAGATGTGATTTCATATACCTTTGACGTGACTTCATATAAATTTGGGGTAACATCATGAGTACATTGCATGTGATGTCATAAATAGAGTGGTGTGACGTCAGGAAGAGTGGATGTGATGGCATATAGAGTATGTATGACATCATACACATAGAGGATGTGATGTCATACGTATAGTGGTTTTGATGAAAGGATACAGTGGAGATCATGTGAGATAGAGTGGGTGTGATGTCAGATAGAGTGGTTGTGGTGTCATCCCCACAGGGCTCCTGCTGTCTCATTAGTGGTTGTGATGTCACAGAAATAGTGAGTGTGATGTCACAGTTAAATTGCCTGTGATTTCACATGCAGCGTGGATGTGATGTCATAAATTGAATGAGACGTCATATGGAGTGGATGTGACGTCAGGATTACAGTGGATGTGTGTCATACCGAGGACATGGAGTGCTAAAAGTGGGTGTTATAACATGAATACACCTGATTTGATGTTTGAAACACTCGGATGTGATGTCATATCAAGGGGATATGACGTCATAGAGAGCATATGATGAGATACAGGTATTGGGTGGAACGAACATAGAGTGGCTGTGATATCATCTGTACAGTGGGTGGAATGACACCGATACAGTGGAAACGAGGTTAGATATAGTGTGTTTGATGTCCAAGAGAATGGGTAGGGAAGCCAATATACTGCATATGATGTCATACCTGTGTTGGATATGATATGCATACAAGCAATGTGTGTGATATCATCGAGCGAGTAGTTGTGATGATGCAGTCGAGTGGGTGCAATGTCATACATACTGTGATTTAATGTCAAAAATAGTGAAAGTGTTGTCGAGTCTACTGCATGTGATGTCATACATATGACCAGTGTGATGACACACGTATTGGATGTGCTGTTATTTGTATAGATGATGTGATGTCATACATAGTTGATGGGACTTCACATATAGTGGGTGTGATGGCATGAATGCAGTGCAAGTGATGTCATAAATACAGTGGTGTGATATGAGAATGAGTGGATATGATGTCATAAAGAGCCCATATGACGGCATAGATACATTGGGCACAATGTCATACATAAGGTACTTGTCATCTAACGTGTACAGTGGGTTTGATGGCTCATATTGATGCCATATCACAAGTACAGAGATGTGATTTCATATAGCTTTGATGTGACTTCATATACATTGGGGGTGACATCATGCATACACTGGATGTGATGTCATAAATATAGTGGTGTGACGTCATAAAAAGTGGATGTGATGGCATAGAGAGTACATATGACATCATACACATAGAGGGTGTGATGTCATACGTATAGTGGTTTTGATGAAAGGATACAGTGAAGATCATGTCAGATAAAGTGGGTGTCATGTCAGATAGAGAGGTCGTGTTGTCTTCCACATAAAGCTCCTGACATCTCATTAGTGGATATAACGTCATAGACATACTGAGTGTGATGTCACAGATAACTTGCTTGTGATTTCACATGCAGCGTGGATGTGATGTAATATAGTGGATGAGACATCATATAGAGTTGATGTCACGTCATGATTAGAGTGGATATGATGTAATACAGTGGACATGGAGTCGTAAGAGTGGGTGTGATATTACGAATACACCTGATTTGATGTTTTAAACACGAGGGTGTGATGTCATAATGAGGGGATATGACGTCATAGAGAGCATATGATGTCATACAGTTACTGGGTGTGATGGGCACAGAGTGGGTGTGAAATCCTCTGTAGAGTGGGTTGAATGACACAGATACAATGTAAGCGATGTCAGATATAGTGTGTGAGATGTCCAAGAGAATGGGTAGGGTAACCTACGTGCTGCATATGATGTCATACATATATTGAATATGATATCCATACATGCAATGTGTGGGATATCATCGACAGAGTGGTTGTGATGATGCAGTCGAGTGGCTGCAATGTCATAAATACTGTGACTTAATGTCATAAATAGTGAATGTGATGTCTAGTCTAGTGCATGTAATGTCATACATATGGCCAGGGTGATGACACAGGTATTGGATGTGCTGTTATTTGTATAGAGGATGTGAAGTCATATACAGTTGATGGGACTTCACATATACTGGGAGTGATGTCATGAATACAGTGCAAATGATATCATAAATACAGTGGTGTGATATCAGAATGAGTGGATATAGTGTCAAAAAAGCCCATATGACGGCATAGATATTATAGGCACGATATCATATATAGGTGCTTGTCATCTAACTTATACAGTGTGTTTGATGGCTCAGATTGATGCAGTATCACAAGTTTAGAAGATGCGATTTCATATAGCTTTGATGTGACTTCATATACATTAGGGGTGATGTCATGAGTACATTGGATGTGATGTCATAAATATAGTAGTGTTCGGACATAAAGACAGGAAGTGATGGCATATAGAGTACATGTGACATCATACACATAGAGGGTGTTATGTCATATGTATAGCAGTTTTAATGAAAGGATACAGTGGAGATCATGTCAGATAGAGTGGGTGTGAGGTCAGATAGAGTGGTTGTGCTGTCATCCACACAGGGCTCCTGATGTCTCATTAGTGAATATAATGTCATACACATAGTGAGTGTGAGGTCACAGATAAATTGCCTGTGATTTCACATGCAGCGTAGATGTGATGTCATAAAGTGTGTGAGACATCATAGATAGTGGGTGTGACGTCATGATTACAGTGGATGTGATGTCATACAGTGGACATCGAGTCCTAAGATTGGTGTGATATCATGAATACACCTGATTTGATGTTAGAAACACTGTGATGTTTGAAACACTGGGGTGTGACGTCATAAAGAGGGGATATGACGTCAAAGAGAGCATAAGATATCATACAGGTACTGTGTGTGTTGGGCATAGATTGAGTGTGATATCATCTGTACAATGGGGGGAATGACACTGATACAGTGGAAGCGATGTCAGATATAGTGTGTGTGATGTTCGAGAGAATGGGTGGGGAAACCCATATACTGCATATGATGTCATTAATATATTGGATATGATATGCATACATGCAATGTGTGTGATATCATCGAGAGAGTGGTTGTGATGATGCAGTCGAGTGGGTGCAATGTCATAAATACTGTGATTTAATGTCATAAATAGTGAATGTGTTGTCGAGTCTAGTGCATGTGATGTCATACATATGCCCAGTATGATGACACAGCTATTGGATGTGCTGTTATTTGTATAGAAGATGTGATGTCATATAGAGTTGATGGGACTTCACATATAGTGGGTGTGATGGCATGAATACAGTGGAAGTGATGTCATCAATACAGTGGTGTGTTATGAGAATGAGTGGATATGATGTCATAAAGAGCCCATATGATGGCATAGATATATTGGGCACGATGTCATACATAAGGTACTTGTCATCTAACCTATACA
>SRVM01048438.1:0-69496 GCA_007570785.1 Antilocapra americana
TGGGGAGGACAGCAGGGAGGGAGCACCGAAGGCAGTGGGGAGGACAGCAGGGAGGGAGCACAGAGGCAGTGGGGAGGACAGCGGGGAGGGAGCATGGAGGACAGCAGTGAGGACAGTGGGGAGGACAGCAGGGAGAGAGCACAGAGGACAGCGGGGAGGGAGCACAGAGGACAGCAGGGAGGGAGCACGGAGGACAGTGGGGAGGACAGCAGGGAGGGAGCACGGAGAACAGTGGGGAGGACAGCAGGGAGACAGCGGGGGTCAGGGAGTGTGTGCCCCATTCAGTCCACATCCATGCTTGTAAACTGATTTCACACACCTGTTCCTACAGAGCTTTATGGAAAAGATCACACAATGTTTTCAGGTAATAGCCTACAACTGGACAGTTTTCAGGAATTTCATTTGTGACTCTGGCAACCTGATTGCCTTCTTCAACTTGAGCTCACTGCCTAGTTTTCTGAGGAAAATAAACCACTGGGCTGCTCTCTGTGAGTCGTGCTTCCTTTATGGTATAAAAGGGCCGTGAGGAGCTCTCTCTGCTCCCTCACTTTTCATATTTTCTTTACAGTATAAAAGGGCCGTGAGGACCTCTCTCTGCTCCCTCACTTTTCACATTTTCTTTATGGTATAAAAGGGCCATGAGGACGTCTCTCTGCTCCCTCACTTTTAGGTTATCAGTACAAATTCTTTTGGTCTTTACAGATTTTATTTTTTAGGTTTCCTTTTTTTAAAAAATTTTATTTCCCCAGATGAATCTTAGGTCAGAGATCCCCACACTGAGCACATGCTCATAAAAGGCTCCCCTTGGAGTCAGATACATACTGTCAGATCAGAAGCCCAGATCAGGTCAGACACTCAAGAGGACAGAGCCGTGGACGACGTGTGTCAGTGGGGTCTAACCTGCCCCCAGGATTCCGTTTTACCAGATTCAATAAGACTAAGCCTTTCTCCTGCTGTGCCCATGTTGTGGTTTCTTTTTCTATGTGAAGAGTCCTACAGTTACTTTTACTGACATAATCTGTTTTTATTTCTTTGGCTTATTTTAATTCTAATTTCATATTCAAACATGTAAAAATAAAATGTTATACTCCAAATACCATAAGTCTTACTTAAAATTAGAGTCAAAATTGTAGGCTACAAGTTTCAATGATTCTTCTTGAAAAACTCTCAAAGCTGTTGAAAAACTTGCTTTTGAGAATATCAAGCATTAGGTGCTATTACATTTTTCTGAGAAAGGTAAAGGAAAAGGTTAGACAATGTCTGCATACCTGTGAGCCTAAGGTCTGCATGAGGGATGCACCTTCCACCCCTCTGGTCATGAGAGAGCTGACATTCTACAATGACAAAGCCTTTCCCATAGTAGTGCAGCTTCATTTTGTTATCTTTCAAGGGCTGTTAATTTGTACTGTTGAGACTATAGTTAAAGGAAGTATATCTGCTACATTTCTGCTATGAATAGCTATGCTCACACTAAACCACATGGACAAATAGGAGACACTCTCTGAGTTATTTTCAGGGTACACCCTGGCTTTGCCTGTTATTAGGTCCATGTCTTGGCATAAGCAAGATGGACAATCTTTACTTAATAATCTTTATTGGGTTCTTCAATTTCATCAATGTTATTATCAGGTTATGAGATTTTAAAGCTACATAGATCTGTAAGAATTGTCACCGAAGCCAAGATGAAGGAAACCACTCTGTCCGCCTTCTTGCTCATCTTGCATACTGTTTGTCTTTGCAGCAGATGTGCTGGAACAACACAACCTGGCCCACACTGTCCATCAGGCTGTTTTTTTAGCAAATCCTTAAACTTAAGGAGACACATTTCAAGGGACGGTCCTCAGAAATTGTCATGCATGAGCGCTGTTTACCAGATGTTCCAGGCTTTCCTCCTGATGCGTCTGCTGTCCTTCAAACTGACATTAGGTGGGGATGTGCCTTTCACTGGGCAGTAAAGTGCAGCAGATAAAAAAGGTTTAAGAACCAGTGTACAATCTGCTGTGTTACACACCCCCTCCCCTGTCAGAAAGACTGTGGAAGCAAATGCAAGATGGAGCCTCATCAGCCTGGGTCACTGGAGGGCTACGATGAGCAATGCACAGTGGACATCTAATGTGAGCAGGAACAGAACTTCGGCTGCATGAAACCAATGAGATCCTGAGGCTATTTTACTGCAGCATCCCCAAGCCAGTCCTGACTGACACACACGGTTTTGTTTTACAGGCACATCGGTAAGAGATTCCCTTCAGTGCTCGTGAACCCCACATGATCACCTATGAAAGAAAAGGCCCTAGAAAAAGCTTTACTTTCCTTGAAGAAACGGCACGTTTTCTCCTCGTGGATAACGAAAACTGTGTTTCTGATCAAGTTTTCTGTTTCTGATTGCTGAGCGTATCAGTAACTGATCTGTTGCTAGATTATGGCAACTGTGATCTCTTTCCTCTCCTTTCCTCTCCACCTAGCTCCCAGCTGGTCCTGACTTTTCATTTTTTTCCCTTTATATTACACGATTTTAATGAATCCTTAAAAGGCACTTTAAACACTTCATAGAAGAGGTAAGATGCATGATAGGTTGGAATCTAGACTAAGTTAAAGTCACCTGAGCAGAATACTAATAAGGTAATGGCTGACCCCAATTGGGCAGTAAATTTTACACAGAGAAAAAACCTAAATCACCCTGCTAAACGAATGCATCAATCAAAGAGAAAAACAAGGAAGAGATGTAGAAACCATTGTTGCTACCACAAAAGAAATGATACAACCAGTTCTGAGTCAGTCTGCATACAAAGCCAGCGGGTTTCAAACGAGTAGTTCTTTAAGTAGGAAATCTTTCCTGAAAGGCAAATCTAAGCAGAAGCCCACCCTCTGCACCCCGGGAAGCTACCTTCACCCTCACTTCCTTCTCTGTCGCCTTCCTCTGTTTCTCTGCCGCTTTCCTCCTGCACTTCTCCTCCTCCCGCCGCCTCCGCTTCTCTTCTTCCCGTAGGCGCTTCTTTTCCAGCTCCCTCCTCCTCCGCTCCTCTCGTTTTTCTTCTCGAATTCGCTAAAGATGTGAAAAGTGTGTGTATAAACTGTCTGCACAGACATGATGGAAACAAGAAGGCTATTCACAGGGTAAAAAGCCAGACCTACCTGCTTCTCTAATTTTCTGTTTTTAATATACTCCAAGAGAGGTGTGGTTCTTCTAGCTAAAATACAAAAATTGCAATGTAGTATTTAACTGTAAAATTATTTTAAATACTTGCTTTCAATTCAACCTTTAAAACAAGGGAAGAATATATACTTTTAAAATTTACATGAGCATTCATTTTATCTGGGGGAATTCTTACTCTATCTCTATAAAGTCAAGTAATTTGGAGCTTCTGACAGTTTTACACATACTAGGCGTTTAATTCCTTAATCTTAAAGGAGTCTTATATATTACTCAAAAATGATATAAAAGCAGAGTAGCAAAATGAATACATTAAACTTTCCAAACATTCTATTTATATACAGACGGCCCTCACATCCACCAGTTAGTTCTGCATCCGCAGATTCAACCAACTGTGGATCAAAAATATTTGGGAAAAAATTTACATACATAAAGTTCTAAACAGCAAAACTTTGAATTTGTGACTCAGTGGCAACTCTCACAGCATTTAGAGTGTATCAGGTATTATAAGTAACCCAGGCAAAGCATTAAAGTACACAGCAGGATGTGTGTAAACTGCATGCAAATACACCACCATTTTATAGAGTGGACTTAAGCACCCACAGATTTTGGCATCCATGGAGTGGGGGCAGGGCTGGAAGTGAGTGAGGACTCTGCTCTGCACTGTGGACGTTCTGGACTTGTCAGCTGCTGCAGGGCTGAGACCTACAGGAGAACGGTTGGTAGGGGGGTAAGGGGGGTTGATATGAAGACTCCACCTGCCTTCCCTCCTTTACTATAAACACCTGCCTTGTTCCCTCAGAGGGCTGACATGGTGGGTAAGTGACACCCTGTATAAGAAAGTACTTTGCATGCCCAGACGCAGTCATGTCTGACTCTTTGCCACCCCATGAACTGTGCAGCCCACCAGACTCCTCTGTCCATGGGGTTTTTTAGGCAAGAATACTGTGGGTTGCCATTTCCTCCCCCAGGGGATCTTCCTGACCCAGGGATCAAACCTGCATCTCCTGCATTCCATATGAGACTGAGCCATCAGAGAAGCCCCCAAAAGAGTGCTTCACAAACCATAAAGGTGCATCTTCTACTAAAGAGAACATGCATGACCATGTAGCCCTGACTTAACCTACAGCAGAACAGTCCCCAGTTACTAGGCTTGGCCACAACCACCTATGACGAAGCAAGTCCCATGGCTGCTAAGCCTCAGAGCTGGGACCTGGACCCAGGTCTGTCTTGCTCTAAAGACTCTGACAGGCCAGCACTGAACTGCAACTTCAGAGGGAACTAACATTGCACATAACTCACATGGCTCAGACTTGAGCCTAAGAATCCACTAAAGGTTAGAATCTAAAGAAAGAAAAAGGCATTTTCCATTAATTGCCTGATTAAGTATACATTTAAACAGGCAGAGACAGGGCCACAGAGACAAAGTTCCGCAGGCTCCTCTGGGCTCGTGGGTGCTGCCGCTGCCGTTGCCGCTGCCAGGTCGCCCCGGCCGTGTCCGGCTCTGTGCGACCCCACAGACGGCAGCCCACCAGACTCCCCCGTCCCTGGGATTCTCCAGGCAAGAACACTGGAGTGGGTTGCCATTTCCTTCTCCAATGCATGGATTCTAAGTCACATTTATTCATTTAGTAAATAGTTACGCTGCATCTCCTGTGCACCAAGCACTGGGCAAGGTGCTGGGAACGCAGAGGATGGATGGACTCTGTGGGACTATATGTGTGTGTGTGACCAGCAGGCGGATATCCAACAACTGCTCAGAAGAAAAGGTCCTGCACAAGGGTATCTAAGAAGTGGTAAAGAGATGGGGGGGGGGGGAGTTGAGTTTTGTAAATAATTTTCTGATTTGCTTCTTTGTTTAGCTCTTCTTAAAATCACTAAGTTCGACGTACGGCAAAACTGCAATTTTCCCTCAACACTGTTTCTTCTCCACCTCAGTCAAAGTGCCGTAAACCACTGACCTGCTCAAGTTGAGCTCCTGGAGGCCATGATCCTTTCTGCTGTCTCACCCCCACACCCAGTCCTCAGCCAGTCCTGTCAGCTGGACCTCCAGAACACATGCTGACTCTGTCGGACTCATCCAGCCACCTTCCCCGAGAAGAGCAGAGCCTCTAAGCAGAGCCCAGCTTCTCCATCTTCCGCAGCAACCAGAGTAATGGGGAAAAATAAATCAGACCACATCACACCCTTGATGGTCTCCAGTCCATTATGCAATGGCCCTGCCTCTCCAGAACTCTGCCTCTTGCCCGCTGTGTCCAACCACGCAGGCCCAGAGTGCCAGACTCCAGCCCTCTCCTTCCATCTCTTGGCTCCACAGGACTTGGCTCAAATATAGTCTCAGAGAGACCTCACTCTCTATCCCAATATCCTACTCCATCATATCTGTGGCACTTCTCACCAAAGGAGATGTTGGGCTTAAGCGTTTCTGTTTGTGTTTGCTCCAGTCACCCCAGTAGGAGGCCAGCTACAGAGGACAGAAGCCTATGTGTCCTGTTCTCACGCTGCCCAGGACCCAGACTCAGAGTCGACACCCAGTCAACATGAGCTAAACACATCTCCGTAAATACTTCAGTGATTAAAGGTCCTTCCAGCCACACGTTAAATCACCTCCTATAAATATAAAACTTCATTATTAGACTAATGAAGAATGTTTCAATAGTGTTGACCTTTCTTACTAATTTATGCAATACACATTTACCAAATACCTAACTTGTCAAAGCAATGTATTATGTGCTGTGACTACAAAGACAAAAATACCATTCTGTCTGGGGGATGGTGAGCAGGGAAGCAGAAGGAGAGGAGAATTAATGTAGAGGGAGAGAACAAAGAAGATAAACTATAAACAGTGTAGCCATTCTGTCCTCTAAGTTTTAGTGGGTGAGCAAGAGGTAGGCATGGGAGGCAAAGGCAGAGGAGTGTTAGGCAGTAAGAAGGCCCCAGACCCAACAGAGGCAAGAAGGGAGATACTACACATGTGTTAGGAAGTGACAAGCAGGTTGCCTGATAGTGAAAGGAGTTTCACATCTACCCTTGATCTTCAGGCAGATTGCTACTAGGATACAGCTATTCCCAAAACATACCACTTGTGGGTGGAGGGCTGAAGGCCTGATTCAAACCAGATTCAGCACTCTGGCTGGGCTTAACCACGCATCTGCCTCACTTGCTCAGGGGCTGTGACAGTTTTTGAATGATGGCAAGATGACATCACACTTGAGCAAAGCATCTCATTACTGTGGCTGCTCTTTGCAAAGATAACTGGCTTCAGCTCTGAGACATAAGCTTCCCTGATGCAGCCCAGCACACAGCACTCAGATGTCTTCTCGGCTGCCAATTCAGAGCATCAGAACTTTGAAGCAGAATGACTGTAGCCGAAAACTCAGGTGTTCTCTCTCCACTGACAGATAATCAGAAATACTTTCCCCATTTGCCATGTTGACATCCTTTTCCTTTTGTCAAAACTGGGAAATACGCTATATTTCTGCCAAGCCTGTCACATGCATCCATTTTTTATAATCATCATGAAAAAGAAAAAATACACTCTATAAATACACATCTCAATAAAGGGGAGAATGAGCCGCAGACCCGTCAGCGCCCGAGTCCTCGCCTCTACGTCGCCCAGGAGGGCTTCAGGGCTGGCACCAGATTTCTCCTCCTCCACACAGTACGTTTCTAAAAACCTCTTATACTCTGGGTCTGTACATTAAAACAGAAAAAAAAAAAAAAAAGTATTACTTTCCATGTATGGGAAAGAATTATATTTAACCAATATGCTTTATTTCAAAGTTTCACAATCCACTACTTGAAAAAGGACTCACCGTCTTCAATGCTTCCAGTTTTGGCATCTTTTTTCTTTAGCTTCTTTTTGGCTATCTTCTGGAATGGAGCAAATTCTACCACTGCAGGATATTCTAGCCCTTTAACAGGAAACAAATTACAAAAGCCATTCTGAAATTCTATTGTATTCATTTCGAAACAATAATCTAGTTTACTTAAGCATTGAGCATAGCACTGAAAATGTTACTATAATTATACTTTCAAATAACAGTAATCTTAGCACATCAAGCTCCAGATTTAAACAAAGAATTAGCAATTATTTACTAAATAAACTAATTCCTTATACTGTAGTTGTGGTTACATCACTGGAGATATTCAAAATTCATTAAACTATATACCTTAAAGTGGTACTTTTTAACCATATGTAACTTATACCTCAATAAACCTCTTCACTCTCCCACCAAAGAGCTTATTTTGGAATACCTTTAAATAGCTTTCCTAGTCATAGCTTATATTTTTTAATTTTAAAGGTTAATTCAATGATCAATCTGTTATATGAATTCGAGGAAGTGACATACTTTATAAGAGACACTCATTTAAAGAGAGGGTTTCAAAGGGTGTACATGATATTCAGTTAAGATTTGCTTCACATAGAAAAATTCAGGATGAAAGTAACTTGAAACAAATTTTGTTGTTATATTGGGGTGGGAGACAAACAAAAATGTTTACTAAGAGAATCTGCTTAATCAAGAGATGAAACACTTCTACCTTGGTACCAAACCCTTAGCCACTTTTATATTTGTCAGATGACTAATATTTCAAGTCTCATTTATCTGTAAGACATTTTTCTATATTTGCTTTATACTCAACTATGCAGAATTAAGTCAAGAACCAGGAGAAGAGGAGGGCTTCAGACAGACAGGGGCAATGTCTGATTCACTTTTCATGCTGTGTCCAAAATGTCTAGTACATAGTACTAGGATAAAATGATTTAGTTTGCACAAAAGAATGAATCTTACTTATCCAGAAAAATATTACATAAAAGAGTAAAGTTTACTTATCCAGAAAACTCATTACGAGAGAAACTTCACTGTCCAATGATAATACCTAAGTAGGTTGTCTACACAAAATTGCTAGAATTCTTTGGTTTATATATAATTTTAATTTTCAACATAAGCTCATAATCACAGTAACATAATCAAAGTTTATGAAGTTATTTTAGGTTAGCATCTATGGACTCAATTAAAACTCACAAACATCTAGCAAAACTTAATTAATGTACCCAGAAATTATAATGAAGAGTTTAAAAAGCCAGTGACCCAACCTTTGCCGTCAATGAAGATATATCCATCAAAACGGTCTCTGAAAAGGAGGACGTCCTCTGGGTCTCTGAAGTTTATGTATGCTCTGGAGTAGCGGTGAGGGTGAAGGCTGGAGGAGAGACAACAACAAAAACAGTAAAAAACTCAAGACCAAAGCAACTCAAGACTTCTTTTAATTTTTTTTTTGTTTTCCGGATACAACAACTTCAGATAAAACCTTTATACCAAAGAATCATTTCTCAGTTAATTACAACAATCTGGGTACTCTTCATCAAAAAAATCCAAACAAAATATTAACTGAGATTTTTTTTTAAAGATTTCGGAGAAACTTTAGGTTGGTTTCTCTACTGCACAGAGCCAGGGTTAAAATACTGGTTCTCAGAAGTAGGAAATCAAAGGCAAGGTTATTCAGAGATCATTCCTAATCATACTTCATGACTGCAACATAACCCAGTCATGATTCATTCAGAGAAAATGTTATATTGTGAAGAGATCATTAACAGATTTAAAGAGTGTGTTTAGGTTATCCTAAAAGAGTATTTATTGTAGCATGCAGCATGGGATATACAGAACTAAACCTTTTTCCTCTATCTCACAGTTACCAATGTCCTTCATAGGCAGGAATTTTCAACCCCATTTCATGGATGAGAACACTAAGGTTTGGAGAAATCAGGTACCTGCAGAGGAAGCAGTTGATAAAAAGGTGGGGCTGGGATTCCAATCTGAGCCTGAGTCCAGTGCCTAACCTCCTTTAACTGTATCCTAAACTTTAGTCATTTGAAAAAATCATGCTTACGTTGGTTTTTTTTAAAAAACCCAAATCTATATTTACCTGTGATACTTTTCTCTGACTGAACTGACATTTTTTACTGAAAGGTATTTATTCAAAAAGAAAGTATATATGACTGCTATAAATGAGAACTCATGATATTGAAGAGAAAAATAATACAGATAATGTGAAATCATTAAGAAATCACATAGTAAAATTCACTAAATTCTAGCTGATCTGCCCCCTGTTAGGCTAACTTGAGGTCTGCTCTTTTTTAATAAAAAGTAGATACTGAACTGTTAAAGCATTGGCAGAAACATCTTACTACCAAGCTGCAAAAGGGAATAGAAAGAGACATAACTTAGCAGAGGTGGGTTGAAACTAGGGGTTTCAGTTCTGGAAGGGAACACTGGGGTCTGAGTTACATGGGTGTGTTCACTTGTAAAAACTCATTAGGTTATACATCTATTATTTATTATTTTTGGTCTTTATATTTTAATACAATTTATTTCATATAAAAGGTGATACTAAATAAAGTTTAATGATATCCAAAACAAAATTAAGTAATGTGGTGTTAGACTGCTTTTCTTTTTAGACTATGTTGATACTATGGAGATACTCAAATCATTTTAAGGGAATTTAGTAATTCGACTACTTAGAAATAACTTGAAGAAATAAAATGGTCTGCACTGATTTCTGCGTTCCTGTGGGAAAGAAGTTAAAACAGAGATTGCTTCTATTATCATCCAACGACAGCGCCTCTCAGCCTCTCTTTCTCTCTCTTTTTTTTTTTTTTCCCCTTTTCTTGGCCCCACGGCACAGCCTCTGGGATCTTAGTGCCCCGTTCAGGGGTTGAACCCGGCGGGCAGTGAAAGCTCGGAGTCCTAACCCTGGACCGCCGGGGAACTCCCGCTCGGCCCCCTAAGGCTGGTGAGGTCTTCTTACCTGACGTCAGCAGTGAAGAATTCGAAGTAGTCGTGTGCAGGCAGCGGGTGCAGCTGCTGCTCCAGCTGCTCCTTGGTGAGGCTGGGGGGAAGCCGCCGGATGACCACCTGGGGAGAGAGGTCGCTGGTGGGACTCACTAGAACCTCATTAAGCTTCAGCTACTAAGTGGGACGCACAGCGACTAAACAACCCGGATCCCGGTCACCTCGTTTATGCTCGGAATATCTAGCTCGGAGTATTTTAGGACATCATGGCTGTGAGAGGTGGACCATAAAGATAGCAGAACACCAAAGAATTGATGCCTTCCAACTATGGTGCTGGAGAAGACTCCTGAGAGTCCCTTGGACAGCAAGGAGATCAAGCCAGGCAATATTAAGGGAGATCAAACCCTGAATATTCACTGGAAGGACTGAAGCTGAAGCTTCCAGTATTCTGGTGATCTGCTGCGAACAGACGACTCATTGGAAAGGTCCCTGGTGCTGGGAAAGATTGAGGGCAGGAGAAGAGGGCGTCAGAGGATGAGATGACTGGACAGCTTCACCGCTGCAGTGAGCATGAACTTGGGCAAACTCCGGACGGCGGTGAGGGACAGGGGGGCCTGCCGTGCTGCAGTCCACGCGGAGGCAGAGTCGGACACGACTGGGCGACTGAACAACAAAAAGTACCCTAAAATGCGTGAAACACGGCTGTGAACGGCTAACGAGGGCTCGGTCGTCAAAGGGGCCGGGGAGGTCAGGAAAGGCTGCGGACGGCAGCCCTTCCCCAGGCAACGGTCACTAGAGCCAGCCCGCCGCCCGCCCGCGGCCCCGCCGGGCCGGCCCGGCTCCCGCCGGCGAGCGGAGCTCCTGCGCGGCGCTGGCGCGCCTGGCGTCCCAGCCTCGCCGGAAACAGCCGCAGGCTGAAGGGAAGGCGAGGTGAGGCGAAGTCGCTCCGTCGCGACCGACTGTGTGACCCCGCCAGAACTCGAGTGGGGAGCCGTGCCTGTCCCCGGAGGCCTTCCCACCCAGGGATCGGGCCCGGGTCTCCCGCGCCGCGGGCGGGCGCTCTGCCCGCCGAGCCACCGGCGGCCCAAGCGCGAGGGGGCGGGCCGCCCGCCGCCCCGCCGCCACCGTCCGCGGCGCCGGGAGCCAGCGGCCCCCGCCCCCGCTCAGCGCGGTCTCTTCTCGCGAGGTTTGCCGGCCCCGCCCCGCCCCGCCCTCACTTTACTCAAGACGGTCCTCTTCTCCTCGCGAGGTTTGCCTGCGCCGTTCCCACAGCCGGAGGAGGAGGCCCTCGGCGCTTCGGCCTCCCGCCGCGGAGACTCCCGGCGGAATTGGCTTTCTGCGGATGATGGCTTCTCCCTCCCGCTCGGACCCCCCGTAGCAACGGCCACACCGGGGCCCCCGGCTCCATCTTCCGAGCGCATCCCTGCCCCGCGCGGCGCCACCGCCGCATCCCGTCAGCGCGGAAGCCTCGCGAGAACTGGGCCGCCCCCGCCGCGGTTCGGCCACGAGTCCCCTCCCCCGCCCCGGGCGCCGGGCCGGGGCGCGCGGGCCGAGCGGGGCCCGAGCTGCGAGCTGCGCGGGGCGGGCCGAGGGCCTGGGGCCGCGGTCAGCGGGGCCTCGGGGCGCGGGCTTAGCCTCGGCGGGAGCGCTGAACTGGGCGGGGCCGAGTCTGCCTCCCGCCGAGAAGAAACGCTCCAGAAAAGCACGCGCGCGCTCGACAGTGCAGTTTCTGTGCTCAGCCGTTCCCGACGCTGCAGCCCACGGACTGCAGCCCGCCAGGCTCCTCCGTCGTGTAGCTTTTCAGGCAAGAATACCGGACCCGGTTTCCATTTCCTATTCCAGGGGATCTTCCCGACCCAGGGATCCAACCTGCAGTCTCCTGCATTGGCAGGAGGTTCTTCACCACTGTGCCACCTGGGAAGCCCAATAAAGTGTTCATAGCCTTTTATTCTTTTCCAAGGAAATCTGAACGTTTCATCAGAGAATAGCAGTTACAGTTTTTTTAAGAAACAGCAAGCAAATGACAGCACAAATCAGCACGTGGCTTTCCCTACGAAGCAGAATGCATTGTCCCAGAGTTGAGAGAAGAAATTGGCCGCAGAGAAGTTTCATTTCCCCGCCCTCAATGTTCAGGTGTCAGTGACTGGAGTAACTCAGACGCTCAGCACTCACACATCCGGGCCTTAATGTTTCCAATATAATCTTCACTTACTTTTTGAAGCGCTCAATGGAACAGCAACCATGTTTTCCTTTTACAAACATGCAGGCAGAAGTACTTTTGGTTAGAATAATTCATATAGATGTTGATTTTTAAATGCCATATTTTTTCATATTTTCGACTTAATCATGTTGACTATATTTTTCATTCATAGCACCTTCCCAGTACTTCAAGTACAAACGAGAATGGAGTAACTGAGGTATTAAAGAGATTAGGGGAGTCGATGGCAGCCACTGGGAGTAACTCAGTTTTAACTCAATCCAGTTTAACTTTATCCAGGTTTAACTCAATCCAGTCTTTTATCCCTGAACCACTTGCTACCTATGAACCAACTCGAAATGTGTCATTTTATTTTGGGTTGAGCTGGGCTTTCCTGTGCACAGGGCTCACCATGCATGGGCTTCTCTGGTTGAGCACCAGCTCTAGGATTCAGTAGTTGCAGCCCCCTGGCTCTAGAGCACAGCCTCAGTAGTTGTGATGCACAGGCTTAGTTGCCCTGTGGCATGTGGGATCTTCCAGGGCCAGGGATCAAACCCGTGCCCCTGCATTCTTAACCACTGCAGCACCAGGGAAGCCCAGAAATGTCTCATTTTAAATGAGCTAAAAAACTGAAAAAAAACACAGTTCCAAAACCAAGTTCTCAAAAACTTGCCCCAGAAAGGGGGCAAGGCGGCGTTTTCATTATTTCATAAAATCTAAAGAAATCCTATGTTTGTACACATGTACAAATGCACACACATGTATGCATTTATGGATGTGAGTTGGACTATAAAGAAAGCTGAATGCTGAAGAATTGATGCTTTTGAACTGTAGTGTTGGAGAAAACTCTTAAGAGTCCCTTGGACTGCAAGGAGGTCTAGCCAATCCAACCTAAAGGAAATCAGTCCTGAATATTCATTGAAAGGACGGATGCTGAAGCTGAAACTCCAATACTTTGGCCACCTGATGCAAAGAACTGACTCACTGCAAAAGACGCTGATGCTGGGAAAGATTGAAGGCAGGAGGAAAAGGGGACAACAGAGGAAGAGATGGTTGGATGGCATCACCAACTCGATGGACATGAGTTTGAGCAAGTTCCAGAAGTTGGTGATGGACAGGGAAACCTGGCACGCGGATCGCAAAGAATTGGACACGACTGAGCAACTGAACTGAACTGAAAGGAATCCTATAGGAATAAACTGATGAAGTTGCACACCCTAGATCAACAGTTTCCTTGTCCGTTTCCAGTCAACTCTGTGACAAACTGAAAGTGAAAGCTGCTTAGTTGTGTCTGACTCTTTGCGACCAGTCCATGGAATTCTCCAGGCCAGAATACTGGAGTGAATAGCCTTTCCATTCTCCAGGGGATCTTCCCAACCCAGGGATCAAACCCAGGTCTCCCACATTGCAGGCTGATTCTTTACCAGCTGAGCCACCAGGGAAGCCCAAGAATACTGGAGTGGGTAGCCTATCCCTTTTCCATCAGATTTTTCCAACCCAGGAATCAAACCAGGGTCTCTCGCATTGCAGGCGGATTCTTTACCAACTGTGCTATGAGGGAAGCCAAGGAAAATGCAGCTGTCAGGTAAGATAGTTAATTATAACGAGGGTGGAAGGTAGGGGCAGAATGGGTTGATGGTGAGAAATGGCAGAATTTTAGAATTCATGTTTGCATAATGAAATTATTCTTACATAAAATTTTATAATACAAATTTCAAGACAGTGAATGATACACACTTGTAAATCGTTTGATTTTACATGAAAAAAAAAGTATGGCTCAAAGAAAATCTAGCTTCCTACACATTACCAAGCATGTTTTGTTTAAAATACACACATACAACTACATCCAAAACAAAAGCAGTATTACATAATCTCCAAATGTCAAGAGAACTCAGCCCTAACTGAACACTCCACCCATGAACATGGTCCTGGTCACAGGAAGGGTTACATTTCGCTCCAGAACACAGTCTAATGGATGGATGACAGCAGCTTAAAGTAACTGGTGATCAGTACACTCTTACTTTTCTTCAAAGATGACAGCACGGTCACTTTAAAGTTGGCAAGAAGGCTGATTTTTTAGGAAACAAGGCATTACTATGAGATACTAGAGATCTGAGTCATAACAGAAAAGTCCTTGGCAGAACAATTACTCATTACTTTTTTTTTTTTTTGACACTTTCTGAAGACTAAACACCGATATTAAACTTCTGCTGATGTGGAAAATGGCTTAGTCAAATGTCTTGAAGCTCTCGTCTTAAAGAACTGTCAAGCAGGTCATGGCTTAATTATGAGGTGTTCCCTTTTCCAAAAAACTAAAAAAATAACACCACATGATCAGTGAAGAAACTAAATGAAGCAGTGTTATCATCATGGGCAAAATAAATGTGCAAAAGTATTAATACCTTAATTTTTATTTATTTTAAAAGTGACTATTTTAAGTTGTCATCTGATTTTCTAGCCCAGCTACAGGAAGCAGGGACAGGGAACATAAAACCATACATATGTGACGCCTGATGGAGACAGAAGACTCAAGAGCACACAAGTCCAGACACAACAGGCAGTGGCTGGCGTGCAGTATGCGGAGCTGAGACGGGGATAGGGCCTGGGTGCTGCCCTGCCTCACTCGCTGTGCTCAGATTCCTTGTCTGTACCAAGTCTCACTTCAAAGACTTACTGGAGTTCACACGTGAGGCCTCGAGAAACGAGAGCTACTGTATTTCTAACCCTTAAAAAGGTAGAAACATGTAAGACTACATTTTAGATTAAGATAAAAAGTTTCATTGTTTAAGGGAGAATATTAGATGCTTGGAAAATTCATTTCTATACAATACCTTATTTATTAATGATGCTGTAAATAAATGTCTTAGAATGAAACATTTTTCTATGAAAAAATAGGATAATGTGCCTGATGTCAGGTTGAGAGCTTGAAAGAAAGGATTGTAACAAAGGACCTAATCCCATCACTTTATTAGAATGACAGAGTTGTTCTCTGCTTATATAGTTATCATCTATTTAACAGCAAGATTTCTTATTTTGAAAAATTCAATGAATTCTTAAATACATTTAAAGATTAGAGATCTAGTAAAATTCTTGTATAAACTTTTTAAAGACAATTTTAACATGTCTTTCACAGAATAAATCACTTGCCAATGTGTGAAGCTGTAAGAGAATTTCTTGCCCCCACAAATGTGGTCTATCATTTTGATCAGTTCTGCCACAACTGATCCACATTCCTGGGCAAGACAGTTATCTAAGCTACGACACACTGAGATGACACCCCTGGAGAAAAGCAGCTCCAGAACTAAGACTCCCGAATCAGGGCAGGCTCTGGCCCTGAGGACTGTATGTGGCTGTACACGACTGCCTGGAGAATGGCTCTCAGACATACACCAACAAACCGAATAAACCAGATTAAATGGACAAGTTCCTGGAAACATACAAGCTCCGAACACTGATTCAAGAAACAGTTGTAACAAGCAAGGACTCTGACAGTCTTCAAAACCCCTCCAACACAGAAGGGTGCACAAGCAGAGGGCTTCACTGACGAATCCCACCGAACGCTGAAAGAATCAACACCAGTTCTCAAACACGGCGAAGCCCTGAAGGCTTGTCTCAGGACTGCAGGGTAGTGCAGCCTATGAAGAACTACCAGCAGAACAAAGGGAAACCCTGCAAGTCCCGACACAAAGGAGTCAAAAGTGGCCCTGTATACTGATCCCTATGTTGTCTGTTTCTCTGCAGCAGCTAAGACAGTGAGCCTAAGTCCACCAGAGCCAAACCAAAATTTCCACATGCAGCTGTTTACATTGTAGCCCAAACAAGTGTATTTTCAGTCATTTAGAGCCCGCCCATTTTGCATACTCCTCAGAACTACACCCAGCATCTTGAAGCTGTAAATAAGACAAACCTGGGGCCGTGAAGACCCCCAGGCCTCCTGCACTTTGCACTTCTGTGCCTAGAGATTCCCGCATGCTGCCACCTCCCTGGAAGGACCCTCCCTCTGCCCCAGGAGGTCCGTGGCCCTCCCCTTCTGGGTGGTGGGCCATGCTGCTGTCTCAGGAAGCCTCGACGCATTCTTGCAACCTGTCAGAACAGAGCTCAAATAAAGCTACCCCCAATAAAGCATGCAACTGACATTTCTAGTCATCTTTTCCTTGAACAGCTCCAAAATCCCAGAGCCCATTAAAACTGAACAGCTCCAAAATCCTAGAACTCCCTAAAACTGATTCCCCACCCCCCTCAAAAAAAAGCATTTGACAAAATCAGCACCTTTTCCTGATTAAACAAAACACTCAATAAACTAGGAAATAGAAGAGAACCTCTCCAACAGTATGGAAGACTAAAAGCTTTTCTCTTAAGACCAGGAATGCCTACTTCTGCCACTTCTATTCAATAAAATACTGGGATTCTAACCAGAGCAGTTATGCAAGGGAAAGAAAATGAATCCAAATTGGAAAGGAAAAAGTAAAACTATCTCTATTTGCAGAAGACATGATCCTATTGTGTAGAAAATTCTAACAAACGAATATACACACACAATTATTAAAGCTAAGAAACAAGTTCAGGATACAAAGTCAACAAACAAAACCCAGTTATTTCTATACACTAGGAATGATACAATCCAAAAGGGAAACTAAGAAAACAATTCCATTCACAATAGTATTATAAAGAATAAAATAATTAGGAATAAATTTATCCAAGAAAGTGAAAGACAACGAAAACTGGAAAACATCCTTAAAAGACATTAAAGACAAATAAATAAAAGCACATCCTATGTTTACGGGTTAGACATAATACAGTTAAATCCCTATCAAATTCCCAATGGCTTTTCTTTCCAGAAATGGAAAAAAAAAATCTAAAATTAATATGGAAATTCAACAATCTATAACAAGTAAAACCACCCTGAAAAAGAACAAAGTTGTAGGACTCAAACTTCCCCATTTCAAAATTTACTACAAAGCAACAGTTAACAACACAGTGGTACTAGCACAAGGATATACATATGGACCGATGGAAGAGAATTCAGAGCCCAGAAATAATTCCTTACATTTATCATCAATTCAACCCTAACCCTAACCTATTTTAAAGTGAGCAAAGTATCTGAATAGACATCTCTCCAAAGAAGATATAAAATGGCCAATAAGCACAGGTACCCAATCCGCATCACTAGTCACTAGGGAAAGGCAAAGCAGCCAAAATGAAGTAGCACTTCCACCTACCATGGGGCTAGAGCAGAAACTCACTGGTGAGGATGCAGAAACCGGAACCCCTGTGCCCTGGTGGTGGTGGGGTAAAGTGGTACAGGAGCCGTGAAGCCTGCTGCCTCTCAACCAGTGTCATCACACGACTAGCAATTCTACACCTAGGCATATACCCAAAGGACTGAAAATAGGGACTCAGACAATCACACAGCCATGTGAACAGCGACATTATTCACGATAGGCAAAAGACAACATCCCAAACAGCCATCAACAGATGAATGCAGTGAATATACACATAATGGAATGTTCAGCGGTAAAAAGGAACAAAGTTCTAATAAAAGCTATGATATGGATAATCCTTGAAAATATTATGCTAGTAAAAAAAAAAAAAGACACAAAAGGACAAATATTTTATGATTCCACTTACATGAAATTATCCAGAATAGGCAAATTCAGAGGTAGAAACTAGATCAGAGGTTACCAGGGGATGTTGAGCGCTGAGTCTCTCAGTCGTGTCTGACTCTGCAACCCCAGGCTTCTCTGACCATGGACTATTCCAGGGAAGAATATTGGAGTGGGTTGCCATTTCCTCCTCCAGGGGGTCTTCCCAACCCAGGGATGGAACCCACATTTCCTGCATCTGTGGATTCTTTACCACTATGCCACCAAGAGACTGTAGGGAGTTAACTGCTTAGTGGCCAGTTTCTGTTTGGAGTGATGGAAAAAAGCTGGAAATAAACGCCACTAATTATACACTTGAAAATGAATAAAAGGACCACTACCTATCCCCATATGCACACATTCTTTACAGAAAAATGGGAGAGAAAGCAGAGTTCCCATGTATCAACTGCTCCTCCCAATCCCAGATCCCTATCTTGCATTAACATGATAGCTGTTACCAAGAGTGATGCATTAGTGTTCAAGTCCATAATTTATGTTACATATATTTTACCAAAATAAAGGAAAATCCATAAGAAAAAAACAAATGGGTTGGGGCACGTGACAAGGTCATAGGGCCAAGCTGAGAGAGTCCCAACGGCCAAAGCTGAAACAACTGAAACTACAAATAACATTAGTATAGAATTATAGCCAAAAACAGAAAATACGTTTACACGAGTCAGTGCTAATAAATGAATGGGATCAATACATAAAATGAATAAACAGAAGAAAAGAGATGAAACCACCATCCACCTCAGGGGATGGAGCTTAACTTAAACCCTGTGTCCAAGGAGGGTAGACTGTACTTAATGATTCGTTTCAGAAGTGTGGAAAAGGGAGAACAATGACTTTTCAGAGGGGAAACCTGGCAGGCTCCAATGCCACCAGTGATCAGGTCCACACCTCCTGTAAGTCACGCTGACAACATGCACCCCTGACACATGATAAGCAAGGCTTCTCACACCTCAAACCCAAAGCTCTAGTCCAATCAAGAGAAATGCTTGAAACAAACCCAAACTGAAGGAAATTCTACAAAACATCTGCCGAATCCTCTTCAAAACTGTCCAGGTCATGAAAGACAAGGTCTGAGACACCGCGACAGCCCCGGAGCCTAGGAGATGAGACAGCCCAGGCCCCAAGGGCAGGTGCGGAAACAGGACACTCACAGGGAACTGGTGAGATCTACAACACCTGGGGCTTGGTGACTGGAGACCACGGCAGATCTCTTAAGTTCTGACGAAGTCCCACAGCCTCTGAGGTGTTGACAATATGGGAACTGGGTGAGGACATATGGGAGCTCTTGGTGCTAGCTTTGTAGATTTTCTGTAAGTTCAGAATTAGCCCCAAATAAGTCTGTTGAAAAAAGACATAGAGATGGTTTACCTTCTTTATTTCACTTTGCATTACTATTTTGTAGATTCAGAAAACATCTGTTGCAAAAGTGTACAATCCCATCTCTTAAGGCAGGTACCCACTCCTAAAGCAGAGGTGGGGTCCGGATGCATGCTGAGAGACTGGGAATGTCTAAGACAAGGGTGAGAGGAAAGAGCCTTACTCTAAGACCAAGGGGAACTGGGACTAGTCTGGACTCATGTACTGTGGTCTGACATGGACGTCTCTAACATCATGTCACTTTCATTCATTTCAATTTCAAAGGTTTCTTCCAAGGAAGGTCTGGAATCTGGAGTTTTCCTTGAGGTTTCTAGTGGTGCAAGCCCTGCTTCTTCCACAGTCTGTTTTTCTACTTCAAATTCCCTGAAATCCCATGGAGGTGAAATAATGTTTTTTAATGTCTTCATTGTATGCACATCGAAATCGTAACATTTTAGTTTGTCTTTGATGTCTGCTCCTAAAAAGACAGATACACCACAGTAAGAACAAAACAGAAAGTCTCGTTTGTCATTCCCAACAACACATAACACCACTCTATCATCTGGGTCGCATGTCCTTGTAACAGCACATGCACAGCTAGGAATATAAACAGTCCCGTGTCTCTCTGCCCCGTGGATCTTTACGATGAAGGAAGACTATGGGGCAGGCTCCCAGCAGCACAGGCAGGCTCAGCTCCAGGGCTTCGGCAGCCGCCTCCTACCCCAAAGGGAGTCAGCACCAACAGGAGCCTGTGGGCAGGGCCGCCTAGCAGCTGCAGGCGAAGAACTCCCGGCTGGCGCTCGGCCCGAGTACAGTCACGAGTCTCAGGCACAGAGAAACACACTGATTTTCCACACATCAAAATGGTAAGAATAATGGATGGGCCACAGAGAGGCCCAGCTCTATCAGGGCTTCCCGGGTGGCACTAGTGGTAAAGAATCTGCCTGCCAATGCAGGGGAACTAAGGGACATTGGCTCGATCCCTGGGTCGGGAAGATCCCCTGGAGGAGGAAATGGCAACCCACTCCAGCATTCTTGCCTGGGAAACCCCATGGACAGAGAGTCCTGGCCGGTTGCTCCAAGGGGCCACAGAGTCGGACACGACTGCAGTGACTTAGCACAGGTTCGACTGTCCTGACGAGAACAAGACGACAGTTCTTACAGACTTCAGACTAATAGCTTTCAGTAATAGATGTCTTGACAGATAACACGCAAGTCTGCTACAGATAAAACAGTACAGCATGGCAATTACAACTGATACCGTTTTACATATCAGAGCTGCTGAGAGTATGCTGTGTAAGTTCTCATTTCAAGAAAAAAATTTTTCTGTTGTGACAGATACTACCTAGACCTACTGTGGTGGTGATTTTACAGTGCAGATATTAAATCATCATGCTGTACACCCAAATCTAACGTAACACTGTATGTCCAATAAAATATGTAATGAACCACCTTAGAAATCTCCTTTGCAAGACTGCAATGAGGACAGGCAAACATCCATCTTACTCAGTAATGGGTCTCTACACCTTTTTTTTTAAAAAGTTTTCGTTCATACATTTATTCTGGGCTGTGCTGAGTCCTCACTGCGGCACAGGCTCTTCTCTGGTTGTGGAGAGCACGCCTCTCACTGCAGTGGATGTGGTGGACGGTGGGCTCTGGGAGCACAGGCCTCAGGAGGCGTGGCTCCCGAGTGCTAGAGCACCAGCTCGGTCGTTGTGGCGCACGGACTTAGGGGCTCCGCGGCATGTGGGACCTTCCTGGATCAGGGACTGAACCCATGACTCGTGATGAGAAGGATGTGATGGAAATGATTTTGGGTAATTTGTAGCCTTCAGGGGGCCCTGAAACTTTAGTTCTCCCTCAGGCCCTGAGACCACCATGCCATAAAGAAGCCTGGGTTAAAGACCCACGGAGGGGCCCAGCTCTGTAGGGGAGGTTCCCCTGCGCCTGACGCCATCGCAGACCACCAGCCCTGCCCAGTGAAGGGCCAGCACACGGGCTGCCAGCCGACCTGCAGGGCCGTGGGGATGGCACCTCTGCTGGCCAGGGCGGCCCGCTGGGCAGGCCTGCTTCACTTCAGTAGGTGTGCTGTTAAATGGCTCTCCAGAGTCTGATCTGTCTATAACCCAGCAACACCATCACCAACCCCAGGCACTATCAGGCTCTGTTTCTCTTAGCCGTTCTGGCAGGTCTACAGTGACACCTCGTCATGGCCTTCACTCGCCCCCCTGATAAGTGACGACGCTGAGCAGCTTCATCTGCTTGTGATTCTCTGAGTGTCCTCTTAGGTGAGATGCCTATTCAAGCGTTTTGCCCACTTTTGATGACATTTTTTCTTATTGTAGGATTATGTGTAGGGTTTTTTGTATTCTAGACAAGTTTGTTTATGAGTGTATGTATTGTAAGGGACTTCTCTTGGTCTATAACGTGCCGTTTGCTCTCAAGTGTTTAAGTTTATTGAAGCCTAATTTAACATTTTTTCTTCTTAGGCTTTTATATTCTGTTAACAGATGTCTTCGCCGTCCCCAAGATCTCAGGATGTAACCTCACTGCAATATTCTTTCCTTTACAATGTTCCTGATTAAGCGAGTACAACTCCGTACCAACTGACCTTTGCAGCTCTTGCTGTTGTTCACTCACTAAGCCATGTCCAACTCTTTGTGACCCATGAAGTGAAGCACGCCAGGCTTCTCTGTCCATCACTATTTCCCTGAGTTTCCTCAAACTCATGTCCATTGAGTAAGTAATGCCATCCAAGCATCTCATCCTCTGTCACCCTCTTCTCCTCTTGCCCTCAATTTTTCCCAGCATCAGGATCTTTTCCAACAACTCCATACCAACTTACCTTATGACTTGCTAATCATTTATAAAAATTTAAAGAATTACATAGCGTTGAAATGTGAACATAAGCCAATCTAACAGTCCATTGAAGTGCCAAGATTAACATGCTATACTCTGCACTGTAAAATAGTAAAGCATTTACTTATTAGAAAAATTGCTCGAGATTTTTTCAGTTATGCAAATAGATTGATTCTTGTATATCACACATATTCTAAAATGGTATTTTGCATATAGCAAGTACTCAACTTTAAAGTGAATGGATATGTAGAAAGCAAAAGGGAGGTTGCTCAGTCGTGTCCAACTCTGTGAGACCCAGTGGACTGTAGCCCACAAGGCTTCTCCATCCATGGGATTTTCCAGGCAAGAGTACCGGAGTGGGCTGCCATTTCCTTCTCCTGGGTTGGGGATCTTCCCAACCCAGGGATCGAAGCCAGGTCTCCTGCATTACAGGCAGACGCTTTACCCTCTGAGCCACTAGGGAAACCATAAATCATTAATCCCCACATGCTGTTCCACTGAAATAAATGGAGTTTCTTCATATTACTATAGCAAGAAAGATCAGACAAATAAACTCAGAACTTTACATGAGAATTTCAGAAACCTAAACAGAAATATCCAACAATCTATAAAATATGGAATATAGTATCAATAAGAATAATTATAATCTTACCAATATAAGCTTCAGAATCACCAATGTACATTTCAATGCAATGACCAAGCATTGTAACAGAAAATGTATCATCTCGCCTAAGACCAAGGGCCTGCAAAAAAGATTCAGCCTGGTTACTACAAGAAAATCTGTTTCTTTCTGATTGGCTTAAAGCATTGCCATGGATCTCATTTCTAAATATTCCAGGGAACTCGGGGTTGTGGTGAAAGGAGGCTGTTAGTAGGGATACAAGCAGCGTGAATGACTATCATCTGATGTCTCCTGAAACCGGGTGACAGATACATGGAGGGTCACTACACTATCTTTTATGTTTGGAATGCTGCCCTACAGAAGGACTTTAGAAAAGCCCACGAAGCCTTCTGTATTAACTAAAACACAGAAAATAAATAAATTATATAACACTCAAATATAGACATTTGAAAGGTCATAAAAACTAGAAAACTTGCTTAGTCCACACTCCTGCCTGCTCCCAAGTATCTGGTCATCTCAGTGGTACTTTAGGACTTCATCTTCCCTGAAATCTCTAACCAACCCCTGCAAATCAGTTACAAATCTATCATTCACTAATTTAACTTTGAAATACTGTATTTTCTTGTATTTTATCTTTCTCCAAATAGCTGCTTCATCAATTTGAAGACCCATGTTTTTTCAAATTCTAGCATCTGAACTTTGGAAGTCTTTCAACAGGAGGCTTCTTATTACTGCTGTCAGCTGGTCTCACTGTGGTGAGCATGCCTGTGTCAGCAGTGTGGGCCTGACAGCCACATCAGTGGTACTGACTAGACCACACACCACCTGAAGAACGTCCAAAGAAGGCACTAAGTTGTGGGCAGTATCCAAAAACGTTCTGGTAACACTTTCTGGCAGAGTCAATGCCGCTGGCTGGGAGAAACCTGAGTGGGGTATGTGTACTGGCATGCAGACACAATTTTAGGAAAATAGGAATATTGATCACTTGGTACAAAAGTGACTTAGAAGAACCAAACTCTGAATGTGAAGAACTGAATATCCTAACAATTTCACTATATCTTCTTTTTTATGTAGATTGCATGATCCCTAATAAAAATCTGTCCTAATATGTCCAAAAGAGCACTTTTTCTAAGCCAACAAAAAAGCCAAAGTGACAGGAAAGAATTAAAGTTAGAATGGCAGCATAGTTTTTGATGTAACCATTTTGCTTTCTAATTATTAGTGGTGGCTTAGACTTGATGCGATGCTGCAGGTGAATAGAGAGCCTTTCCCTGTGATGAACTCAGCAGCTCCGCTCATCTACTCACACGATCTAAGGCAGTTACTTCCAAGTCATAAATACCAAGACTAGGGCTCCCAAAGGGCTCCCTAGACGTGTGCCCATCTCAGCTGCGCTGACAGAGAGTCAGGTAAGGCTCACATCTGCTCTAATGTGGTGAGAACTATATGACACTCACACACTTTTCTCTGCAAAGAAAAGAGTAAAATGCAAGGTTGCCTGAAGAATTTTAAAACGTAAATTTTAAATTGCACTTTTCTGAAGTAAGAAAATATTGCCTAGAAAACATGTTTCAAAAAAGTGGTAACTCTCAACCAGATTTTAAAGTTCTTGGTACAAAGGAAAGACGCACGGTGTGGAAATAGTCCACAGCATTTTCAAAGTTGCCCATCAGACTGTGAATGTAGCCGATGGCGGAGTAGGTGGACGCGTTCTGAGGGATTAACACCAGGGCCTGCCGGTGGTAGTCCAAGGCCTCAGCGTACTTCCTATGAGGTGGGAGAAGAGGAAGAGAGAAGCAGTCAGTGGGTACAGTGGGTTTTCCCGGATGGGCACACACAGAAACACTTTCCTACATTAGAGTAACAGTCTACATGGCAACACCCTTCACGCCCACTGTGCATCCACTTCGGTGTGTCTTCCCGTCTTCCAGCCAAGTGTGGGAGTCCTACAGAGCGACCAACTGAATCCCATCCTTGACTCTTGGGCCTGGCCCCATCACACAACAAGGCCTCTGCTGGGCGAAGGCAAGCCTCCCATGCCAGGGGTGGTGGAAGGAGTTAAATGGTTTTGCTCTGAGGTCCACAGGAGTCACCTGCAGCAGCATTTCCCTAAATTTTCTAGAATACTTGCTCTGTGGAAACCCTGGTGAAAAAAGGCTTCATGCACAATAATGTTTGGCAAACACTGCAGTTCATCACGCACAGTAAAGACTGCGAGGTATCCTGAAACTCTGCTAAATTCTGAGGAACTTCAAGGCACCACACTTATCTCACCAGAGTCTCTTTCGGTTGTCATCTGACATCACACCAATTACCACTCCGTAAAACTGCCATCCAGAGGGAACAGTGAGTTAGGGTGTGGATATGGCTTTAATTAGCTCCTACTGTACTAAGCCTTCTAAAGTAATTCTGAACAGTGACCATGTTTAATCTAAGAAAACAGAAGTTATTATTATTCCCAATATATTTCTAAAATAGAATTATACTAACAAAGGTAATAAAAACATTTCTTCTGTTGTTTGCTATATCTGAAGAGCCAAGTACAAGAAAACTAAAGGATCTCAAAAATACGGAAATAGAAAAAAATTATGGAAATAGCTATACAAGATTAAGTAAAATTTTAACCACAAACAATATTTCTGAAAAATGCTTTACTTCACTTACTTAAGTTTTCTGCAGACATGGCCCAAGTTGTTCAACAAAGGTTCCCATTTGTCGACTGTCACCTAAAACAAAGCACATCAAACTGCGAGTCACAAGTGGCTTCACCCTGGCCCGCCTCCACTGCAGGACCTCATTCATCTATCCGAGGGCCTCTCCCCTGGCGCTCCCACCGCAGGGAGCAAAAAGGGTTCGTGGCTTCTCCATCTTTCCTACTGGAAGACACTTTCAGAGGTTTATTTTATCAGCACAGTTTTGTCAAAGGGCCTATCTATGTCTAAAGATGTTCAAATTCTGTACCTCCAGCTCCGAACTTTCCATCTGCCTAGCACATATTTCTACTTAGAAATCTCACAAACAGTTCAAATCCAACAAGTCACATGCTAACCTCATCCTCTCTCCCGTCATTCGGGCTCCATAACATCACCCCTAAGTGACCCACACACATCCATGCCATCCCTGACCCCAACCCCTCCGGGGACCACCTGCTTATCACTCCTCACAGAGCTCCACCCCACCACTGACAAGTCTCGTCTGACCACGCCGCCCGAATGAGAGCTGCTGCTGTCCCACCACCATCTCAAGACGAGGTGCAAACTCTCACGTCCTTTCAAGGCCCCTGGAGACCCACATTTTGCCCTCCTGCCCTGTTTCTTGATGTTCTCTGGGAACTCAAAACCCAAACCATACTGAAGTTTTTGCACATTCCCTACCTGAAATGCCCTGCTCCCTACTTCTGCCTGGCCAGCGTCCATCCTTCAGGACTGAAGTGCCTTTCCTTGAACCCAGAAGGGTGTCCTGACCCACCCTCAAGTCTGTGCAGGTTCCTCTACTTCCTCAATCAGAGCCCCTTCTGTGCGCTGCACTGTTACTGCCAATTTATATCTGCGCTGATCTGAGGGCAGTCAACATCGAACCAGCTCTCTGTTGCCTACACCTAGCTCGGAGCTCAGGACACAGCTGACCACCCTCTAACTCCCGTGAGCCCAGCTCTGGGAGGCACTGGCCACGTGAAAGAAACAAATCCTCTACGATTCTTAGGCACAACTGCTTTCCTGCAGCTACTCTGACATCTGCTGAAGTTTACAACAAAGTCACACAGTATCTTTGCCTCCTCATGTAACTTTTTAATGGGTACTTGGAAGTTTATAGTATTGTGCTTTTGCATTTAAACCATTACTTCAAATGTCTGCAAGAAACCAAAGTACCTTCAGATCATCAGTTACAATTTCAGTTTCAGCTGTGCTTTGCAACAGTTCATCTCAAACTTCTCTGTGCCTGACAATCGCCTGGAGGGCTTGCTAACACTACAGATTCTGGTTCAGCAGACACAAGGTTCTGCACTTCTAGCAAGCTCCCAGGTGATGCCGATGTACTGCTCCAGTCTGAGAGGCAAGACCCTAAGGTCTTCAATCCTTTGAAAACGGGCAAGTTGACAAGCGCAACCCTGTGTTAACAGAAACACATGCACCATCCAGACCACCGAGGCTGAACCGTGGACGACCCGCTTATCTACAAACGTGCAGACACGCAGAATACAGTGTCTTTAAGTTCATGTGACAAAGAGGCCTAAGTAAGCAAAGCTGTGTCTACAGGGCCAAGTAAACTGTCACCTGGTAGGGAGCCCAGGGGAGCTCCGTCTATCTCCTCAGTAAAAACAAACTGACAGCTGAGGAACATGTGTGTTGTAAGTGTTCCTGTGGGCTGGAACAGAAAGATGTGGGAAGTGGCAACAGAACAGAATTCGACAATATGGGGATGAACAAAAACGATCAGGACACAACGAGCAGTAACACACAAACCTCCGACCCAAGGGAGTGCACGGGGCCCAGAGCTGCCGCATCTAATATGACATCAGCGTCAACACATCCGGGAGAGCTGGGAGCACAAATTCATGCATCTTTCATGAGCCAGAGCCTGGTTACAGATCTAAACATATCTTGAATACCAGGCAAGGAAGAACAACGACAGGTCTGATTTTAACTACATTTGGCCCTGTTCCTGCAGAAATGAGATCTGTTGCTACAGGTACCCATTCATCAGAAAGAAAGAACAAGTCAGACACAAAAGAGCCCACCCCTTTCCAGGATCATCACATACTCTCCCTACTGAACAATCATCAGATACATTCTGATTACGCCCACAGATCAAAACTAGAGCCTCTGAAGAAGCAAACAGCCAACAACTGCCCTCTCACACTGATTTTTCACCACGTACCAGGATAAGTAAAACACTAACAAACATCTGCTATGATAAACACTAGGCTATTACATTCCAGGCAAAACAAGTATTTATTCTTCATTCAATACGAAACACACTTATGAGTGTCTGCGTATTTACAGAAAACATATAGAATACCTCATTCCCAATTGCTTTAATTTTTTCCAAAGCATCGAGAAACCATTTTTCTGCTGTTTTCCATCTAAAATAGAGGGGGAGGGGAAAAGTTGCAGTTTATTCAAAATTGGCATGTATAAACATTTTAGGAATATTTGAATTATCTCTTAATAATAATAAAAATGAGGTAAACTTCTGTAGGTAGTTTTATAAAATTCAAGTGAGACAAATGATTATTTTATGGCATTAACATCACAAGAGCTCAAAACTTAGGAGATACAGCATATTCTTATTATTCTGAGTAATCAGGTTCTACAAAGACACTGTGAACACCACTTTAGCCAACACCGAACTACTGCTCCCAGTGGGAAAACGATGCTCCTCTGCTCACAGGTTCACCAACTGTTCAAAGTACCTGCTTCACACATGCTTCAGTTGGGCACTGTCTTACTTAATGTATATTGTTGATTCATTAACACTGAACTCACAGCAAAAGCACTGTGACTGCTGTCTGCACAGAGCTCATCTAACTCTACATTCTGTTCAAGGCACATCTCGGCCCTCCTGCACTTAGGATACAAGCAGCACTTCAGCATTCCGCTTGGGGATCATTTTAAACAGCGCAATAACCAAGAAAAGCACAAGGGGGAGGGGGACAGCGGAGGGGCATAAAATAGGCTACAACTAAACCGACCGTAGGAAATCATTACTGTACATTACTCTAAAAGGCTCCAAACTCATAAGGATCAGACAACCCAGTTTTTAGAATACATATCAATCTCCAGTGGTACTAACTGGCTGGTTCAACATTTACACAGAGTTTAGTACGAAGGACTACAGGCAGTTCTTTCAGTGTGACACTGAACTGCCTGCTCTGTAAACATCCAAGACGACAGCAAGCCTCAGCTACTGACCAGGGAGGTCAGAGACTGGCCACTCTTAACTGGCTTAACTTCTACATTAAATGGTAACTGAAAGGGAAACATTGTTGTTTCAAAATTGTGAGAAATCTTTCTCAAATGTATGAACCCAATTCCTGGTCAACAAAGAGCTGAAAAGGGCTTCTGCAGTGTCCGGGCCTGGACCTAAGAGCTCGTGTCAGCCCACAGTAAAAGGGGTCAAAACCCGGGTTTAGTCTTTTTAAAGATTTCCAAGGTCCTGGTTGCTATTTCTTTTTAACTGTCCACCTCCTTCTAAAACAAGACATCTTATCAAGAGTCACTGGCCAGTTAAGATTCAACTCTGGTGACCCAGGTCTTGCTCTGTTTATAGAAAGGAACAAAAAGGACTCGAGCCTTTCCGTACTTACTCTCCGTTTTGAAACGCAACCACTCCAACCTCGTGCATGACAAAAGGGTCTTCTGGTGCGATGCTTAGAGCCTGGCCAAAGAATCTTTCAGCCAATTTTGAGTTATTGGTCAATCCGTACTCTAATCCAATATAAAGCATTGGCAAGTGACACCTGAAAGCATTGGAAAGGTTCACATATTCAACACCCAAAACTTTAGAATTCAGATTTTCAAACCCTGCAAAATCATTTTAACATACCAAAAAGAGCACTTGGCTTTTTTCTAACACTTCATTTACTAATATTTAATGAACATCTAATAGGCTTTTAGAATAATCAGCTGCCACTTCTAGAATCTATCAGCAACCTATTTACATTTTCCATTATTCTACAGTTTAAAGACAAAACCAAAGCCCTTGTAAAAGCAGAAGGGCAGGCCCCCTGTGTTGTACCCTTGCCCCCAGCCAAGACTGTCTTCCTCTCACTGACTCAGCAGCACAGACCCTTCATGGCTGTGCTCAGTCCCACCTTCCACTATGGAGCCAGCCCTGCCCCCGAGTGGACTTCCACTGCATCGGTCATTAGCAGTTCTATGGAATACGTCATATTCCCTTCTCATAGCCTCTGACCAGGCAGAGGAACTAATTTTACTTGAATTTTCATCTCTCCATGCTGTCAGACAGTGATCACAGTAAGATGACCTTTCCCTGAAGATGGTCGGACATTGTCAGTGAGCACTGACCACCCAGCTGGAGGTGATCAGGCTCTACTCCAGAATCGCAACTGAAGTTACAACCGTGCTGCCTACAGAAGCTCATGAACGGCCTCTACACACAGACCTGTAGGAAGTAACAGGGCAATTACCGACCCCAGACAGCAATTCAAATCCATGTAAGAGACAGAGTCCTCACAAAGGGGGTCACATTTCACCCTTCTTCTCTTGACTGACAGGCCTAGCACATACAGAAATGTGACGTCTCCTGTTAGCAGCACGAAGGGAGTGGTGGGGCAAAAGCGGTCTTGGAGTACAGAAGTACACCTGACAGTATCTGGGAGTAAGGAAGCGACACCAAATGGCATCTTGGGATGAAGACGTATCAGCTGATGGTACCCTGGAGTAAAGGAAGCAGGGAGTCCTGGAGTAAGAGCGAGGCACTGGATAGTCTCTCAGTCACAGGACAAACGAAGGGAACTTGAAACAGGAAAGAAGGTCGATGCAGCAAAGGACACAAATATACACCTGCTCTCCTTCTCACAGCTTCTTTGAAAAACAACACTACACACTGAAATCATTACAACTATAGATAACTGAAAGAATCTGTTGTTTGCAGATCTGCCCAACCAGAAATACTAATGGGAGTCCTCAGGCTGAAACAGAAAGACACTTAGTAACTCTAATCCAAAGGGAAAAAGTTTGGACAAAGCAACCACACAGGTAAGGATAAGACAGTATAAATGTATTTCTGTTCACAGCTCTTCTTGAACTTGACCTACTAAAATTAAGTTGGTGTCATGAAGTAAGAAACACATTTGGTTTTATCCCTGATTGCTGGCACAGACTGCCTAAAAGCCTGGGGAGTTCTGAGTGAGAGGTGTGTCCTTCATTATGTACAACAAGCCCCTCCTGACTACACCCCATTTACATTAGTGGGGACTCAGAGCAAGGCTGGTCACCAGGAAGAGCAGGTGCCGAGAGGACTGAACTGTCAGCCCCATGCACAGGCCTGCTGTAGGGAGGCTGAAGCCTGAACCCTGTGAACGCTCCTGGCTGCGAGACTCCACACCACGGTCCTGGGAGAGCTGGAGGCTGCATGCGCTCCTACCCACAGGCCCTGCACTGCCTGTCTCTTCCATCTGGTTCTTCCTGAGTTGTATCGTTTATGATGAGCAAAATGCTTTCCTGAGCTCGGTGAGTCATTTGGGCAAAGAATGAGAACCAAGGAGGAGCTGCGGGAACCCCTGGTTTATAACCAGTCAGTCAGGACAAGCGACCCAGGACCAGCGTGAGAACTGAACTGACTTGTAGGATTCAGCAGGTGTCTGTCTGGAGAATCAGAGAACTGGCTGTCAGTGTTGGAAAGTACTCTAGTCAGTAGTCAGTATTAATCCAAACTAGACTGTTTCAGATGTTAATTATAACCCCCCAAGATAACGACTAAAACCTCAAAAAAAGTACTATGTGGAAAAAAAAACGGGAATTAAAGTGGTAATTACAAAGTATTTAACCAAAGAAAGGGCAGTAACGAGAAACAGAAGAAAAAAAAGATGTAACATATTAAAAAACAGAGCAAAACAGCAAGCATAAATCCTACCTTAATTATATTATACACAAATGGATAAAACTCCAACAGAAGGCAAGAAATTGGCAGGATCAATAATAAAACCCATGTTCCAACTATTTGTCATCTACAGGTGACACACTTGATTCAAAAGACTCAAGTTGAAACTGAAAAGATTGAGACACACACCATGCAGAGAGCAACCAAAATAAGCAGGAACGGCTACACTGAACGTTAGATAAGACAGACTCAGACAAAATCTGTTGCTAGAAACAACTAAGAATATTTTACAAAGATAAAAGGGTAAATCCATCAAGAATCTAACAATAAAGACCCCAAAAGCTAGTAGGAAAAACTGCCAGAATTGGAGGGAAAAAGACAATTCAACAGAACAGTTGGAGACTTCAATAAGGAAATCCCCTGCCGTTTGAAAACAGGCTTTATGTCACCGCGTGTGCATGAAAGACCCATCTGTTTTGGCTAACCAAAGGAAATACGAAGAGGGTATCTGCTTTTATGGGAAATAAAATTTTCACAGCTTCAGCTCATAAAAGGTTCCACAGGAACACTCTCCTTGTGATGAGGGGAAACCCAAACCACTTGCGATCATGAATAAAATCACAAGGTGGAGGAACAACAAACAGAAGCCACGAACAACACTGTGGCCCGGCGAGACTCAAGGCAGCCGAGCAGGAGTGGGGCTCCCGGACACGGGGAGGACTGGTATGGTACGGAGCGTCCTCTAGGACAGATGTACGAGGTTGTAAAGACCCTCAAGAAACCTCAAACACTGAAATCGCAGAGGCTGGTCTTCAATCACACTGGAATTAAATTAGAAATAACTGAAGGAAATGTTGGAAATTCATAAATATCTGGTAATTAAACAACACACTCTTAAATAACCAATGGCTCAAGGGGTCATAAAGAAAATTTTAACACATGTATACAATTTCAAACAATTCACCAAACAAAAAGTAAGCTAAGGGAATACAAAGCTATTCTGATGAGGAAGTAAAACTGAGGGGAAAATAATGCTTATCCTGATGAGGTGATGTAAAATTTAATTTGAAAAGTGCTCGACACTTTTGGGAATGGGAAACATTCAAAGTGTTAATCATATAATTAACCATCGGTTTTGACTCTTGATTCGTGACTAACAAGTAACTGTTAGCATTAACTGTTCTGGGTTTGTGAATACCAGAAGAGCAAAGCAAAACTAGCAGACTCTAGCATTTGCTCTGAAGAAACAACCCACACTAAGTTGTTATCATCTGCTGCAGTCTACCAGACGGACAGGCTAGGGGTACGTGCAGACACTGAGCCAAGGCTCGGCAAAGCACTGGAAAGCCTCTTGCAGTCTTGGTGAACAGGATGGACTGGGTACAAGGACCATTTAGGTGGGTCAGTAACTGGCTGAACAACTGTAATCTGGAGGACTGTACTAGTAATACGTCAGGATCAGGGACTTGCGGACTGAGTGTATGTCTCCCTCCAAACCCACACCTTAGGCCCCCTGCTGGCCCCCAGTGACTACACTCAGAGAGGGGGCCTGTGAGGAAATAATGAAAGTTAGAGGAGGGTGAATGTGAGGGGCCCCAATACAGCAGGGCTTGCACCCTACAAGAGACAGCAGACCGGGCTCCCCGTCTGTGAGGACACAGTGAGAAGGCCGCCGCCTGAAGGCCAGGATGAGCGCCTCACCAGGAACCAAAGCGGCCGGCCAGCCTCCGAGACAGAAGAAACCTGACTCCTTTTGTTTAAACCACTGTGGTCTGTGTTACGGCAGCCTGAAAGACTAAGATTCTTAGGGAGCTGTGTCTTTTATAATAGTTTCATGGAGAGCTACTTAAATACTAAAGTCATACATACACAGAAAATGTAACACACTTAGAAAGCCGGGACCCTAAATAACACAGATGCAGGACGGAGAGCCGGTAAATCCACCCTGACAAGTGCGATTCAGGCACAAGGGAAGGTAGCCAGCTCCTACTGGGTGCTGTGTGTCAGAAACTGACCCCGCTGCTCCTCACGGTCGGCCTAGGCCCGGGTGTCGCTGCTGCTTCTGCTCCTCAGGCGAGTCACTGGCCAAGACCAGCAGGCACGCGGGCACTCCCACCGCCTCCCCACCAGAGGTGAGGCAGCAGCAGCCCGCACAAGAGGACGGGGCAAAGTGAGACTGGTGCAAACCTGAAAAGCGCCAACAGGAAGAGCAGTGCTCCGCTCCGCAAAGCGACACACCGCTAGGGCTCCGTCAGCACGACACACTCACACTGACACGGACTCACAGCGCTGCGGCTCAGTCCTGACTGAGTCACGGACGAAGCCACATAAACACCCTCTGCGACAGAGGCAGGACACAAGTAGTGCCCCTGCTCGGGAACCCCACCACTCCTGTATGAGCACGTGAGAAACAGCTTCCGCCCTCCTCCACTCCCTCAGGCTGACGTGTGGGTTCCCCTCTGCGCTGGTGAGGGCGAGCTACTCTGCAAGGTCACACCAGCTTTCTTCTCTCTCATCCCCACAGCTACTTCACAAGCATAAGCTACTAACGAGACACACTACGGTTTAGCAGCCCAGTGGCCAAGGCGGTGCTAACGAAACCCCGCTCTGCTGCATCAGCCCGTCTTCGCACCCTTTCATCAGCTGCGCTGCTGTGAAGTACGCGGCCATCGCCTGGTCGTGTTCACTCTCGACTGCAAACGAGTGCCCGTACGCGATCCATGCTGGCCCGTAGGTCTTCTCCAGTGTCGTAGCTTTGCTAGAAAATGAAATTTCATTCACGTGTGTAATATTTAAAGTTGTTAGGTTAATTTTATGTAAGTTGATGATTTCAAGGACATCAGAATTATGTCAATGAGTGAGCTGTCAATGTACTAAACACTAATGTAGCACTGTGTTAATTCACTTGAAATAAAATAACGCTCAGTAGTACAGGCAAAATTTTAAGTAATTTTAGGAGAGGTCCACAACTTCCTAGGTATATAGTGGAACCCATTAGCTTTCTGCGTAGACTTTACAAATATTACTTAACCCAGGAGCTTCATTTCAAAACGGAGGAGATAATCAGTGGCAGCAGCAACCATTTAATGAAGGCCTGCTGTGTGCCTCATAAGCACCATCTAATCCTAATAACTTTCAGGATTATTTATGTTTTAAGGATAAGTATATCGAGACTGGAAAGATTAAGTGACACCCTAGAGATGACTTGGAGACTGATGCTGGTTCGATGGACAGGACTACATAGTCTTACAAAGTCTTCAACTAGGTGACCCACAATTAGGAATAAAGACAGCACATCACAAAACACGAAAAATATAAAGGGTAAGATTCCCAGTTTCTTAGCATTTTATTATCTAAGATTTCTTTTACCCAGATGGTCCCTTTTCATGTAGAATTCATCACTGAATAAGCACATGAAATCAAAGACCACTGCTATAACATGAATCATCCTGCTCCCAAAAAAAACACAAGCATGTCTCCTAAAGCGCCGTACACGCAAATAGTCAGAATGCGCTCCCTCATTTCCCCTAGTGCAGGGTCCTCTCCTGTCGTCTTATCTTCTTAAGTCCCGGCACACAGCTACGTCACGCCACTTTACAGGAGAGGGAGGATCAGAGGCATGAACTCTCCCAAGGAATCATATCTAGTAAGTGGCAGCATGTGAGCTGGAAACCAGGGCTGTGTCCAAAGTTATGAACTTTACCACAGATCCATTTTCTATTCCTTTCGCATGGAGGAAGTCACAGGGATTACTAGCGCTTTTTCTGTACTTGAGTAATTACATAACACTGGTTAGGCAGCTGGAGTGGGCTGCATGGAGCTCCTCAAGCTAACACCATAGCAGATCCTTACATAAACCTGTTCACTTTGCCAAGCATTCTGGTTGTAAGTATTTTTTATTTATTCATTTAGGTTGCACTGCGTGGCATGTGTGATCTTAGTTCCCATACCACGCATCGAACCTGTGCCCCCTGTAGTGGAAGCAGACTCTTAACCACTGGACCACCAGGGAAGTCCCCAAGAATTCTGTTTTACAGTCACGTTTAGTGATCCTAACCTCACAAAGAGTTTCATGTAACTTCACAGTTATTAAAAAAGTCCTCATAGTTTAAAGTTAATACTATCTCTGTATGTAACAAACTCCCAAAATATTTCATATTATTCTCTATTCATATTTATTCTCTTTTATAAATAAAAATGTAAATACATCATAAGCTCCTTGAAGACAAGGTCTATACCACGGACTACTTTTATCTCCCCTTCCCCTTACAGCATCTTATAAAGAGCAGGGAACACAATGGATGCAAATGTCTTCTGAAGAAGACACTTACTCTTCCATGTTGCTTTTAAAGTACTACAAATTACTGTATTAAAGCAGATGACAAAACTACTTTCTGTAGATTCACTACAGAGGGAGGAAGACAGTAAGTTCATACCTGAGGTATCTCCTGGCATGTTCATTCTTGTGACCAACCATGAGATAATAGCATCCCACTGCAAACCAAGACACCTAGAAAGTTTAAGATGCACCGTGACCAAAGGCACGTAACCTTGCACTAGCAATCGGCAACACGTCCGATGTCCCATCATACACTCAGCTCATGACAGAACCTTCTCTGCACAGGCTGACTACGAAGGGTCCTGGGTGGAGAGACCAGACTCGCGACAGCCGCTGCTCCAGGTGCCTCCCACCGTGTTCCTGCAGCATCTGAAGCACGAGGCCCGCCTCATCCCGTCTTCCTGGCCCCACCCTGGGTCTACAGGCTCCACCTCGTTCGCTAACTTCTCCTGCACTGATTTCTCCACTTTATAAATTGTTCCCACTATGGGGTGCAGCTTCTTCTCAGAGACTTAAATCCTGACTCCTGACTTCTGTCTTTAGGCACATAGTCTCGATTCCATCTTCAGTTTCCATGTTTTCGCTCTGATCCACGGCAGTTTGGAAGACAAAATGATTCCCTCAGTGCATAATTTAGTAAGTTAAAACACACACAACAGGAGAAACACCTGCTTATGGGAGGTCTATGGCTTTCCCTTTTAGTATCTAATTTTGCTGTATGTTAAGTATTTTAAAATGATAAGCATATATTATTCCTATAATCATAAAAATAAAGATTTTTAAGTTATATACTAAAAAAATACTTTCATGATTTGAAAAAGTGAACACTGCTCCTAATTATCAAAACCATTAGGAGATTCTGTCCCAACAACTAAAATAAAACATTTATATCAACTTAAATTTAGCCTCTGTCTAAACACTAGTTAAGTATTTTCTTAAAGTTTAGGTAAGAAAAAAATATTATAAGGAGAAATAGTTTATATTTACTTACAGGATTACTAGGATATAAATCCACCAATTTATGAGAAAGATAGAAAAGTTCTACATTAGAGAAAAAGAGAAAAAAAGAATAAAATTATTCATAGCAAATGAATTTTAAGAAATGAGTTTCCCCGTTACAACTCTTTACAATCATATAAACTGTGTTCTCACAGCAGTGATTTTATACTTTTCTTTCTTCCTAGACACAAAATCCATTTATCTAACGCAACACAGAAACTCTACGGGACAGTCACCACGGCTGTCATCTACTCCCCACCCCACACCTGGCACCAAGTCGGTGGGCAGCACTCAGACGGACTAGAGGCCGGGACAAGCAGCCCACGGCAGAGCCCTTCACGTGCTCAGGTTACTTCAAAAGGCCTCACCCGTTGTAAAGCACACGTCTCTTACTCCAGGGGCCTGTTACAGGCCATCTCAACCACCCACAACCAGCTTGGCTGACCAAACTCTCCAGTTTGTCACATCAGCAAGGTGAGTTCCTCCTGAGTGGCACAAAGACCAGGGCGGCTAGAGAGCCTGCACCCCAGCAAACCTGCAGGAGACGCGATGCTGCAGGTCCACGGATGGTACTTGGAGCAGCAAGCCTAGAGCTGGAGTGCCTGGCGACCCTTCTTGACAGAGCTAATTATTCAGTTTAAAAGATTTAATGACAAATATAGTCCAAACTATAAATGTTTCTGAAATGTTAAAATATGGAAAACATTACCAAAAACCGCCCCCTTACAATTTCTAAAGTTACTGACCCTTGCCACAACAGTTTTCTTATGGATTTTACAAGGGAAACAAAACGGCAAACTGCCACCCAACACTCCAAAGTTATGACCTCTTGGGGCACAAATTGCATCTAAAAAAGGAAGCAGAAAGTAGGGACAGAGAGCGTGTCCTGCTGCAAAGCCCAGACAGACCGCTGGTCCGTCCGACACGCACCTCCTCCCCCAGCTGTCACCTGGGATCACAATCGCCCAGGACTCGGGAGAGAATTCCCAGCTGCAGAACATTTTGGCCATAAAATGCTTAGCTTTAAAATAGTCTTACCATTTGCTTTATTCAGCTCTACAAGTGTTCCTATATGTACAGGTAAACAATTCGCATGGAAAGGATCTTTCTCCATCACTCTGAAAGTTAAAGCAGTACATTACGTACGCAGGTGCAAACAGTATGTGCCAGCACTCATTATGATTAGCTGTGCTTATTTAAAGTCATTTCTACATTACACATTTTTAGTTTCTTAACTCCATTATCCTCAGACTTTCTTAGTTAAGGCAATGATTAGGTTATAAATAAAAATCCTAATTTATTCAGAAGCAACAAACATCACTATAAACATTTACTTAAACAGATATAATTTAAGCGGTCTAATTATTTAGAAGGATAAAAAATAATATGAAATATTAAATGAATCCTACTTGTCAATTAAAATTTTTGTGAATTCAAGGATTTAGCAGCCCCAAAGACAAATGTGAACTATGTACACAGAAGCACTGACGGAGGGGGAGGAGGCTTGGCAAGTGAGCCTGACACTCAGTCCCTGTAGCATTTTATTCATTTCTACTTCAACAAAGAATGGACTTTACAAAACACGTGCCAGGATGGGATTCCCAAACGTGCACACTGTCACTGGGGAGGGACACGCGCACTCCTGAGCTGACAACACAGCCACAGATGTGCCCACGCCTCTGTCTGCAGACCGCTCTTCTGAGCGACACCCACCCATTGGGGGACATTCCTCAGGAAGCATGTCCCACACACCAATCACATAAAGGGGACTATACTCTATGTTCCTGCAAAGTAAGTGGATGTACTCACACAGAAGTCAGCTTGTAGCACATTTTAAAATCACAGTTATAATAATGTCTTTCAGCTAAAGACACGACCACATCCAGATTCTCCTGCAAACCATCTACAGACTCGGGGATGACAGTTTCACTAGGCTTATTATACTGAAAAAGAGGAATGCAAACATGACTCAGCGGGAAGCACTGAAGGCACACTCAACCCAACCCAAGTCTTTCAACGTCTAACACACAACAGGTGTGACACTCTCGAAACTTCCAACTTCGAGTGTTACCAATACTCCTTTCACAAGTCTGATTCTCTTCTCACTTTTATCACAGAATTCCATGGGAGGAAGTATTTTACAACACAGAAGTACACGAAGCATAAGAAAAAACCCCTCACTTTCACACAGCATCATCCCATTATCTGACAGCTTCATCTTTCAAAAGTAAGAGTTGTTCCTGGGAGAAAGACATATTTTTGAAGGCTTTGTTAGGAATCATATTATTTAAAATAACCTATGTGTATTCCTGCAAATGCGCTAAGCTAATAAAAATTAATTTTTAAATTTTAACCCATAAAAGAATAGAGGCCAAATTTAAAGAAATATGATACTTATATAAAGCAAATACTAACTTGGTGTTTTAACTTACCTTTTTCAACTTGTTCTCAAACAGAAAACGTAGCAATTCCTGTTCTTCAGTGCAGAGCTTGCTAAGAGGTAGTGATTCAAGAAGTTCTTTTTCTAAAAAATATTAACAAAAAAAACAATGTCCTCAATAATTACAGTGAAAAAAGTCAGCAACAAAAATCATTCTTTCATAATTCTTGGTCTAAGCATACAGAACTCAAGAGAGAAAATAACCGGATCAAATGTACTACAGAAAACTAAGACCCAGGTGATGAGAACTGCACAACAGCTGTACGTGAACCTTCAGGCAACTCTAGTCACCCCCAGACTCGAAAGCCAGCAGGCTACTTTCCCAGCCTCAGCACAATGGACTCGGTGGGGACAATCTCTGCCGTGCTGGCTGTCCTCTGCCCTCTACCCACTAGATTCTACGGGCAACCTCCAACCCCCACCCCTAGCCGCCCCCAAGCTGAGACAATCAGACTCTCCCCAAACGACCTCCAGGGGACAAAACCACAGGCTGAGAACAACTCATGAGGCCAAAACATGTCTGAGTCCCACTGACACATCTCCACCTCCTCTGCCGCCCTCGCTCAGGCACCTCCCACCACTGCCCACACCCATGGTCAACGGCTCTCAGCCCGGGCGTCACCTCAGAACCACCTAGGGGCTTTAAACCATCTGATGCCAGGGTCCCACCACAGATCCTGACTTGACTGGTCAGGAGTTGGGACCTGCACACTGATTATTTGTTTAAAGTGCAGCCATGTTGGGAATCACTGACACGACCTCAAGTCATCAACAGACTGACCGAGAGAAACACTTCACAATATTGTATTCTGCAATGTGCTTCATGTTTAAAGACATGAAGAAAGTGAATAGGTTTATTTAAAACCTGTACATAGCCTGCTATTGAGTCTATAAATTTCAGAAGAAAAAAAAATACAAACAATATTAATTGTGCTAAACATAGAAACACCTGGGCTTCCAAACCTTCTTGGGCCGTCAGCATGTGGTGGGACGTCAACAGATCAAACGCTTCAAAGCAATACACGTCAAGCTTCAAAGCTTCTTTATAGCTGTAGGTAGCGAGGGTTCGGTTGTCTAGAGCATCATAGATTTTTCCTCGTAAAAGACAAATGGAACTCTTTATCTGTTGGAAAAATAAGTCACATACTAGGTCAATAATACTGAAAGTAACTTTGATCTCGGATATATACTGTCCGAAGGCGAAGACTTTTTTTTAACATCTAAAAGGATTCACTCCATCTCAGTGTCAGACACGATACACATTAATAGAAACATAAACACAAAGTAAAACTTCTGCCATCTATCTTCCCTAGGCTCCCTCACTTCAACAAACCTTTGTACCTCGGTTATGCATCACTGCTACTTTCTTCATACTCGTTCTGCAGTAACTTAAGACATGCAGAGCACACACACATACCAAGTAAACATGAAGACAGTCTGACACATGTGCCTCAGGAACGAATCTCAGTAATAGAAAACTAGCGGCAATGCAGCACAGGGATAGGAGCCTGGCCTTCGGGAACCGGAGACAGGTGAGCTCCAGTCCCAGCTGTGATGCTCCCAAGTGACCCTGGACCATGCTCCAGCTGCTCACGCCTCAGTGCCCTCTCCTCATCTAACTCGCAGGCTCTGTAAGGGTCAGAGGCAGTACCATCTGGAGCCAGCACATGGTAAGCAGCTCACACAGCAGCCACCTCAGCACTACCAATAGCAAAAGGATGTAGAAACCAGATTTATGTTCCAGCTTCTGAACCTCAAAAAACAAATAAGTGAGCTTAAAGGTTGTCCAGAGATGCCACTAGGCATCTCAGGTGGCTTAAAGAATCTGCCTGTCAATGCAGGAGACAGGGGCTCTATTCCTGAGTGGGGAAGATCTCCTGGAGAAGGAAACAGCAACCCACTCTAGGAATCTTGCCTGGAAAATTCCCTGGAGAGAGAAGCCTGAAGGGCTACAGTCTATGGGGTCGCAAAAGAGCAGGACGAGACTGAGCGACTGAGCACACGTGCCTGCAGAGATGCCACTAAAACTGGTAACGGGACGAAGGAGGCTCATCCTAAAGTCACAGTTCACAAGTAGCAGAGGACATTATGGGAGAATCTTAGACCTGTGCTGTATCTGAGAGTTACTAAAAAAAAGTAAACACAATAAAATAAATACTGCATTAAAAATAAATCATGCATTTCTTAGCAGTTAATATATAAGAGGTCCAGAAGTAATAATCTTCAACTCGCTCATAAATGCATTTCCTCACACAGAAAAAAATGTGTTTCTTCAAAAGAAAAAACCTAAGAATGTTTAGTATTCCTATCATTATATAGTGAAGAGCAGAGTAACCAAGTTCCTGCATAGATATGTTACAAAGAGTAACTGGGATATGAAGGAATTGGTGGTTAACAGCTGAGTGATATAGGGTCTCTTGGTGAAATTAAAAAAGAAACGTTCTCAAATTTATTATGGTAAGGATTGTACAGCTCAGTAAATATACTAAAAACCAATGTACTACGCACTTCTGAAGAATGAGCTGCATGTTACGTGAATTACATTTCAAGAAAATTGTTTAAGAAAAGAATAACAGTCCAGATTAGCAATCTGACTGTGAGCGGTATCTATTACATTACATGATCTCTGCCAGCAGGAATCTGCAGTTTCAGGCAGGTATGAAGTACACAAACTGAAATACAGAAAATAACACAAAGAGTAACATCAAACCACTTCCTGGAAAGAAATGATCTAAGGTAAGCAAGGTTTCTTGGGGGTACCTACCTAACTGTCAAAACAGTTAAGAAGGGAATAGTTGGAAGGAATTTAAAACATCAAAGGTGAGAAGAAAGAGCTTAAGTCTGCCTATTTCAGATTCAAGCATCTGAGGACACAATTACAATTTCTTTTTCTTTTTTTTTTTTATATATATATATTTTTTTATTATTGTTTTTGCCATACATTGTCATGATATCACCAACAATTACAATTTCTAACTGACGGCTCAGAAATCTTAGAATCTTTTTGGGTTGGGAAAATCAAGTAAGTTGGCAACCCAACTATTTTAAGACTCCCTTCCTGAAGTAAAAAGCAGGTGGTTTACATTTGCCCTCTCCTGTGGGCCATTCTTACTGATGTCACTGAAACGTCTTACTGTTACTTACTGAGGACTGTGACATTTCCCAGTCACTGGAGGCATCTTTCAAGTCACTTTCATCCTTCAAACATTTCTCAAACAGCCGCTTATTGATCGGCTCCTCCATGTCAAGAATATCAAGAGCCTGCTGATGTTCTTTCGCAGCAAACTGTAGAATACAGAAACAGCCTTCATCACTTACGACTTCTGATACTAGATACACACAGCCACTGTAGATTTTAAAAAGGTAATGAATGTTGTACCCACTCATTACTTAAATTTAAAATGTTTAAAGTAGAATTTTCTTCAAGCACATCAGCTTTTAGTAAATGGAGTCACTACACTCATGTGAGGGATGCAAAGATTCACAGTATTAAACCTTTACCAAATAAAGAGAGCATACTTACATGGCACCTAGCTGCAAGGTAGCGACATGCTTCATACAACTAGAAAAGAAATTAATCTATCAAAAAGTAATCAAGATAACATGCATCTTCAATCAAAAAGAAAACTATAACAAAAAAAGATGAAAGTTATTGTCATATTTCCTCTTTTACTCTCACAGAGAAAAAAAGGCTTTTTAACTCATATTCATCAAGAACCTGTTTGCCAAGCACCAAGGATTCTAAAAGGAATAAGGACCTGCCTCAAAGAGGTTGTAACAGGAGAGACATAAATGCAACACATAAAGCTATGAAAGAATTGCATTAAAAAAAATACTAGCCAGTTGAACAAGGAAACACCTCCAGAGGGAGAAGGTAACTTGTGAGTTGGTCAGCATCCCAGCACTGAGTCTGAACAGCTGTCACACATCTCAGGAGCTGCAAGCAGTGAGCATGACTGGAATCACACTCCATGCACTGACAGTGGTGGCGGCTATGTGACACTGGGGAGAAATCACACAGCACCTGGCGGGGCGGGGGGGGGGGGGGGTCCATGAATGCATCGGACTTGATCCTGTGAGTGAAAGTCGCTCAGTCATGTCCGACTCTTTGTGACCCCATGGACTATACAGTCCATGGAATCCTCTAGACCAACATCCTGGAGTGGGTAGCCTTTCCCTTCTCCCGGGGATCTTCCCAACCCAGGGATCGAACCCAGGTCTCCTGCACTGCAGGTGGATTCCTTACCAGCTGAGCCACAAGGGAATCCTGTAGGTACTGGGAAAGCACTGAGTGGTACTGTGTGTGATGTAATCAGATCTGTTTTAGGAAGACCACCCTGAAAGAGTCTAAAGGATGAACTGGAGACAAGGAAAAGGCTGTGGGAAAGATGTTACTGAACAAAAGAGAGCGGCTAAAACAACAAAACAGACAAATTACAGGCCTGAGGTGCAGAGTGGTAATCAGACAGAAAGGAACAGCCATACTTTCACAGCTATTTAGAAAACAGTATTGTCAAAACTTAGTGACTGGGGGGATGGGGGGGGGCAGGAGGAAAAAACAAAGTGATCGAGATTAGGAATAAGAACATTTCTCTTTGACTTCCCTGGCGATTCCAACGCAAGGGACATGAGTTGCATCCCTGTTCAGGGAACTAAGATTCCGCATGCCTCATGCTGAGATGAAAAAGAAAAATACATAAGAAATTTCTCTTTACATTCCAAAAGAGAAATTGAATCCTTTAAAATATTCTTTAAAGTATTTTCACATAAAAAGAACATATTCCAAAAATACTAATCTAACAACATTTTTAACACCTTTGGACTCACTCACTTTGTCCAGTTTCCGAGACCGAAGTGCATGAGCCGCCCTGTGATACTGGGCTGTAAGGTAAAGACACTGAGCCAACCAGTAAATGTCCTGGGGGTCCTCTGGAGGAAAAATTACATAAGCGGTCAGAGGTGCAACGTGAAGTAGAAAGTTCTTTTAAGGATAGAGAAATTAGAAAAAATAGACTTTGTCCCTTACCATGAGAGAGTGAAGCTACTTTATCTGCCCAAAATAGAGCACTCTGATACTGTTGCTGCATCAAAAAAAGAAAAAGCGGTGATTGCCCTGTTCTTTCAATAGTTTTACACGGATAGCTAGTATTACTAGAAGGCTTTAATACTATATAACAAACCAACATCTCAATACAGTATTTTTTTAACATATATTATCAATCATATCTCTATCTTCTATACCAGGTGAGTTTTAGTTCAGTGGTACAAAAAAATTAAAATATTATTGGAAGACTGTTGACATACAAGTTGAAGAAGACATTTTTTAATTTATACTCTGTAAAAGTACCTCAGCAGGTATCTAAGGAAGTGGCTAATTAAAGTGATCACTAGCAAGGTTCTCAGTCTTGCCTCAGGCCTCCTAGATGCAAACCAGGAACTCTGCTGCCATCAATGTGGGAGGAGGGATGCTCTGGGAGCGTCACAGATCTGTCCATCCTTAGTGCCTGGAAGCTGAAAACAGGCCTGTCCCCTTCCTCACCACATCCCCAGAGCCAGAGGAAAAGTGCTCCGGAAGCATTTGCTAACTCCTCTGACTCACGGCAAACCAAAATAACAGCGTTCTGAATGTGGCAAACAGTCAGCAACAGTATTTCACACCCAACTCCTAACAGTTCACAGTGAACAGGCTTTTCCCTCCCCTTCTTGGTTTCCAATTTATTGGGACCACATACAGTTTACAAAACCTAGGTGACACCGTAGACTAAAGTGATGCTGCTGATTCTGGAAATACGTCTTCCCTTAAACACTCATGCTCAGTCACGTGAAGGGCAGGGAGAGGAGGTGTAGTTACCACGAACTGATTTTGACACTACAAGTTTGTCCTCATCATTATTCACTTAAACGTGCCCAAATCAGAAACACAGCTAAGCTTTAAACGTCCTCCCTTTACTAGCGAAGTTCACAGGCCACCCCTCGACTCGCGTTCAGTACGAAGCGTGTGCTGAACACCTCGGGCCGGGCTGGCGGACCCCGGCCGGCCGGCCGCAGGGCCCCGGCCCGAAGCGCAGCCCAGGCCGCGGGTTCGCGCCGCCAGGACCCGCGTCCCCGGAGCCCCGCCCGCGTGGCCAGCCTGCCCCACCTGGTCCAGGTACTGCCGGACGCGCTTCCGCAGGCGCTCCAGGTTCATGGCTGCGGGGCGGGCCCGGCGCGCTCGCCCCGTCCCGCTGCCCGCCCGGCGGACCCCTGCCAGCCCCCGGCGCCCGCGCCGACCCCACCGGACCGCGCGCCGAGCCCGGGAACTTCCGCTCCCGGCTGGCCCCGCCCCGGAAGCCCTTCGCAAACGCGTCCCTCCCGGCGCCGGAAACGGGCGTCGCGCCGTGGGTTCCGAGGCGCTCCCTTGCCCTTTCGGTGGCCGGGGCTGTCTTCCGGACTCCTACGCTGTTTTCCGTACCTTCCAGTTTTTGCAGGAATTCTGATGTCGGGTTACCGGAATCCCCGCTCTTTACCCTGCTTTTCCACTGCAGTCCCCCCGTGATGTCTGATCGCCTCGGCCTGCTCTCGGGGAGAGGTCCGCGGTCTCCCTCCGGTGGCCACCCGCGCTCCGCGGCTGCGCCTTCCCACGCGCGTGCTGCGTCCTGGGTTAACCCGTCTCTCCCTCGCTGCAAATTTCCGTCGTAGAGGTCCTTGTACTCGTGTTGACAGTCTCCCTCCTTTGAATAAAATCTTACAGTGCCTTAAGGAATGTCATTTGAATATTTTTTTTCTTTAACATCATTCAAATGAAATATCCGAAAGAGGCCAATCAATAGAGATGAGAGAATTGAGAGCAGTTGTCAGGGGTTGCAGTGATATGGGGTTGGGCAGATGACAAGTGACCTCTAAAACGTATGGGATTTCTTTTCGAGTGATGATAATGATCTAAAATGGATTGTAGTGCTTGCTGCATAGCTCCGTGAATAAACTGAAAGCCACAACCTCTACACTTTGAACTTTATGGTATGTGAAAGATATTTCAATAAAGTTGCCTTTAAAAGCTCACCTTTGACAATTTGCTTGCTTGAGAGCAATCTCTGTACATGTAAAATGTTCATCTAGTAGAGGGGAACAGGTTGCTTCCTGACCTGCCTCCTGAGAAATCGGTATGCAGGTCAAGAAGCAACAGTTAGGATTGGACATAGAACAGTGAACTGGTTCCAAATTAGGAAAGGAGTATATCAAGGCTGTATATTGTCACCTTGCTTCTTTAACTTATATGCAGAGTACATCATGAGCAATGCAGGGCTGGACGAAGCACAAGCTGGAATTTATTGCCAGGAGAAACATCAATAACCTCAGGTATGCAGATGACTCCACCCTTATGGCAGAAAGCAAAGAGGAACTAAAGAGCCTCTTGATGAAAGTGAAAGAGGAGAGTGAAAAAGCTGGCTTAAAGCTCAACATTCAGAAAACTAAGATCATGGCATTGGGTCCCATCACTTCATGGCAAATAGGTGGAGGAACAATGGAAACAGTGACACACTTAATTTTCTTGGGCTCCAAAATCACTGCAGATGGTGACTGCAGCCATAAATAAAAGATGCTTGCTCCTTGGAAGAAAAGCTATGACCAACCTAGACAGCATATTAAAAAGCAGAGACATTACTTTGCAAACAAAGGTCCGTCTAATCAAGGCCATGGTTTTTCCAGTAGTCATGTATGGATGTGAGAGTTGGACTATAAAGAAAGCTGAGTGCAGAAGAACTGATGCTTTTGAACTGTGGTGTTGGAGAAGACTCTTGAGGGGCTCTTGAACTACAAGGAGATCCAACCAGTTCATCCCAAAGGAGACCAGCCCTAGTTGTTCATTGGAGGGAGTGATGTTGAAGCTGAGACTCCAATACTTTGGCCACCTGATTCGAAGAGCTGACTCATTTGAAAAGACCCTGATGCTGGGAAAGACTGAAGGCGGGAGGAGAAGGGGACAACCCTTGCCTCGGGTTGGATGGCATCATCAACTCAACGGACATGAGTTTGGGTAAACTCCAGGAGCTGGTGATGGGCAGGGAGGCCTGGCGTGCTGCGGTTCATGGGGTCACAAGAGTCAGACACGACTGAGTGACTGAACTGGACTGAACTGAACACAGTCAAAGGCTTTGGCATAGTCAATGAAGCGGAAGTAGATGTTTTCCTGGGATTCTCTTGCTTTTTCTATGATCCAACAGATGTTGGCAATTTGATCTCTGGTTCCTCTGCCTTTTCTAAATCCAGTTTGAACATCTGGAAGTTCTCAGTTCATGTCCTGTTGAAGCCTAGCTTGGAGAATTTTGAGCATTACTTTGCTAGTTTGTGAGATGAGGGCAATTGTGCGGTAGTTTGAAGATTACACATCTTTTATTTCATTCCATGAGGCCAGATTCTCCAAATGTCTTCAGGCATTAAAAGCTTCACTGCAAAAGGATTTAATAAAGTAAACATGCACTATTGAAAGCACAATCTGTCACTTTTCCAGTTCATTCTTTCTTGCTCTTGATGGCAGCTCCAGAACCATCTCCATGGCACACAGTCAAGATGATCGCAGTGGCGTTTGACTACATTATGAATCTAAACTTTGAGAAAGTTTAATTTTCAAAGTCACAAGAATCCTGAAGCAATAACCAATATCCAAATGAGATGTCTCAACTCATTTGGGGAGGGAGCACCCTCCCCTGGTGGCTCAGTGGTAGAGAATTCGCCTGTCAATGCAGGAGACACAGGTTCGATCCCTAGGTCAGGAAGCTCCCCTGGAGGAGGAAATGGCAACCCACTCCAGTACTCCTGCATAGAAAATTCCATGGACAGAGGAGCCTGGGAGGATGCAGTCCCTGGGGTCACAAGAAGAGTCGACATGACTGAGCACACATGTGGGCCTATGTAGCAGTCATGCACCTCACCACCTCCTGGGCTGTGGCAGGGTCACCTCCTTCCAGATCAGGGGTCTGAGTCCCGACAGAGCGACTGACACTTTTAACACACCTCCTCCAGGACTATGTTTAGCCAGCAGCTCCAGGCCATCTCAGCTCTGGCCAAAGAGCACACTCCTCAGTCAACCAGCACCATCCCACTCCTCTCCCCGTCCCCTTCTCCGCCTCCTCCCTCTCCCTCCCCTTCCTTCCTTGGCCATGGTGGCCTTGTGAAGGTGGCATGGCCTCCCTCACCTCAGATGAGGTAGCCATTGTTCAGTAGCCAGGTGGCCAGCCCTGTGTCTCTAAGGGTCTTTGGTACCAAGGCCCAGCCAGCTACTGCAGGCCAGGCTGACTGCCCTGGGCTCCTACCTTGGAAAGAGCAGCCCTCTTTTCTTTCTGGAGGAACAGCTTGATCTGGACTTGGATTTGCTTTCCCTGCCTGTCATGTCTCTATAGACCTTGAGACTGCTGCCCTTGCCTCGGGTTCTAACCAAGGGTGTGAAGTGAAACCACAGCCAGTGGTCATGCCACTTCCAGCAGCAGCAACTAGGTGTGCCCTACTGTCCCCCGACTCCCCCCCCCCTCACGTCTGCGACACAGAAGCTCCAATCAGAGGCAACAGCTCAGGTGTCTGAGGGTGGTCCTTCAGATTGCCTGCTTTTTCTGCAGGAGTCACTACCGATGCCTTCAAAATGGGACAATGAAGAATCAGACATGGAAAGAGAACAGGACCCTGATACCATCAATCAAGTCATGAATTACATTAGACAATAATACAACTTCATCCAAGGGGTTCCAAACCCCTAGTCCAGGACTTTCCTGGCATGTGAACTTGTCTGAAGTCAGGAAGATACTGGGGAAGAGCTGCTCACTGATATTCTTATGCAGTACTAAGTTTTGTGAAATTGCACACGTGCAAGTCTCTGTTTTGCTATTTCTCTGATGAGTCCCTCCAAAAATAGTCCATGAAACACAGTCAGGAAAACAAGGCACGGATTTTCAGTGTGATCAGAATATTAAACATCCCAAGGAGTTTTAAATTACTCAGAAACAAAGAGAGAGCCATCTTGCTCATTGGGGTGGGGACTCCTGTGATCAGGCCATGGCAGGAGAGTCATTTAAGAAGCTCTGGACTGGTTCCAAACCGGGAGAGCACATCAAGGCTGTATATTGTCACCCTATTTATTTAATTTCTATGCAGGGTACATCATGGGAAATACAAGGCTGGATGAAGCACAAGCTGGGATCAAGATTGCCGGAAGAAACATCAATAACCTCAGATATGTGCAGATGACACCACCCTTATGGCAGAAAGTGAAGAGGAACTAAAGAGCCTCTTGATGAAAGTTAAAGAGGAGAGTGAAAAAGCTGGTTTAAAGCTCAACATTCAGAAAACTAAGGTCATGGCATTGGGTCCCATCACTTCATGGCAAATATGTGGGGAAACAGTGGAAACAGCGACAGACTTTATTTTCTTGGGCTCCAAAATCACTGCAGATGGTGACTGCAGCCATAAAATTAAAAGATGCTTGCTCCTTGGAAGAAAAGCTATGACCAACCTAGAGCATAGGTTTCCAAGCAGAAACATTAATTTGCCAACAAGGATCTGCCTAGTCAAGGCTATGGCTTTTCCAGTAGTCATGTATGGATGTGAGAGTTGGACTATAAAGAAAGCTGAGTGCAGAAGAACTGATGCTTTTGAACTGTGGTGTTGGAGAAGACGCTTGAGAGTCCCTTGGACTGCAAGGAGATCCAACCAATCCATCCTAAAGGAAATCAGTCCTGAGTATTCATTGGAAGGATTGATGCTTAAGCTGAAGTTCCAATACCTCGGCCACTTGATGTAAAGAACTGAGTTATTGGAAAAGACCCTGATGCTGGGAAAGATTGAAGGCGGGAAGAGAAGGGGACAACAGAGGGTGAGATGGTTGGATGGCATCACCGACTCGATGGACACGAGTTTGAGCAAGCTCCGGGAGTTGGTGAAGGACAGGGAGGCCTGGCGTGCTGCAGTCCATGGGGTCGCAAAGAGTCAGATATGACTGAGTGACTGAGCAACAACAACAAAAAACTCTTCACTGGCTAAAGTTGGTAATTCTTAAGAAGATAATGGTTTTCAGACATTCTGTTGTCATTTTACAGTGACAATTCTACAAGTGTGGGACTAACCTCTGTCCAAACCTCAGATCTGTCTTACAGAGCCTTTTCTGTGTCCCACTGTGTTCACTACAGACAGGCTCTGAGGGTTGCAGCGAGCACCTACTTGGAAACCGGTGCTTGTGGCCCTGGTTCATCCCCCAGCCACAGCCCCACAGCTTACTGCCCTGATGGACACAGACCCTCAGAGCGCAGGTCTTACCCTGCTGCTTCTACACACCTCTCTTAAAATTCTTGGGGAATCTATTATCTTCCCGAATTGGGTTTCATGACTTGGAGATTGTTATAAAACAGCTCATAAAACCATGCTGAAGATCTGAGCACAGGGAGCCGGCGGTGATTGTGGTGGTGGTGGTTTAGCTGCTCAGTCGTTCCCCACTCTTGCGACCCCATAGACAGCAGCCCGCTGGGCTCCTGTGTGCATGGGATTCCCTGGCAAGAATACTGGAGTGAGTAGCCATTTCCTTCTCCAGGGGATCTTCCTGACCCAGGGATCAAACACAGGTCTCTTGAATTGCGGGCAGATTCTCCCCTGAGCCGCCAAGGAAGCACCTGGGGTGACTGGATTCACTCATTCTTAATGATCAGGCCCGAGTATTTTGGGTGACTTAGTACATATTTGTTGAGAACCATTGATTACTTTGCTACAATTTACAATCTGATGAAGATATTGGAAACAACCTGAAAGAAAGAGCGCTAATTAGGCGAGCCGGAGTTGTGGGCTCCTGACCTCGCTCGTCCAACGACAGGAAGGGAGCGAAGCCGGCGTCGGCGGCCGCGGGCCCTGCGGTCCCCGCCGCGCGCAGCCGGGGCCGGGCCGCGGCCCCAGGGGCCGGCACCAGAGGGCGCGCCTCCGCCGGCTCCTCCGGGCCGCGGGCGGAGGCCGCCGGCCGGTCAGCTCTGCGGACGCCTTGAACCGGACCCGAGCGACGTCCGGCGAGGCGCCTCGGGAGGCCGGACCTTGGGGATCACGCAGGCCTTGTCCGTTTCGGCCACTGTTTCGAGGGTCCGTTTGTTTTGTGGTTTCCCCACCCTGCTCCTGGGTTAACGCAGGAGACACTGGGTGGATCCCTGGGTCGGGACGATCCCCCGGAGCAGGGCATGGCAACCCACTCAGTATTCTTGCCTGAGGAACTCCATGGACGGAGGAGCCTGGTGTGCTGCAGTCCAAGGGGTCGCAGAGAGTCCGACACAACTGAGCACACAGTTCGTTAGTGAATACAGGTAGTTGAGTAATTGTTTCAAAAGCTCAACCGATGACAAGAGGTTTTTTTGGCTAGAAATAAGACATTGTTGAACCACTTTATCATGCATAACAAATCTTTTTTTCCCCCCACTGTGTGCAACCAAGCTTCTTTGGCATTTTGGAGTTGAGCACCAAGGAGCCTCAAACATCAAAAACATATTAAGTAAATTCACTGCATTGGGGCTTTTCAGGGTGAAGCTGCAGAGACCAGCTACTGAAACTCATCTCTGGAAGTAAAGTGGTCACTGGGGTGGGGACAAAGGTGAGAGGAACACTAGCTGTGATTGGGAAGGGCAGATGTTGACCATAAGTTGCCACAGTTATAAAGGAGGCGCAGGTATGAGGGCTCAAAAATGAAGCACTCGATCGCTCCTGGAGGGCTTTTTCTAGCGATTCGGAGCTGAGCTCGATTCTTGACACAGTACTATGGTCAGTTTGAGGCTTCTGGACAGGGAAGGGGTGTGGACAGCTTGCAGGGGTTCTGAGGATGCCCCCAAACATGATGAAGGCCAAACTCAGTCTTTAGCCAGGTTCTAATACCAGCTCTCTGCCAGTGGGGGTTCAGAGAGGCTGAGTAATCTCTCAGTCACTTAGAGAATCCTCTGAAGGGTCAAAACTCACATCCAGGTCTGTCTGACTCCAGGCCTATGATTTTAAACACCGTCATTGAAGGGCCTGCCTGCTGGGAGCAGGGAAGAACCTGGGTGATTCCACGTGGACATGTAAGCCTGAAAGGAGATGGGCCATGGATCTGCAAAGGTTTGTGCAGGAAGGGGTGATGTGAGCTCCTGGTTCTCCTCTTTTCAGTAGAGAATTCAACCTAAGCCTGCAGTATGAGCTAAATACGGCCAAGTGTTACATACCATGATGCTCAAAAGGGTCCATTTCTGTGAAGTGGACCGTCTTCTTGTCCATCACGTGCATCTTCTTGTCTGGAGCCCCAGGCCTGTCTCAGGGCCTGGCACATTCACACGTACACAGGTCTCTAACCGAGACCTACTGATTCCTCTTACTTCTTAGGTTCTGTATCTTGGGATCAGGGTGTAATTTCATCACATTGAGGAGTTTTAATCTGATTTATTTAGATATTTGTTTAAGTAATAATCACAGATTTTTAAGGCAAATTATACAAATACATCTGAGAATTATAAACAAATCCACAGCAACACAAGATATGGTAACAGAGTGTGAGTTCCTAACTAGAGAGAAAAATCCAGTTCAAAAGCCTTTAACTCCCAGTATTACTCTGCATAATTAGTTTTCAGCTATCAGCCCTAGAAGCACAAAAAATAGTTTTGCTGCATCATCTGCTCAGACATCCTGTGAACACACACACAGTTGGGATGCTGACTCACGCGTGTGTAGCTGTCCTGTGAACACACACAGTTGGGGTGCTGACTCACGCGCGTGTAGCTGTCCCTCGTGATAAGATGAGGAGGCCCTGGCCTGGCCAGGGTGGGAGACAGCGTCCCTGAGGACGGGTGCTGCCCAGGAGGCCGTGATGGCCTTGCTGTCTGTCCACCGCTGCTCTGACACGCCTCCCCCTCCTCTGTGTTCTGAGTCCTCCCCTCTCCTTCATCTTTTGGGTCCAGGAGGTGGCCTTGCTGAACTTCAGTTTCAGTTCCCATGGGATCGAAAATACTTGTTGGAAACAAACACTTTTCTTAGGTAAAGACAGTAAAATATCAGTTTTCTAGAACACATGGGAAATGAAGTATTTAAATTCATTGACAGTTCTACTCTATTTAGAATTAATTATGTAACCTTAAAAAAAATTAACAGCCAATCACATAGATTATTCTTCTGCAAATATTTTTTCGTAAGATGTTGCAAATATCTTTTGGAAAAGGACCCCAGAAGTTACAGTGATCTTGCTTTTGCTTCTTTCTGACGGTTATGACACCGCTGCCCAGATTGCAGCCTTTTCCATTCACCTTGATCCTCTCCTGGAGAAACGGCTCGGTCTTGGCGGCACCCAGGACCGGCCTCTTCTGCAGGACGGGCCTAGTCCAGAGCTCACTTTAGGACCGGCTTCTTTCTTTGCCCCCCTTCACTATAAGCTCTTTCACCAGCGCCATGGTGGCAGCGGAGGCAGGAAGGGTAAAATCTTTATATATTTATGTTTACGGCCGCACTGGGTCCTCGTCGCTGCACGGGCTTTTTCTCTAGTTGGGTGAGAGGGGGCCACTCTCAGGTACACAGGCTTCTCACTGCAGCGGCCCCTCTGGTGGAACACAGGCTCAGGAGTTGTGGCTCCAGGGCATGTGGGGGTCTTCCTGGGCCAGGAATCGAACCCCTGTCTCCTGCATTGACAGGCAGATTCTTTACCCTTGAACTGCCAAAGAAGCCCCTCTCCATGTGCTCTTCATAAAGGATTTTAGATAAACAGAATTTGGGGTTTGCATACCGTCAAAGGCTCTGTCTTACTTTGTTAAGCTTTTTGACCCTCTTGACCCATACCTCCCACCATCCACCCCCACCTCTGGCAATCACCAATCTGTTCTCTGTATCTATGAGCTTATTATTATATTTTACATAAAAGAGAGATTGTACAGTGTTTGTTTTTCTCTGTCTGTCTGACTTAGGTTTCTCAGCATAATGCCCAAGAGGTCCATTCGTGTTTTCTCAAATGGCAAGATTTCATTCTTTTTGGTGACTGAATAATATCTATATGCATAACTGTATATCTTGCAATTTCTTTATCCATTCTTCCGTTGATGGGCACTTGGGTTGCTTCCACATCTTGGCTGTTGCAAACAGTGCTGCTGTGAACATGGGGGACGTGTACACCTTTCATGTTAGGACTTTTTTTGGTTACTGTCTTTATCCTGTGTGGCTAAAGCATACAGTAAAGAAGGAAAGAAATAATATTTCATTACTTCATGCCTGCCAAGTAAACGCCAGGCACTGCTGCAGTCGTTTTCGTAAACATTTAACCCTGACATGAGCTCTGGAGAGGGTTCTCTTTACAAAGGTGCGAGGGAAGCTTATGGGGGGCCGAGTGAGCTCGGGGTCAGCCTCATGCCCTCTGCATCTCCACCAGGTCCTCTGCACTGGCTTCAGGAACACTGAACTGCTGCTCTTCAAGATCACTTGTGTTTGTTCTGTTTTTGTTTCCTTCTCATGTGTGTGGCTTATTTGGGGCTGGGGCACTAGGTTAGAATAATACACACTTCTAGTAACTGCAGGCTCCAGCAAATCCAGGGTGCCTAGTGCATTTTATTGGTTGATCTTTTAGAAATTTTATCCTCCCTCAATAAAAAGTTATCAAATCAGTTAAGTAATTTCTCAGTTTGGAGTTAGGGATAAGTGAGGATGATTTGAAAGCATAAGGAAGATGAAAGGTTGAAACCTTTCCTTCAAAATATTTGAGATACTTTGCAAGTTAATATCTAAACTAGCAAAAACTACAGAAAGATTGAGGAGACGCTGCTCTGTCAAAGGAATCAGGGCTCCAGAGGAAGGGCCGTTTTTTTCTGCCAAGTCAATGAGCATATTTTCTGGAATTTTAAATGTAAACTGCAGCATATCCTGTCTGTGCCTGACCAGCAAAGCTCCCAGGCTCAGCTGACCGGACGTTGGATAGGGGATATCAGTCTTCAGACAGCTGGTCAAGGGTAACTACTGGGCTTTCTTTGGACCATCTTCCAACTTTCTGGTCCTATAACAGAGTTCTCTCCTCCCTAAACCTGCAGTTTTCAAATAGCTTGGTTTTTTGTTGCTACCCCTGCTCCCACCTGGATGCTGACCAAGTCCCTGTGTTTCCAAGGATAGAGGGCAGGGACTTGTCAAAGAAAAGTCCTGCTGGTTCGAGGCAGGGAAGGGGGCCCTCGGGGGGGGGGAGTTCTGCAGCAGGGCGGCTGTCCCTCTGTCCCGTATCTGTCCCCACCCTCGTCCTGCACAGAAGCTGAGGTTGGAAACTCCACACCGGGTGTGAGGGCCATGTGGGAGGGAGCCGCCTTTGGGTCTGGACTGCGATGCTCAGGTCACAGTTCTGACTTGGGATCAGAGGCAGGGAGCTGGCAGTTGCTGCCTTATGCTTTCCAAGGCTGTCTTTTCACAAAGGGAAGCACAGAGCAGCGATGACCTCGCGGGGGGCCCAGCACTGGGACGCCTGCCTGCCGGCTCCCTGGGGTCTGGTCTTTGTCAAAACTGGGAGCTTTTCCACCCTTTGGTTCCTGTCCTGTCCTGGCAGCTCCTTGGCCCCACACTTAAACACTCAGCGCAGCTGGTGACACTTCAAATAAAGTGCAGGAAACCCTGCTGAGAGGGGCTTCAGTTTTCCCTTTCTTTGTTTGGCTTTAACATCTCCCTTTGCTTGTGGGCTTTATCTGTTTCCTGTTTTGTAAAAGGAGGGTTTCAGGGGAGTCAAAGTAAATAAATGAAGAATGAATCTGAAGCACAGGATCCAAGCATTTTCTTGACATTTGCTAAACAAAATGATAAACTGGGGAAAAAGTAAGGAAACACAAACAAAAAAACAGAAATTAGAGCAAACACGATATAATACTTAAGTCAATAAATATAAATGGGTAAAACTGGGGGAAAGCCACTCAGACTAGATTATAAAACAAAATTATAGTGTTCCCACTTAGAAGATACAAATCTGAAATAAAAAGATACAGAAATATTAAAAAGTAAATGATGTCAAAAAAACAAATTAGTCATGTAAACCAGAGGAGTAAACACATGACAGCCCGATGGAAAAGGCCCGGGACCGATGTGAAGGGCATGCAGGGTGACCCTTTCTCCATCCGAGGGATGGGGGAGCCTTTTGTGCTCTGGCTGGTGAGCCTGTAACCCTCTGGAAAGTAGTCTTTGTCAAGTATGAAAAGCTTCTGATATAATACATTGGTATTTTTTATGCAATAAATTTGGGGGAAATTTTTCTCACACTATGAACAAAAATTCCACATTTATTAAATTCTATCTTAATTAAAGATTTAAAGCGAATCAGGAAAACTATGAAAAACCAAGGGTAACATAGAATATTTTTCCAACCTTAGCTTGAGAGAGCCCTTTCTACGTACAGCAGAAGAACCAGATGCCACGAGGGAAAAGAGTCACAGATTTCATGACCTAGAAATAAGGTAGGTGAAATGATAACTAATAATGGAAAAATATTTGTGACACTGATAATAGAAAAAGTAAATATTGGTAGTGCATGTTAAAAACTAAAGGAGACACCCTAGTAGGAAGCTGACCAAAGGCCTGTGGGGACAGTTACTCTGCAGGAACCGGAGGCCAGACTGTGAGGGGACGGTGCTTCAGGTGCGGCCGTCACAGGGAGGCGTGCACATCGCTGGGCGCGTCAAAAGGGAAGTTTGGTAGCATCAAAAAATTAAGTGTGCACCTTTGGATTGAATGATTTCACTTCCGGGAATGTAAGTTGCAGAAATAACATGGGCTAGGATGATTATCATAGTTTCACATGGAATAGTGAAAAACTGGAAACACCCTAAATTTCAATAGTTAGGGGGCTGATTACATAAATTAGGGCACATCTGTGCAAAAATACTTTGTTAAGAAGGAATGGAGAAGATCTTTATATACTGACATGAAAGTGTCTTCATGATACGTTGTTGAACGAAATGAGCAACTGATAGAAAATTATGTAGGATGTGGTGCTGTTTTATTTAAACAGGTGACTCTATACAGGACGAAAGCCAGAGCTCACAAGCAAGATGTTGGCAATGATCCCTTCCAGGGTTCAAACTGGGAGAAATCCACCTCTTACTTACCCACTCTGTACTGTTTTATACTTTATTTTTTACAATAAACAAGTTTTAGTTTTATAATTAAAAATGAAGATTTGTAACAAACTGTTCATGTTTTGAATATAAATTGCAAACTAAATTTTCTGAATGCTTTAGCAGCTTGCTTTACTGCACTCCACAGACACTGCATTTTTATACAAATGGAAGGTCTGGGGCAACCCTATGTCCAGCAAGTCCATTGACGTCATCTTTCCAACAGCACTTGCTCACCGTGTGTGTTTGTGTCACATTTCGGTAATTGTTGCAATATTTCAGAGCTTTCTGTTGCTATGTTCGTTAGGTGACCTGCTGTGTCGTCACAGAGACTCACTGAAGGCTCGGATGACAGCTGGCGTTTTCTAGTAGAGTGTTGTTGTTTTAATTAAGGAAGGTACTTTTCAAAGATACAATGCTATTGCATACTTAATAGACCAGTATAGTGTAAACACGACTTTTACACGTGCCGGGAAGCCAGAACACTCACGACTCCCTTTCCTGTGGCCTTCACTTTGGTGTGGTGTTCTGGAACGGGCTGAGATGTGTGCCTGTCATTAGTGATTACTTGTAAGTTATGTATCTTTGTGAAATGTACCTGTTTTTTCCGTGCCTCCGGATTCTGTAAGAAGTGTCCAAGGCAAGTAGGCAGGAAGGTGGGGGCTTCTCAACACTCCCCCCAAGTGAGGAGAGAGGCATTAGCAGAGCCACATCCACTCACATGCCTGCAGGCTAGGAAACCTCCTAACAGAGCCAGGGCCCCTTCGGGGGAGGGAGGGCAGGGCGGGGGGAAGGGGGGACTGGGCACCGATGCTTGCTCAAACTTTGATACCTACAGGGGAAGGGGGGGACTGGGCACCGATGCCTGCTCAAACTTTGATACCTACAGGGGGAAGGGGGGACTGGGCACCGATGCCTGCTCAAACTTTGATACCTAGCGTTGTTCCCTGTGATGGGTTATGTTTCAAGGGAAAGCAAGTCCCCACAATACCGGAGCCATGCATACAGATGGAGCGAGTGAAGGTTCTACAGCCCTTTAATAGGGTTCACTGGGACATTCGTAAACAGGATAATTGAGGACAAAATTGATAACATTTTTTCATTCAGAATTATGGTTTTGCCAGCAACGAGGACAAGATGAAAAGGGAGAGTTTACAGTTCAAAGTATCTGGCACACATGTTCAGATCATTAATTCCTTCGCCTCTCTAGGTGCAGCACGGGACCGCTATTTCAGGATTGTCACAGAACTTCCCACTGAGGAAGGCGTTTCACCAAATCTTTCTCCTACAACCTATAATTGATCAACTGAACTCATTTTTATCTTCTTCTAGTTTTTCAAGGAGGTTTCTTTGGTGACTCAGATGGTAAAGAATCTTCCTGCAATGTGGGAGACCCAGGTTCAATCCCTGGGTCAGGAAGATCCCCTGGAGAAGGCAACCTACTCCAGTATTCTTGGCTGGAGAATTCCATGGACAGAGAAACCTGAGAGGCTACGGTCCACAGAGTTGCAAAGAGTCAGATATGACTGAGCCACGAACACACACATAATTTTTTTAGTGAGGAAACAGTGGATGAATCCCTCAGCTGACTCACTGTTCTGTGTCTTCTGTTATTAAGCTACGACCATTCGGCACACATTTGCTGACAATAGAGTAAAATGCCCTAAAATGGCAAAGAGTCCGTGTGTCCATACATATGATGAACCTGGTGAAGGGAATGGAAAATTCAGACTGCTCTGGGTTGGAAGGAATAGAAAAGCAAGGTACCTCCTCTGGCGGCAGGTCTGCCTTCCACAGGCTGTGTGACGAACGGGTCCTGCGCTGAGTTTGTGACCCTCTCCAGAACAGGTTTTTCTCTCTCATGCTGCAAAGCTCCTGCTCTCTTTTCTCCCTGTTTAGACTCCAAGAAACAGCATAGATGTTGAAACATGGAGAGAGTTGAAGCCCGTGGTGGCATCAACTCTCATCCTCATTTCAAGAGAAGGAGCTGGGTGCCTTCTGGGCAGGAAGGTTTCCTGAGCAGGAGTGTCCCTTCTCCTTTACAATGAAGTAAATGGGCTTGGAAGAGCCAGTGTGGGCAGGAGCCTGCGGCCGTGAGAGCTGCTGCTCCTGTCCAGATGTCGCTGAGGGTGGGAACCAGCCTGACTCTGGAGGTGTGGGCTCTCTTTCTGCAGGGAGTGGAGGCACCTGGCTCACCCAGTCCGGTCCCGCCCGTGGATGGGGCCCCCTTACCTCCTGTGAGCACAGGTGACTCCGACGCAGGTCCGCCCCCTAGTCCTCAGGATGCAAGACACCTTCTCCAGCAGCAGACGGTTGTCCCTGTCGATGATGGACAGCCGGCCCTCCTCCAGCTGCACAGACACACCGGCCGTGCCAGGGCCATGCCAGGGCCATGCCAGGGCCACCCCCGCACAGCCTGTCCAGAGGGGCCCGAGCCCCTCCCCTGGGCCTCGGGGCCTCCTCACACACCTGCCCGCTGTTGCCACTGCTCCCTGTGCGGCGGGCGGGCTCCTGTGTCCTAACTGGGGTACCCGAGGGCGGGGGCCAAATTTCAGAGTGGAAGTAACAGGGAGGGAGAAGCGATTCTTTGTGAAATTAGGTCATTCCTCAAAACCTCTGAGCTGTGTCAGTGAAATACAAAGGAAATCACTTTATATTTTAAGAGAGAGATTTTATACTGCTCAGAAGAAAAGAAGATTTGAGGCCAGAAGAAACAAAACCCTCCTACTTTATTTGGGGTTTTGAACCGACTGATCTGCCTGCCTGCTCCTCTCTGCTTTGCCTGGTTAGGCTGATGCTCAGCGGCCCAGGAAGCTCGCAGCATTTTGCTCTGGGATGTGTGAGGATCAGCACAGCCAAGCGATGCCGACTCTCACCATCTGGCTTCAACTCCAAGAAATAAAAATTTTGAGGTGGCCACGGAATGGTCTGGTTTAGAGGAACAATGCTAACTAATTATTCTAGATCTGTGCTGGGTGAATTGCCGCCATCGGTCCCCTCTGCGCCCTCTCCACTTCTGGACCCCTGCCAGGTCAACAGGGAGACTGGAGGAAGATCTCTGATTCAGTTGTCACCAGCTCCATTCCAGGCGAGACAGGCTTAATTGGCTGCTTAAAAGCATTTTATTTTTGATACATGACTTATTTACTCCCTATGAGCCTGCTTTTTTCATTTTCCTCGTTTTTTAAGCTGATTTTTTTTGTGTTGTGTTAGCTGTAACAGTAACTGGAGTAGAACTGAAACTTACCTTGAGTTTGCCGAGTTTCAGGCGGAGATGACTGAGGGTTGGCGGGGCGCGGCTGTCCACCACCGGCCGGGCCTCCTGCACCTGCGCAGAGTGGGCAGTATGACCCAGGCACCCTCACCAGTCAATAACCCTGAGTTTTTGTTGGGCAGCTTCTGGTCTGTGAGCCCTGGGAACATGTTCAGGTTGTTACTCACAGCGTCGGAGATATCAAGTAGACCTGGGCAAAAAGTTCTGAAAGAAGCTCCAGACTTGGTTCAGAACCTGAGCATCCCCTGGAGGGGGAACAGGCAGCCCTCAGACATGGCCCGACATTGTCATTTTCAAGAAGAGAATCACATGTATGTGGGATGAGATCTCAGTAAATGGAACTTCCAGCTGACATTTCCACTCTGCATTGCCTGGCTTTGATACAGTGAATCACGTCCCCGAGTCCACCAAACTCTAATTTCTGAGCCTCCAGCAGTATTTTCAGAATTAGCATCTTAGCCATTGATTAAGTGCAAAATGATCCATGCAGAGTTTTGTATCAGAAATTGTACAAACAAGGGAAGAATTTGTATTTTAAAATGTAATGGACAAAATGCATGAGGGCCTGTAAGTATTACACTTGCAACAAGAAGGAGCCCCCACATTCTAGACACTTGCTCACAGACCCCCAGCTGCTGAGCCCTCTGATCTGATCATCTGGAAGTGGCAGCCCCACGACTGCACCCGTCCAGTGTGAGGACCTGAGCTCCGGGCATCGGGGACCCAAACCCAGAGCCATGTGGGGATGGAGCAGGTGTCTTCCCAGAGAGCCAGTAGATGGCCAGGAGACTTGGATAATAGGCTCAGGAACCAACACTTGGGCCCTGAATTAAGGGGACCCCAGAAGGCCAGAGGCAAGAGAGGGGTCCTCCCCACTGTGTGTGGAGAGGACATGGTGGGTGAGGCTGGACAGTCCACGCTGTCCTGTCACCCAGGCTGTGGGAGAGGGCAAAGGTGAGCCAGACTTGGGCCCTCTAGCCACGCACAAGCCCGTCAGGGTGGGGTTAGAGGAGGGGTGGAAGCACTACGGGCTTTTGCCGAGGAAATAGCAGCAGCAATCCATTTTATTAAGGTAATTTTCTTAGCTACCCAGACATAGGGAGAGGCCTCACTCTGGGGGAGCTGTGGGCTGGGGGAGGGGCCCAGTCATCCTAAAGCTTCACCCAGTCCCTTCCTACTCTCAGGGGTTCTCAGCCCAGCCCTGAGGAGCTCCTCTAAAGAGCTGACCCCACTTGAGTACAGAAGAGGAACCACGGGGATACCAGGGTGAGTCCTTCCCACCCACAGCTCTTCAGTGCTCCAACCAGATGGGGGAGGGGAGGCTGTGTGCCGGTCCTTGTTCTCAGAGAGCAGGGAAGGCTCCAGAACCAGGGGTCGCAGGAAGGGAGGTGAACTGGGGCGAAGCCCAGAGGCTCCTAGGGGCTCCCACAGGGACGCAGGTGCAAGGCCAGGTGAGAAGGCACCGTGCAAACCTTGCAGCCAGGCGGGCGGTACCCCAGGAGGAGCAGGAACCTTGGGTTCGCTCCTTCAAATCACTCCATGGCACCCCACCTCCCACACAGCTGCTTCTTTGTGTCTCAGCTTCGATGGCCTCCCAGCACCCTGCTCCTGGATGGCTTTGAGAGGTCTCGGGGCAGAAGACTGCCTGGCCACTAGGGACCACAGGGCCGCCTTCTCAAATGAGACCCACGTTTGCGTCAGATAGGTGGGAATAATAGTGTATCTCTTAACAGAAACTGAAGTCCCTTCCTAGTCCCCTGGAGTTTGTTGTTTTGATAGGGGAAATATGCCATGATCGAGAAAGGATGGTTCTTAAACATGGCACTTGGAAGCCATCGTCTACTTAGTGGAATTTTTATTGTATGGCATGGCCAACCTTTTAAGGAAATGCCATTTCACCTATTCCATCTCCAAAAAGAAAATTCACCTTTGGCTTTCAGGGGAGCTGTGGCTTTGAGGTGCCGCTCTGCACACCTGCCCCTACCTTTCTCCTGTGATCCTGGTAGGCTTTCTCCCACATGCCCTGCAGGTACCCCCTGCCCTGGGAAAGGGTCAGCCGGGGGTCTCCAAGCATCTCGGACGGAGAGGACAGAGGGTGGACGCCTCTCCGGTACAGCCCAGGACAGCTGTGTTTGCTGGGTCACATGACTGTCTCCATGGCACCCAAGCTCTGGGAAGGGAAGAGACCAGAGAGTGGCCTCTGCACTTGGCAGAAGGAGCTGAATGTCCTTCCCTCCAGGGGGTATCTTCTCAGTGATGCCACTTGGAGGCAGGCCCCTCAGTGCACCTCAGCACACCGCCCCCCGCCCCCCGCCCCCCGGGGAATAAGGCGAAGACTTTCTCCCCCAACTAACTCCTTTCATCTTCTCCTCTTCTCTCTCCCTGCATCCTCCCCCCTCCCCTTCCCTCCCTTAGTCCCTACCTCTTCTGTCTTTGAATTTTATAATGACTTGGACAATTCCAAATATTTTTATCTGCAGCTTAGGTGTCAGATCTTCAGTAACTTCTTCTCCAGTGGACTGAATGACAGAAAGTTTTAGCCATGTTAAGCCATTCCTCTCTCCCCAGCTTTTTCTGTTAGGAATGGGTTTTTTGTGAGACAAAGGAAATAAAGTGATGATAGCATCATCTTTTGGGTCATTCTTCTTTGTCAGAATTATATGCATAATTCTGAGGATGACATAATTAGAGGAGTGGGTCAATGACAAAATAGCAGTGCAATTCTCATTTCAGAATTCTGGTCTTCGCTACATTACAGTATCCATTACGAAGCTCTGCAGTGCAGGGTTAGTGAGTGGGAGTTCGCCATGCAGCTCTGTGGAAGGGGGCATGTTATGAGGAACTGGGTTCCACACAGCAGATAAATGTAAGAATTACTGCCTAAAAATAGTTGGCACTTTAAGTCTTCCTTAACATTCATTAGCCTATAAAGCCTGCACGTCACAGTCAAAGGACTTCTGTTAAGTTATTTTTGTTTGCCTGGTTACAGGCACTGATCAAGCCCACAGTCAGTGGTGCCATTAGCAATGATGGAACGTAGGACTGGTGTTATTAACCGCGTCTGCAGCTGGGGATCTGAGACTTTTCATTCCGTCGTGGGTCTACATGAGTATCATCTTTCTTTCCCTGAAGCCATCAACCGCACAGGCTGAGAGATTCTTGATAACCTCAGCATCTTGCCAGGCACCTGGGGCAGCAACCACTCCGTCCGGCTTGTTCACACGAGTGTAGACAGCCCAGGCGTTGAGGGCAAAGCAGGGACGGGGCAAGGCGCGGGGTGCTCGAGGGCTTTTGCCGCACGTGCCCTTCCAGCTGTGTGCTGACTGCCCACTCGATTCACATTTGCTATTTGATTGACTTGACGGTGGGGCCAAGGGCAGAGGCCCTGGAGAAACTGGACCTGCCCCCATGAGCAGAAAGGTCGCCATCCGCTGCCTGGTCTGGCTCCCACTCACCCATCCACCCCGGCTGGAACTAAGGTTTAGCTGCTAGCATGTTCTCAACAAGATTAGAGCAGAAAAGTCTTAGTCTGGAGCTCCTCAGGGCTTGCCCTGAGGGAAGAATCCGAAACACTGACAAGGATGCACACACATTAAGGAATTACTCACAAAAGGGAAAGATTGGAAAGCCTAGAGTTTACGTAGCAAGAGACAGTGCTCGTTTCTACTGATGTTCTTTTCTGTCCAAGACCCAATCCTTGATACCATTTAGCATTTTGTGAACTTTTAAGTAGTAAATTTTTATGTGGTTCTAGATTTGAATGTTTAATATTAAAACAGTTTCTACCTATGTTCTGCAGAAAATAAATACCAGAGGCTTTTTTGATTTGCTCATTTACATGATAGCTATGTGTTTAGCTCAGCCTTAATAAGTGTTTTGGTCCAATATTGACTTGAAAATTGAGTTTATTAGTAAGGCCTTGAGATGTTACCAGTGATGCCACAACTACATGAAGCCCTTGCACATGATTGATTGTGATGTGTACACAGGATCAAGCATTTGTGATACGATATGCTTTAATTAAACCCTCAATATTTGTAAGTCTTTTCTTGTGCTCTGTGGCCACAGTTGACTTTTCTGTCCCTCTGCCTTCCCACAAGGGCAGTGTGAGCAACAGGCTCCATCCTTATTTTGCAGGAATCTCAAATTGCCTCAAACTTACTCCCTTTTGGAGAGAAATTGGCCCACAGATGTTTGTTCTGAGAAATAAGAAGGTGCCCCCAGTGGCCTCTGGTGATTGTGGGTCACTGGGGGCCTTGATGGGGACACTGGGCCCCTCTGTCCAGTCAGGGTGCTGCTCCTCTGGCCTGACACACCTGAAAGCACAGAGAGTGTCTCAAACACAGCAAGGGGCTGACAGGCTCAGGAGTTTCCAAGCTTTAAAGCTGCAGTCAAAGCAGCCAGAGTCCTGAGCCAGCACAGAGGGGGAACTCCAGGCACCAAAAGTTGAGGTATCTGTGAGAGACACGTGGGGGCCCCGCAGGAGAGCCCTGGGGGAAGGTGAACCAGAAGCAACCTCTGAAAGCAGTTTCCAGGCTCCTGCAGGGCAGGGAGAGAGTGGGGAGTCCCTGCCCCCAGCTCCTGTGCCTGGGCAGCCAAACCCTCTCACTCCACGGCAGCCGTGGTTGGAGACATCCCAAGATGCCAAGAAAAAGTAAGAGTCTCTACCCAAGGCCCCAGACCTGCTCAGTGTCTCCAGGGCATGAGCGTCTTGCAAAGTGAGTCGACATGAGTAGAACCAGTAGAAAGCTCAGAACTGACTCCCAGAGACAACAGCTACTGAGATCATGAGATGACTGGAGGACAACGGTGCTCCCTGTGTTTTAAATGGAAAAAAAAGATGGAATTGGAAATATCTTCAGGGAACAGGAAACCACAAAATTTTCAACACATGAGGAACATTTACAAAATTGGCAAAATTTGACCATATGCTGAGCCATGAAAAGTCTCCACGAGTTTCAAAGAACCATGGCCATACAGATAATGATGCAGCGTGGGGACTGAGATGAGGATTAAGCAGGGGGACAGCTGGGAATCACTTGTATCTGGATGAGCTCCAAGGTGGAGAACAAGACAGGGTATTCCTGCAGCCGGTGAGTGTGCTTTTAGGATACATCTGATATATTTGCTGGGTGTTTTGAAGACAAGGAGTTTCAGTTGCCAGGAATTAGTGATGGTGGGGTGGTTTGTAGCCTATTATGCAATCACTTTTCGCTACTCACTTCCTGAGTAGGTTCACTTACGTCTCTTAATCCTGCTCTGGAGATATTCTTAGAGAATTAATCCAGAAGAAGAGAAAAGTTTTGAACACAAACGATGAATTTCCATGTTTCCAGTTCTACTACCAGTGGCGTATGCGCCTGCCGTGTCCTCTGGGGCCAGTCACCTGCCATATTCACATGGGTGCAGAGACTATAAACGCGCTATAACGGAGGGTCCTGGCCTCTGTGTGGGAAGGTGGTCGGGGGGGGACTCACTGCCCTGACCGTGTGACCCTCACTGTGGAGGCGGCTGGCCTTGCATGCTGCTGGGTGACCAGGCAGAGGCTGTGTCTTGGACCTGTGAGCGGGGGTGGCGGGAGGTGGGGCCTTCTCGCTGGCAAAATCAGCGTAAGTAGTTACGCGTGTGGTCTCTCTGCGTTTAGACTCTGCCTTACTGTCCTCACTTCACTAAAATAAGCAGATGAGTCCTTGAAGCTGGTTTCTTCCAGGACAAAAGTGAACGTGAATGTCAGAAAGTGTCTTTGAGTCACCTTGTCCTGGGTCCAGAGGCACTCTTGAGCTACTTAACTTTCAAAAATGGAAGCAATGCTGTGAAAACGGCTCCAGACCCAGTGGGTAGCAATAACAACTGTTTCAACCTCACAGGGCAGGCTGGGCCGGGGTGGAGACAGAGCTGGGCCCGGGGTCTGACCCTGGGTCAGGGGTGTTTCCCTCTGCCTAGGCCTCAGCATCTGCCGTGCCTTGGTGAGACAACCTACCTTCTGCAGACATCACAGTAGGTATCTTGGTGTCAAGGACACACAAGGCAGCAGGTTTGACTGGGTCTTCAGCTGAAGATGAGCTGCTGCTTGCCTTGAGGTCGTGGGGTGCAGGCGAAGCGGTTTCCTTCTGCGGTGTCACTGACTGGGGAGGGCAGGGCAGGGCCAGGCTGGAGGGAGCCTCGGTTTCTTCCTTCCTTCACCAGTTCACCAGCTCCCACACGCGGTGTCCTTTGCTGTGTGAGCTCCTGGGACCCTTTCAGTCAGGTTTCTGATCTTGAGTCTTCATGGAGACCTCACCAATTAAAATTTCTGACATCTTACTTGCTCGTTTTGCCAAAGCCGAAGATTCCATCCCACCCTGACCTCACCTCACTTCTGCCCTGCCCACCTCTCTCCCACTGGCCTCTCTGCAGGAGAAACGCAGATTTGCTCTGAAGCCAAAAAAGCTGAAGTCCAGAGCCTCCACTGCACCCAAGGCCTTGGGAAGACACGAGTGGTCTTCTCTTGATAACTTGAACCTCTTTTCTTTTCAGCAGAGGACCCCCTCCGCCAGCGTCCAGTCACACCTCCTTCAGGGTCTTCTGCTGCTTGTACCTCTTCCTTCTCTGCAAACCCCTCCCTGTTCCTGTGTTCCCTGCTGGATGGACGTCTCCAGGGGGTGGTCACTGGGTCACCAGAGGGTGTGAGGCTGAGACGACAGGACCCCACGAGCCTTCCACACTCAACCAGATTGACTCTACCTGGACACATTTAATATTTGATTTTGTGTTTTTGTGTGAAGAAAACATCCTGGAACTCAGAGAAACTATGAAAAGCAAAGTAATCCATGGCTGGAATCCTAAATGTTAAAGCTAATAACTATCACACAGGATGTGATATTTTGCCCTTGAGCATGGAATAGTAATTTGCTGTGAAGCCTAATTTTAAAAGATGTCAGTGAATTGGGCAATGAGTCAGCACAACTGTTACCAACTCAGTGGAGCAATACTGAGGTGAAAAATGCAGGCACGTAGAGAACACGACTGGTAGATACTGTTTCTTCTCTTTACACTTGAGTTTAGGGATCTGGCCTATTAGTGAACCCAGAGGATGGTCACTAACACTGCAAAACATTCTCACAGAGATGAGCTAACATGACCTTGGAGCAGACAGCTACATAAAAAAATAGAAAATTAAATGTCTAATTACTGTCCTCAGAAACGTTTCAGAAAATAGTGCATATCCATCATTTAAGAACAGGATGCTATCTTCTAACAGGCAGAGAACAGGACAGAAATTAAAATATGGGGTTACTGAACTTAAATCCCCTGAAGAGCTGTCGGCCAGGACGCAGCTCAAACGTAGAGACGGGGAGACCTCCGAGAAGAGCTGGGGGTGGTCCGTGGTCAGCTCGGAAGTGAAGTGTCCGAATACTAGGGTTTCAGAGAGACAGAAAGAAGGACGAGCAACCACGAGCACGTAACAGGAAGCCTTCCTGAGCAGCTCAGGGACTGAGCCCACGAGGTGAGGACTTTGGGAGTGTGACCAGCAACCCACTGTCCCTAAATAAGTTCAGCTCACTTTCTAAAAGAAAGACTGTCGGTTGAATCACAAGGCAGGACCCGGCCTACAGCAGAGGGAGTCAGAGGGCGTGTGGAGGGAGAGCTGGCAGAGCCACGCCAGACACAGGCCCGAAGAGAACGCGCACACGGGCTGGGTGTCCTCTTTAACCAGAGAAGGTAAAGAAGCAGAGACAGCCACAAAGAATGCCTGAGGCAAAAGAGCGTGGTGGCACAGTGCTGGTCCACAAACAAGTCAACAAACAGATTAGAAAACCCAGAAATACAAGTTTACACAGGAATCTACTGATAAAAATGCCATTTCAGATATTCAGGGAAAGGATTAGCCAGCCACATGTGGTCTGAGAAAATTAAAGAGCCATCTGAAAAATTAGCTTCAATCCACATCTTATATCTTAATCAAAATAAATTCAAAACAAATCTAATTTAACTGGAGACAAAGAAGGCATGAAAGTAGTAAATGAAAATAAGAATGATTTTAAAAATAAGGTGAGAGGGAAAATTCTTTCTATAGTATGATAGAAAACTCCAGAAGATAAGAGTTAATAAAAATAATTTTAAAAATAAAATAGCACAGAATAGCATCACATCATTGGAAGCATCTTCCAATAATATATGGGATCTGAGCCCCAATGAAAACAATTTTAAAACAAAAAATGCTCAAAAATCAAATAAAGTTCGTTGGGTTAGCTGATTAAAAACTATATTAAAAAATAAACCTATCAATAAATTTTATTACAGAAAAATAAACTATATCTTTAACAAAACACAAGCCAAAGACAAAATAACCAAACCCAGAGGTATCTGCGTACTATAATCTAAGGAAGAGAGTCGTTTCTTTACTCAATGAAGATACCAACAAGTCAATACAGAAGACCACAGACCCAACAGAGAAGTGCGCAATCATGATGAACAGACATTTCAAAGCAAAAGAAATGCCACGGCCTTAAAATGGTGAATAGATTCACGACCTGGAGAAGCACGAGCAAGCGCTGCCAGGAGCTGTGTGAGGGGGACTGCGGAGGCCCCCGTCCTCACAGGCTTCACGCTGCTTCAGAGCCGGCCACACCGCCTCCTTCTTATGGCGAGCCCTTACACGCTGTTTCAGTGCAGACCACGGGAATCAGGAACGGTGACAAACGAAGCGAGTGATGGCCGGGCAGCAGCCCTCCCCAGAGATGACCTGGCCTCCAGTCGTTACAGGAGCCGCCATGCCAACTACAGCCCTGGCGTGCGCCTGGGCCATCCAGCCTCAGCCCGAGCCTTCCTCATCAGAACACCAGACAACCCTGCGTGCCTCCCAGCCACGACATCCCCCTGCTGATGGGGAACAGGGGTTCCAGCTCACAGGGTGATTATAGGTGACGGCCATCTCTGTTTGCCCAGGCTGAGGGTGTCCTTGGACCCTAGAATTGGGTTGTGCTGGGGGCCTGGCTAATCGGCCTGAGGACCTGGAACTGGGCCTGCCTGTCAGCGCAGACTTGGGGGAGTGCTCTGCTGGTTAGTGCTCTGCTGGTTAGTGCTCTGCTGGTTAGTGCTCTGCTGGTTAGCACTCTGTGAATTAGTGTTCGGCCAGTTAGCGCTCTGCTGGTTAGCGCTCTGTTAGTTAGCGCTCTGTGAGTTAGTGTTC
>SRVM01048439.1:0-29674 GCA_007570785.1 Antilocapra americana
CGCTCTGTTAGTTAGCGCTCTGTGAGTTAGTGTTCAGCCAGTTAGTGCTCTGCTGGTTAGTGCTCTGCTAGTTAGTGTTCTGCTAGTTAGCACTCTGTGAGCTAGTGTTCGGCTAGTTAGTGCTCTGCTGGTTAGCGCTCTGCTAGTTAGCGCTCTGTGAGTTAGTGCTCTGCTGGTTAGCACTCAGCCAGTTAGTTTTCTGGTAGGAAGTCTTTTTCTTTCTCACAAGTTGCTTTGAAAGACAATTCAGAAATGAAGTTTTTGTTAAGAGAAACAGAGATTGTGGCAAATAATCCACAATCCTTCGCCTGTCTGAAACAAAGGGTCAAAGGTTCGTTTCATGCTCCTTCTAGGCTTGGCCATGTAAATTGGTTTGACCACTTGGATACAAGCAGGGGCTTGAAATGTGGCAGATCCTGGAGTTTGCTGTGCATGCTGTGGGAAACCCCTTGGTGCTGAGTTAACAAGGCTGGTCTGCTGCCGTGAGAACAAGTGATCAAATGTGGGGAAACGTGGCCACCCCTGCACTGGCAGAGGAGGCCACCCTAGACCACCCGTCCTGCCACCAGGAGAGCTGCCCACCAACCCCAGAACCAGAGAGTGGTGCCACTTTAAGACACAGGCGTTTGTCTGATGGTTGCTACGTAACCGACAGAGAGATTTTGCTAAAATGTTAGTGGATGTAGCTAAAGCTGCTTCATGCATAAAATGGAGATGTGGAAATGAATCTATGTACGCCCATTAGAAAAGAACATAACACTTTATAAAGTGCAGAGCTGAGACCTAAAGAAGTGAAGTATATAAAATTAATCTTTAGTTTAGATGCACAATGGCTGAAAGTTTTTCCCCCTATTTGAATGGTTACTTCTTTCAAATTTCCTCTTTATAAGAGAAAATTTCCTGTAAACAAACCCAGATTAGGTGCTGAGGCTTGTTCTGTGATGGTGCAGGTGCATTTGTGCCTCAGGAGGACGTCTTCCACGAACGCACCGCAGGCTAGTTGCAGAACCCCGCCCTGGGGGGCCTGGCTGGGGTCGCAGGGTGCCATCACAGGTTTCTCCAGACACTCCGGTTTTGACTGAAGCCCCGTGTCCTAAGAACCCCCTTTGCCTAGGGCACACTGGGGCTGCTGGTTACTCTTCTCCAGAAACAGCAGGGAAGCATCCTTCAGGATCAGAGGAAAGGCCAATTCTGGGCCTGCCTTGGACCTGCTGAGTCAGAACCTCAGGATGGGTCCAGCAGCTGCTTTTAACTGGCCCCTCAGGTCGTGCTGATGGTCATGAACTGGCTCTGGGAGGGGCTGAGGCCTGGGTTCGTCTGGTGGGGGCCCAGAGAGGCTTGAGTTTAACAGGGGAACCTCAGTATCCCAGTGGCTGGGGAAGATCTGGAGGAGGTCCAGGCAGCGGAGGACCTGCGGTCTGACCATCGACCCTCAGCCCCACAAGTTCTGAGACCAGGCTCCTGGGTTTGCCCAATGGCTCCAGGCCACAATCCAGGTGTCCTTGTCACTTGGGGACACTGTCAATGTTTCCAGCAGGTGGCACATGCTAGTCACCCCGTCAGAAATCCGAGTAAACCCAGCGCTGGCTTAGCTGCTGAATCAGGCATCTCCACTTGCGACACATGCGCGGTCCAGCACGCCAGCAGCGGCGATAAAGAGAAACGTGTAGCTGGTGCCATTAAGCCCTTCAGCATCGTCGTGTGAGATAACAAAGAACACTCTTTTGGCTCCAGTCACACTGAGGCTGGTAAGCACAGACTTCTAAGGAAAAAGGATAAAGGATGATATTCTGAATTTCAGCCCCTGTTCACTTAAACACATCTTAACTTTTACGGTGCTTTGTAGGTGATGTGGCAATGTTGCCCAGTTCTGGCAAAAATCTACGGGAGAGAAGAAAGTAAGATGGTTTAGCAATGTGTGTGACCAAAGATACAATCACTTTTTTATTTCATAAGGAGGAAGTTAGACAAAGATAATAGCTCTATAAATTTTTGTACTATTCCCATTGCTTCACAGTTGGCTTAAAATAAAAAACGTCTAGTGTTGGTTATTTCTGTTACCTGAGAAATCGCCCCATGTCACAGTGATCCTGGTGACTGATGTCTACATGTGGTTGTCTGCCATCTTGGTGTGGCACCCCCTGCCACGGCCGCAGAGGACACGACTGCGGGATGCTCTGAGCAGGACCTGCGCCCTGAGCCTGCGGCCCTGCCACAGCCGGCAGAGGAAACTCGGTGGGCCCCAGCAGCCCACTGGGGCCACAGGAGGGATGTGGCTGAGAAACTCAGTGATGGGTGCACATGGCGGATTCTGGGAGAAAAGTCAGCTTTGGTACCAGCAGTGACACTGGCCTTTTGAGTTTTGAATGGACAGTCTGGTGGCCTGACCAGGGACCAAGCACTTCAGCACGGTGCTGAGGAGGTAGAAGTGGCTGGCGATGCTCGACGCTCTGGGTTGAGCTGGGCTCTGCTGACGGGCTCTGAAAGGCTCAGAGAGAAATCAAGCCGTCAAGGACGTTGTACACAAGCCGGGAGTCTGTAAAAACTTGTTAGTACAAAAGCCTCTGAATATCTGAGTCTGTCTTGAGAGAGCCTTGGGCTGGTGATTACACAATGATGTCTATCTATATATAGAGCAGATGCTGGCATGCAGTTTAGAGAACAAAAACTGTGAAAACAAAGATGAAACAAAAGTACAAGATCCCTTCCAAAAAGAAGAACAAAACACAGTCTTTTCAAACAAGAATTTCGAAATACCATGCAGCCATCTTTTTTTTGTTGTTTTTGTTTTTGTATTTCTGATTATTTTGGGGGGAGACTGACACACACGTAAAGCTAACACACACCTAGCAGCTGAGGCTGAAGCCAAGAAGCAGCAGGTCAGAGCCAGATTCTCATCCAGAGCTGGAGCAGTTGTTTCTATCTCCTTTTCTCAACTCTTTGCCCTAACCCCACTTAAGAGTTAAAGAAATTAGATCTGTGTGTGCTTCTGGCCCTGGGACTTCTCAGCTGCCTTTGTAAACTCAGCATTGAGGGCTAGAAAGGAATTCGGGGAAACCCGCCGACAAGGCGCTCTGGCTTGCTTGGCGGTCCAGAAGTCCTGCTGGCCGTTTCCCATCTGGACACCTGATGGGACCCAGCAAACCTCAACTCCTGGGTCCTTGAGAGTCAGAACAGCAGCCACATCAGAAACATCTTCAGTTACAACAACAAAGATGATGATGCCACAGATCCTATTCCTCTTGTTAATCCATCTTTTAAATTCCCTCTGGGCCAAGTAACGTGTGTGTGAGGGGAGATCGGACAAGGGGGCACTGGCCACATGTCCAGCAGGAGACCTGATCACGGGCTGTGCAGGCTGTGGGGAGCTGGCCGCAATGATTCTCGCCTTCTTGTGGGAAGGCCTCCTCCAGGAGCAGGAAGGAAGTGACTGGTGGGGAGTGAGTCACCAACTCTGGCTGAGAATCCTCCGGCAAGAGAGTGGATTAGCTCTGGAGGCTGGACACATTTGACCACCCCTGGGTCTCAGCTCCCCCCCCCCCCATCATCAGATGTAACACACACGGTTTAGACCCAGCAGTGGATGAGGTTTGGGATGCCCGACAGACACTCATGTGCTGGATCAGCCGACTCTCGGGGGGCTGCCTGGCCCTCTTCCGCTAGGACATTAGCTGTAAAATGAACACGTGAGTCTTAGGAGAGGCACTTTAAAGAGGTAAATTTCTATTTTACCTGTTAGGAATTGGGGTGAAGAAGAGCACGGTCGCTGAGATCCCCCTGAATAAAACACCTATTTCTCACTTGGCCATGAGGGCGACCCCCTGGAAGCTGACTCATCACCACTGCTCTGTGCAGACCCCGGGCTGGGGGCCCTGTCATCTCAGGCCCCGTGCGGTCACGGGCTGTTCCTGCTGCTCTGGCCTCCAGTCTCCTAGCTCTTCTACCCAGCAGCCACATACATTGTGTTCTGAGTCCTTTCCGCCAAAGTGAGCTGGAATTATGGGACCAGACCAGCTGGGAGCGGTGGGGCTTCCTGCCTCCCCAGCTCCCAAACCTGGAGCTTCAGCCCAAAGGCCCTGCCAGCCCCCGGGTTCTCCTGCGGCCTCCCTCACCTTCTGCTTTGGGAAGCTGCCTGCTCTGCTCTATGGTGGGGGCAGGGGGTCAGACAGTGAAGGCAGGGACTTCGGGGACCTCTGGGTGGTTGGGGGCTCACTGGTCCAGGGCCGTGCGGGTCCCTCCTGCTGCCTTGTCACATGCACAGCCCCGCCGCCTCCTTCCCTGGCCCCTGACGACCACAGTCGGTTCTCTACAGTTTCTTGTTTTTATGTTGTGTGAGCAGCCTCATGAGGTGAGCGTGGCAGGTTCACCTCCTTCTCAAGGTCGCCCAGTTCTGGCACCAGGTCAGCCATCTGCTCCTTTTTGCTGCTGAGCTGTGTCAGCTTAAGGGCCACCTGCGGAAGGATGGGTGGAGGTTGTCTCTGGTTTGGCTGTCAGTGAACAGTGTGGTTTTGTGAGCGTCCTGTCTTCTGATTTCTTCCTCCAGGGGAGGGTCTGGGATGGGTGTGCGGCCTCCCTCTGTACTGGGTGCAAGCTCACCCTCCAAGGCGGAGGCAGGGAGAGCTGGCTCCCAGGGGCGAGCGCCTGCAGGGGGCTCAGAGGGCCCAGAGCCGGGCGGCGGACCGCCTCCCCCAGGTCCCCAGGTCTGGTGTAGCACTGTGGAGCAGCAGGTATCACCCAGGTGCTGGGGAGAGGGGCGGTGAGAGGACAGTGCCCCTCCCTCGCCCTGAGACCACCGAATTAGCCTGAGCGCCGAACACCGGCAAAACGCCTCGTGGTCCCAGAGCCTCTCTCTGGGAGGGCACTGCTGTTGGCCCGTTTTCACAGACCAAGAAACGTAGAGATAATGAGGGGAGAAGAGCTCTGTTCACATCAAACCATTTGGGAGGGATAGAAGGTAACTGAAGTGGGTGTCAGGGCCATGTGCCAGTAAAAGCAGAGTGCCCCTCACGGTCACACACGAAGTTGATGGACTTGCTTCCATGCTCCCAGATGCCTCGCTTGCTCCTCACCCACCTGGTCTCCCTGCCTCCGTGGGATGCACGGTCTGGCCAGTGGCCACCGTCCTCTCCCCCCTGTGCCACCTGTGGCCCCGAAGCTGGGAGTAACGGCCTCTGCGAGGGGTGAGAGGCAGTCCTGGCTGGGCCGGCCACAGAGCCAGAACAGCCTCAGAAATGGGCTTCTGGTCTTCACTGAGTGCCGCCACTGGGTTCACAGCTTCGAGGCGGTGTCCACTTCCGGGGTCATCTCCTCTGCTTGCTTCCCCCACTGCTCCAGGCTGAGCCTGCCCAAGGGATGCCCAGGGCAGTGGGCAGCCACCTGCCTGAGACTTCCCACTCTTCCCGCAGGATCCGCAGCCTCTGGACACATGCCCTGTGCCCAGTAAAGGAATCTCTAAATAGTAAATGGTCATGCAAAACTGTACAGCACTGTGCAAGGCTGCCTATAAATAATAATAAAACCTTGAAGGAAATATGATGGGCACGCAGGTGCCCATTTTGCTCCTTTCAAGTTTCTTTACTACGATGTTGCCTCTTCCAATCCAGTGTTTCACAAAAGCTTCTTCTGACCGTTGATAAAGTCTGTTTCGCTTGATTGTTGACAACCTGCAGAACAGTTTGGGCCGAGGCTGCTTTATCGATGGATCTCTGCAGCCCAGCTCTCTACATAGGAAGAGTCTGTGGTCAGAGGCAGGGGTTTCCTGAGCTCCTGGGATGGCTCCTTTGCAGCCTGTGCTGTGATTCTATTGCGAGGAAACTTTGACAGCAAGTGTCCACCCCAAGTGGTCTGTGCCGGGTGCCCACATCTCTCCTTTAAGCTTCTTCTGGGATGCTTTGATGAAGATTTTAGAGGAAAAAAAATGCATACCCTCCTGCCATAGCTAAGAAGGCAAGGCTTGGGTTCTAGTTAACTGCTGATTTCAGGGGTGTCCTCAAAGAATCTCTGGATATTTGGCAAATTAGGTTAAAAAATAACAAGTTAAAACTTTTTATGATAAAAACATAGATAATTTGAGCAAACATTCTTCATAATAAGCAATCGTGGCATCACCTAACTCTACATAACGCACATTCATTAGATGCCTGCAGTCACATGTCACTGTTACTCAGATGGACGGGGCATTGACACTGATCGACGGATCCCATGTAAACTGTCAGGGTTTCCGTTCGTGAGGCTGGGCCAGGCCTGGGCTGCCCCGGTGATCCCTAAATCTCGGTGGCTTTACATAACAGGCGATGTTTCCCATAGCTGCTCACCAAGGCGGCTCCAGGACAGCTGTCTCCCCACAGGGATCGGCAGCCCTGGCCACTTCCATCTTATGTCTGAGCCTCAAAGCAAGGCCTCTCACTCGCTGCGGAGGGAGAAGAGAGGGATGGAGCTGATCAGTGGCGTCTCCCAGCTTGTCAGAGGTGTTGTGGCTTACTGGGCACTGGACCCTGCAGTGAGCTGCCAGGAGGGGAGGCAGCGTGGACCCCCTTCCCAGGAGCAGCTCCCGGGCTGGCAGTGGCCCAGTCCTGGCCTCCTCGCAGGCCACCGGGCCGGCCTTCCCTCTACCAGCAGCTCAGAACACCTGGGCTTCGCACAGCTGACAGGAAGCTCAGTGCAGACACCGTTGCTTGAGGCTGTTCTCCACGGTGTGGGGCAGACGATGAGTGCTGGAGGAGAACGATTCGAGGGTGTTTTTCCTCTTTTCTCTGGCTTCTCCGAATGCTTTCTCCTGCACCGCTAAGAGCCTGAGGAAGCTACCAGAGAACTAGGCTGGACATTATGAAATTTGGAAAGCTCAGCAGTGGCCACAGGACTGGAAAAGGTCAGTTTCATTCCAATCCCAAAGACAGGCAATGCCAAAAATGTTCAGACTACTGCACAATTGCACCCATTTCACACACTAGCAAAGTAATGCTAGTTTAGAATTCTCCAAGCCAAGCTTCAACAGGACGTGAAGTGAGAACTTCCAGATGTTCAAGGTGAATTTAGAAAAGACAGAGGAACCAGAGATCAAATTGCCAACATCCACTGGAACATAGAAAAAGCAAGAGAATCTCAGGAAAACATCTACTTCTGCTTTATCGGTTACACTAAAGCCTTCGACTGTGTGGATCACAACAAACTGTGGAAAATTCTTCAAGAGATGGGAATAGCAAACCATCTGACCTGCCTCTTGAGAAATCTGTATGCAGGTCAAGAAGCAAGCTAGAACTGGACATGGAACAACAGACTGGTTCCAAATTGGGAAAAGAGTACATCAAGGCTGTATATTGTTACCCTACTTATTTAACTTATATGCAGTGTACATCATGCAAAATGACAGTCTGGATGAAGCACAAGCTGGAATCAAGATTGCTGGGAGAAACATCAATAACCTCAGGTATGAAGATGACTCCACCCTTATGGCAGAAAGTGAAGAGGAACTAAAGAGCCTCTTGATGAAAGTGAAAGAGGGGAGTGAAAAAGCTGGCTTAAAGCTCAACATTCAGAAAACTAAGATCATGGCATTGGGTCCCATCACTTCATGGCAAATATATGGGGAAACAGTGACAGACTTTATTTTCTTGGGCTCCAAAATCACTGCAGATGGTGACTGCAGCCATAAAATTAAAAGATGCTTGCTCCTTGGAAGGAAAGCTATGACCAACCTAGAGAGCATATTAAAAAGCAGAGACATTACTTTGCCAACAAATGTCTACCTAGTCAAAGCTCTGGTTTTTTCAGTAGTCACGTATGGATGTGAGAGTTAGACTATAAGCTGGATTATAAGAAGGCTGAGTGCCAAAAAATTGATGCTTTTGAACTGTGGTGTTGGAGAAGACTCTTGAGAGTGCCTTGGACTACAAAGAGATCCAACCAGTCCATCCTAAAGGAGATCAATCCTGAATATTCATTGGAAGGACTGATGCTGAAGCTGAAACTCTAATACCTTGGCCACCTGATGCAAAGAGCTGACTCATTGGAAAAGACCCTGATGCTGGGAAAGATTGAAAGCAGGAGGAGAAGGGGACAAGAGAGGATGAGATGGTTGGATGGTACCACTGACTTGATGGACATAAGTTTGAGTAAGCTCCATGAGTTGGTGAAAGACAGGGAAGTCTGGTGTGCTGAAGTCCATGGGATTGCAAAGAGTCAGACACGACTGAGTGACTAAAGTGAACTGAACTGCTCCTTGGAAGAAAAGCTATGACCAATTTAGACAGCATATTAAAAAGCAGAGACATTACCTCACCAACAAATGTCCGTCTAGTCAAAGCTATGGTTTTTCGAGTAGTCAGTCATGTATGGATGTGAGAGTTGGACCATAAAGAAGGCTGAGTGCCAAAGAATTGATGCTTTTGAACTGTGGTGTTGGAGAAGACTCTTGAGAGTCACTTGGACTATAAGGAGATCAAACCAGGCAATCCTAAAGGAAATCAATCCTGAATATTCATTGGAAGGACTGATGCTGAAGTTGAACCTCCAAGATGTTGGCCACCTGATATGAAGAACTGATTCATTGGAAAAGACCCTGATGCTGGGAAAGATCAAAGGTGGGAGGAGAAGGGACGACAGAGGATGAGATGGTTGGATGGCAAAAGCAACTTAATGGACAAGAGTTTCAGCAAGCTCTGGGAGATGGTGAAGGACAGAGAAGCCTGGCATGCTGCAGTCCATGGGGTTGCAAAGAGTCGGACATGACTGAGGAACTGAACAACAAATTATGCTTCCAACTTTTTTTTCAGGTGACAGTAGAAGGAACTATTACAGTCATTCAATAAGTACCAGTTGAGCTTTTACTATGTTCCAGACACTGTTATGAGCAGAGCAGCAAAACCCATTGTTAGAGATTGGAAGTTCCTCCCTGACTCACTGAATATCCCTTATGAAAAAATTACCTTAAAAATTCCTCCAAAATACTGTCTTTTCTGAAAAATGAACATACTTCCTTTCATTAGGTAACAGAACGTATATGAGATAGTGTGTTCCATCTTTCCCTTTTCACCTTGACTGTCAGGAAACTCAGAGCTGAGCTCTATGTTCATTGCAATAGCTGCTTTCACTACACAAGTTAGAAGCAACAATTTCTTCCTTCAATACATTTTGATGCCCTTTTAATTATGCATTGTATACTGGTCATTTATTTTATGTCACTTCAAATCCTTTGAAAGTAGATTGAGCAGATATGAAAATAAATTAATTATGCTATTTTGCGTGTGTGTGTGTGTTAGTGACTCAGTCATGTCCAACTCTTTGTGACCCCATGGGCTGTGGCCCGCCACGCTTCTCTGTCCATGGGATTCTCAAGGCAAGAATACTAGAGTGAGTAGCCATTCCCTTCTCCAGAGGATCTTCCTGACCCAGGGATCAAACCTGTCTCCTGCCTTGCAGGAAGATTCTTTACTGTCTGGGCTACAGGGAAGATCTGCAATGCTATTTTGGCCATATAAATATCCATTTGTTGATAGATTGGTGCTTCTCAATAAATATTTTGGTCAAGTGCAGTAGTGGATTCTATAGAAGCGAGAACACGGTAACAGTGAGTTATAAACAAAAGCGAGTACAGGTGTTTTCTGTGAGTCATCACTTTTCCCTTTGATCCCTCTGTGTTGTCTTGTCTCTTCGAATCACAGGTACAAGGGAACAGATTCTAATTTAGGAAAGAAGGATCAATCCCTTAGAGCAGAACACAGGTCTGAGGAGGCATGGTACTTGCATGGACTGTGGGGGTGAGTCTTCTCAGAGAAGGAGTCAGGAAAGGGTGCTGAATGCATCTCCGTGCTTCTTGGATGGAAAGTGAGGTGCTCAACAACATCTGGCCCCACTGATGTGGGAACCCCTGTGTCTCTATAGATTTATTTCTGACCCTCTGAGCACATGTGTCTGGGAGCACACATATCTTCTCAGACCCTCTGATGAACTGCCAACTTCTTGCTCCTCTGATCTGATTAAAGTGATATCATCAATATGGCAAACCAAACTGATGCTCTGCAGCTGGTTCAGATCTCGCTGGGCTGTGTTACAACAGAGAGCAGGAAAGCCTGAGGATACAGAGATATCCCAGGGGTGTGCTAGCATCTATGCCGTGTGATATAACTTGCTTCTGATTCTCCCCCCTATTTGGGGTCAGAAGAGGGCATCCCCAGGCCCGTGGCCATGCACCACAGTTCAGAGATCTGGCTGTGCACCACCTCTGGCACGGCAGCTGCAACCATGTGGGGTGACCGTGTGGTAGAGACTTTGGTGGTTCAGTGTCATTCTCTGGAACCTGTCTGACTTCAGACACAGGACTGTGAAATAAATGATCCATCAGGTCTTTAGGAGGTCTTGATCTCCGTATTCCCTCCAGGATGTGTCATCATTTTTGATCTTCCATCTTGGCCTTCCTTGCTGGGATGGCTCTTAACCTGCACAACAAGGAACCAAGGTGGGTGCTCTGACAACTGTTACAAACGTCCCTACCAGTCCCTCACCTGTAGTTCAAAGAAATGATCACCTGGGGGCTCACTGTGAGCTCCTCCTGGCCCCAAATTCCACGTTTTCCTGGACTTCACAGGTTTCGCTCTAACAGGGGCATGATGATCCTTCAACTCAGAACCCAGCTCAGCAGCTCTTCAAACATCTAGGTGTTTCCCTCTCCAAGTGGAATTACCTGCGTAAATGGCCACAGGCCCCTTTGGGGGAGGTCCCAGGGGGATGTAGTCCTCTCCTCCAGTAGGCAGTCCCTGGGATGATAACTGGCTCACGCCTGGATAAGGGGCTATGACGTTTTATTGAAGCAACTTTCTTGGGCCCCTGAGCCCTGTCTTCAACTTTCTTTGGTTGCATAAACTGAGTAGTTCTCCTGCTGGCTGGCTTCTGTCCTGCCGCTGATGCCGTGTTCAACTGACCATCACTGTAGCTTTTCCAGCTCAGCACATCAGGGCTGCCACTGCAGACTCGCCTCACAGTGACTGCTCCCCGTTACTTTTCAAGTTAAATGTCACCATCTGGCCTCTATCATGTCACCACCTCATCACACTCACTGCTATTAGGGAGCCCAGTGCTCCCTGTAACGACATCTCCACTCTCCACCCAGTCCGGCACATCCAGCATGTCCCTCATCATGTTTGGAAATGGAGTGTCTCCTGGGCTTTTCTAGGCACTGACTAGGTTTCCTGGGCTCCTGGAGCTTATTTCCTCTCCTGTTCCACATCTCTGAGCACTGGGATGCTGTCCTCAGCTGTCTGCCACAACCATCGGGCATTTCCACTTCGCTTCATGTGGGATGCTGCTTTTTACAAGCTTGCAAAGGCCCTACGAGGGGTCTGGGGTCCTGGCCAGGGTGCTGAATCCTGTATCATGGTTCAGTGATGCTGTGTCAGGGGACTCTAACCTGCTCCCCCGTGATGGCAGTCCTCTCCTAGGTTCAGCGTTCTTTGGCTCTGCTCCTGATTTTGTTCCCCCAGTCCCTCCAGCATGTTTCCCATGTTTGCAGATCCAGTACTTTCCCAGCTGGGAGATGCTGCTGTGCTGGGGAGTGGAGATGGACACAGAGCTCAGGCACGCTCTCACAATCATCTCCAAGCCCAGAGGGCACATTCACCTGTGACAGGGGAAGGGGCACACCTCTTCAAGTGCAAAAGATTTAGGAAAGCTGGGATTCAAGGTTCTGAGTGCATTAATCCAGATGACGCTCCCCCAAACCTTTGGGTCACAGCAACCTTCCTTGGGTTGAGCCTGCAGGTGGCCCTGGAGCACTGTGACTTTTGTGATTAAGTTCTCACTCTGATCCACAGCTCTTTTGGTTCTCTGGTTGTAGGAGAGTTATATGGTGACAACAACCTTTTTGTCACATTTTCCTTAAATGGGTGATCTTCTCATTGCCTCGCCCTCAGCAAGAACCCTCTGGTTCCAAAGCCAAGGTGATTCCTGCTTTTCCCAATCTCCCGAGTGCCTGAGACACTGCACAGCACTGTTCCCCCCATGTTCAGGTTGGCTGCAGTCACTGGCAGGTAGGGGGCCCCCAGCTCTCAAACCCTATCACAGAGGCCACTCCTAGAACAGTCCTGGACTCAACTGTCTTATGCTGGTTTCTCTGGAAACAGACTCCAAAGCAGAGATTGGAGTGTGCAGGCCTTTTTCGGAAGTGTTCTCAGAAAGGGAGTCCTGAGAGGGAGTGAGGGAAGGAAGACTGGACTGGGGAGCAGCTGGTTAACAAAGCATCTGCTACTGGGGCTCAAGCAGATCCTCTGAGAAACTTGGGAGCTGGGGGTGCTTTCCAGTTCCCCAGATGGAGGCAAAGCCCTCCCAGGTCAGATCAAAGGAAGGCTGGCTTACTACAGGAGCCCCTGGGGCCTGGACTAGGATGCAGCAGCTCTCACTGGGGGTTGGACCAAGGAGGGGCTGCTTCCTGTTAAACCCCAGTAAACACCTCCTGTGAAAGTCTTGAGAAGATAAACTCCAGGAGATGACTGAGGACCTGGAAGGAGACTCGAGTAGTCTGGGTAAAGAGGGTCATTAACTTTTCTCAACACGTACGTTAACATTTCTTTAAGGAAGTGTGGAAAAGTAACGAAAAGAACAGGCCTTTCTTTATTATGCTTGTATTCTGGTGTGTGTGTGCGCGCGCGCTCTGAAGCCAGAGGAGGGGAAGAGGACGTGAAGTCAGCAGACACAGAAAATGCTCTGAGCTTGGTAGCCTGGGGGCAGGGAGGGCCGACAGGAGTGCACTTGGCCTTGTGAGAAGCTAGGAGCCAGGGTGGCCCGAGGCCGGGGACGGTCAGGTTGGCAGCTGGAGGGATTTGGTCTCACCAGGACTGCGCGCCCCTCCGGATTCCACGCCGCCTGCAGCGCCTACTCTGCGGGGCCTGAGCTGGGCCGGGGAATTCTTTTCCTTTTCCATCTTTAGGTTTGCGTTTCGTAAATCCCTGTGCATGTCTTCCCTCCCGCGCTCCCGCCTGGTTCCCACACCCAGCAACACTCGCCGCCCGCCGCACACCCGGCTGCTTGGTTCCCCTGCAGCAACCAGCCCGGTCGCCCCCGCGGCTGCTGCCCACTGCACCCCCGTCCTGCTCCCGCCGCCAGCCTGTACCCCGCACTCCCCGCCGGTTCCTCGCTGCCCGGGCAGGAGTCCGGTGCTGTCCCCGGGATGCTTCGCGGATACAGAAGCGGCTCCTCTAGGCTGGGATGTGGGCGGAGCCTCCCCGCCCCGCCTCCTCGCCCTCAGCCAATGGGCGGCTGGGACCGCGCCGTTGGCCCGACGGTGACGCCTCCGCCCCGCGGCGGGCTTTGGGCGACGGGGCAGGGGGCGTGGCCTCTCCGCCCCCCGCCAGTGTCCCCGGCCAATGGGCGGCGTGTGGGCGGGGCAGGAGGCGGAGCGCAGCGGGCGCGCGGGCGCGGGGTCTGGCCCGGAGCGCGGGGACTGCGCCGCCGCTCGGGCTCCGGCTGCTTCGCGGGGCTCGGCTCGCGGATTCCGGCGGACCCAGCATGGCGGTGGAGGAAGAGGGGCTCCGGGTCTTCCAGAGCGTGAAGATCAAGATCGGTGAGCTCCCAGGAGCAGGCGGGGCGGCTGAGTCTTCGGGGGGCTAGCGGCAGCGCCCCCGGTCCCCGACCCCTTCACTGGGGTCCACGGCCCTGGCGCCTCCCGGCGATGCGCGCTCCCCGGTTACGGCCCCTCCTCACCCCGGGAGCGCCTCGCCGCGGCCCCCTTCCCAGCACCAGAGACGCCCAGCGGCGTCCGTCTCCCCGCCTCCCCCGAGGGCGAGCTGGGCTGACGGGGCCGGTGGCCCTGGGGAACGCAGCTCCCCGCCGCTGGGTTGACTGCGGCAGGGTGAGGCGCTCCGCCGGACCTGGGTCTGGTCCCCAGAGACTGCGCATCTGCGTGTGCACAAGCGCGCGCAAGGGGGCTCTCCGGATGCGAGAATTTTAGGTGCCAGAAACGCCCAGCTTGAGGTTCCGCGCCTCGCTGAGTGCGGCACCCAGACACTTGCTTTGCTGGGGACGTGGGAGCTCTTGCACCTTCCCTTCGGGGCGAGGGGCCGAGCGGGTGGCTGACCGGAGCCTGGGTGTGCGGGCGGCTGTGTAGGTGGATGTGTCTGTGTGTGTGTCTGCCTGTGACTGTGTGCCGGCGCTCTGGCCCAGGGCCCTCTCAGGGCAGGGCGCCAGGACAGCTACCCCCTCCCCCTTCCATTGAGAACTGGCGAGGGAGCTCTTGGCCACCAGGGCCTGCCATTCAGGTCGTGTCCCCAGAGCGGCCCGCTGTTCTCACTGGACCCAGAAGCTGGGGGAGGGGCTGGGAGGCTGTGTCTGGACTTCCTGGGTTTATGTGGAGAGACTTGCTTTTTCCTAGTTCTGACTGGGAAGGGTGATGTACAAGTTCCCCCAAAACAAGACCTGCACCTGGAGTGACCGTTCCCCGTCACTGCATCAGTGTGCCAGCTGAGAGGACAGCTCCTGCTGGAGAGGGCTTCTAAGGCCCCGGAGGGTTGCCCTCTCAGGGTCCTTGCTCACTGAACCCCGGGGTCCTCCATGTTCCCATGTGAAAAACGGCCTCTGGGAACCAAGCCAGGCCCCCAGTGACTGCGGGAGCGTCAGTTGTTGATGACATCTGATGCTGCCTAGGAATTCCAGCCACCCCAAATCAGCGTGTTGTTTCCTGTCTGCTTTATTTTGGTTTGTGGATCATCGCTGAGACGCTGTTGATATTTGGCTCAGAAGCACTGCAGATAGGATGTGGCTGCACTTCAGCCCCGAGGAGCTTGCCTGGAGAGGGTTTCCCTTGTTTACTTGGTTGGAATCTGCTGTCACTTTCTGCCGGGAGGTTCAGCCTGGCTCTCCACCTGAAGTGAGGCAGGGAAAGTGCCTCTCAGCCCCAGGGTCCAGTGAGCATGAGGGGCGTTCACACTAGAGGCCTGGAGCTGCTTCCTTAATCAGGGGACAGGAAGGGGTGGGGCATGGCCGCAGGGGTGTGCCAGGCTTCTGGGTGTAGCAGGCAGGAGGGGGTCTGGGGACTCTGGAGTTCGAGCCCCGCATGGCCAGCCTGGACTTGTGTCAGGAAGCAGAGAAGATTGACTTCTTTCCAGAATGGCCCAGTCCAAGAAGCAGAGGGCAAGGAGGCCCCCCAGGCCCGGGAGAGGCACTCTGCTGGCCTGGCAGGACGCCCTCATGGAGGCTCTGGACCCACACAGATGGGCCGGATGTGGAGGGAAGGGGCTTGGAGACGCTGCTCCGTTAGGCTTTCTCTCTTCTGTGTGTGTCGCTTTAAACAAGTGAGAGGAGCGCCGCTCAGTGTGGGATTAGTGCAGCCACTGAGCATCTGCTCCTCCACCCCGTGTGGGGACCCCCTCCCTGATGTGATGTTCGGGGACTGCAGCAGAGAGGATGAGCAGAAACACCTGTCCGTAGTGGTCCAGCTCCCCGGACGTGGCTCCAGCTCTCAGAAGCCACTGTCTCCTCCTGACTTTGAGGGTCTCCACCCGCCAAACGGGGTTGTCCCACCCATGTCACTGGGGCTGGCAGGGGCAAGGGCCTCCGCAGAGCACAGGTAGGCCTCCTCCTGTGCTGCAGCAGAGAGGCGGTCTGGGCCACCCTGCTGATCTCAGACCTGGGCCGGCCCCAGACGGGCAGTGCGGGAACCGGTCAAGGGGCTTAGTCTTGTTCCACTGTGAGTAGGAGGGCCTGGTGGGTGGTGCCCCGAGCTCTCCATTTCTTTCTTCCTTCCTCTGCTGTGGCCAGTCTTGACTCTGACTTGCCTGAGTGCCAGGCCATGAAGGCAGGCCAATGAGGAGGGACACCAGCACTGACCCGGAGGAGGGGCGGCTACGCAGGTGGCACAGGCACACCCGCCTCCTGGCTCCGGGGACCCTGTCCGATCGGCCATTCATACTGAGCCCTGCCTTGGGGCTGGCTGGCAGCATGCCCGTGTCTGCTGGTGGCCTGCCGGCTGGAAGACACAGGGCAAGTGCCCCCCCTTTCATGGCCTCGTTTTTCCATTTGCAAAATGCCGGCAGTCATTGTGTGCAGCATCCTGTGGGAGCTTCCCTACCCACCCCCCACCCCTCCCCCAGAAAGACACAGAGGAATTCTCCCTGTAGTTATACCATCAGCCGCATCACTGTTCCTAGTGCTGAGAGGAAAGGCAGAATGTTTTGGAGGGCTGAAGAGTTTTTCAGGGTGGGGTTGTAGTCCTTAGTCTGGAACGTGTGGTGGTACTTGATCATTGAGAGGCTAACGCTGGGGAAAATGGGAAGAATCTCTTCCTTTTTTTCCTCTTCTCCTTTCTTTTTCCTTCCACCTTTTGCAAATGAGATAATACATAAGAAAGTGCTGGAAGAAAGTAAGGTATTTTTATTGTAACTATTTCGAGTCCTTGTCTTAGAGAACCTGTGTCTCTCCCCACTTAAATCTCTCAGTTATTTTGGATGGATCCTCTGCACACTTGGCTGTCTTGCCCGAGGTCTATCTTTGGTAACAGCAGTGTCTCATGTCGAGTGAGGCTGAGCACACTTCCTATGAGGCTACTTTGAGGAAGTATGCTCTTCTGACTTCCCGTGAGTCAGGGCTTTAGCCCCGAGGGAAGCGACTGCAAGCTGGTGGGTGCAGACCCCCAGCGGGGGCCCCCCCTGCCCCGCTATCGCTTGGACCTGGCACGCCTCTAGAACTTGCAATGTGGCTTTCCTTTCCAGTGATGTTTCCCTTTTCCATGACAGTTACTCCTTGTTTCTAAGAGTGTCATCTCAATAAATGTGTTCAGTTAAGAGCAATACAGAGGGGTTTCTCTCAAGCTGAAAAACAGAAAATCCTGGCCTTGCACTTGAGGATAAGAAAAGCCCCCTTAGCCTGGCTTGTGGTTGGACTGCTGTCGGGTTTGAGGGCATCTGGGATCTGTGGTGAGTCCCGAGTGTGGCCATGGGTGGCCTTCCTTCCTGGGTCCAGAAGTGGCCCCCATCTCCCCATGCTCAGAGCACCTGCCTCTGTTCCTTCTCCATCAGCCAAGACCCTGTCACTGCCAAGGACAAGGGCAACCTGGGTGCAGCACGCGTGCAGGGAACCTCCACACCTCCTCGGCCAGCTGTGGGCCTGCCCCGTGGCAAACACGTCCTCCCGGAAGCAGGAGACCCCCTCGGGCCAGGCGGGAGCTGGGAGGGACCCTGGGCGGCCTGGCGAAGCAGTCCTGGACCCCAGGGGTTGAGAGTTTAGGATTCCAGGTCTGAAGGTGATTTTCAACCTGATTTCCACCGTGGGAAGTTGTGGTGTGCCATCACAGGGTCTGCGAGGCTCAGATGAGGGCTTGTAAGTTGAAATGATTTTTAATGGAAGGGCTTCGCAGGGCTTAGTTGGAGGACATGGTCTGTGAACATGACGGATGATGTCGCAGTGTGTGTGTGTGTGTGTGTGTGTGTGTGTGTGTGTGAGAGAGAGAGAGAGAGAGAGAGAGTGTGGGAAGAGGGGCTGTGCTGGCCACACACGGTTCTTGGCATCGGGGGTTTTATATTCTCCTGAGCTCTCTGATTCTAAAATTAACCTGGATATTCTATTAACCGAGCTAGGCTCTCAAGCTATTTTCGGCCCCTGAGGACCAGTGTGCAGGCCGGCTCTGCCTGGGGCAGTGAGGTCGGTCCTAACTCCAGCCTGTGGCTCTGGGCTTCCCCGGAAGGGGCGTGCGCTGGCGTGTGGGGTGGGGCGGGGTGCACACCTCAGGGTCTGGGGTGCACGTTCTCTCTCTTCTCCTACAGGGGTGCTCATAAGCCCACGGTGTCAAGGGAGGGAGGCGAAGGAACCCCCTCTCATCCCGGCCTGCCAGCTGGCGGGGGCTCTGCACTGCCTCCTCACCGAGTAGTGAGCTCGGACGGCAGGGCCACCCACCCCGACAGGAGGGGACAGGCCTGTGTGAGGAAGGGGTGTGAGGTGTGAGGTCGCTGAGCGCAGGCACTGGGACAAAGATGGAGGCACAGAACTCGTGCAGAAGGGATGGGACAGGAGCAGGGACCGAGTAGGCTGCCCTGACAGAGCCCGGCTCGCAGGGAGCAGGGCCTCGCGAGCAGGGCACGGGGGACGGGTCGGCACTTGGCAGAAAATGTCCGGACTTCTCCTCTCAAGCTAACGAGGTGCTTGCTCGAGTCCACACTCACACCCTCCTGAGGGCTTTTAGGAGTCAGTGCATTGCGCACCACGCTATGGAAACAACCCTGGTGGGAGAGGTGACGCTTGGAAGTTGCACCTGAAAGTGGAGGCTGCAGGCACCCCTCCTGCTTCCAAGGGAGGAGGGTCCAGCTGGGTTCTGGTCTCTCAGGAAGGGCGGGCAGCCTGAGACGGGAGTCCTGGGCAGTTGCTGGCTAACTGCAGCTTCAGGCACGGCCAGGCAGGCTCGGCCTCAGCCTGCTCTGTTGCAGGGAGAGTAGAGGCGGCCTCAGGCACCGAAGAGCCGCCTGAGGCCCTTTGTGTGCGGCTCCGTGAGCCAGTGTGAACAAAGGCGCTGCCCGTGCTCTGGTCTTGATGGCGAGGTGTTAGCTGCTGCAGCTGGAAGCTGCTTGTTCAGTTAGCCCTGTAACAGGCTAGGGCTCCAGCTGAGTACAGAGAGGGAGGGGAGGTGGGGAGGTGGGATCCTCGCCAAGTGCCTGTCCTCTGCACCCACTGTCAGGATGGGGGTCCGTCGGTTGCTGGTGATGCTCAGGATTGCTCAGAGGGCTGAGAAATGCCGGCTGAAGGGGTGATTGCACAATGGCATCCCTACAGCCAGGAGGGTTCTGCAGCTTTCAGAGAAATTAGCTGGAGCCCAGCCGGGCTGCCTGACCTGCAGGAAGCCACGGGCGTGACTGGAAGGACAGTGGTGTGAAGAGCCCGCTCCCTAAGAAGAGCGGGGAGATGGCATGCGTGGAAACGACTCCACACACGTCTGTCCGCTGGACCCCAGCTGGGGAGTGTGGAGATGCTTCTGTAGGAAGAGAAAATAGACCTGTTAGAAGAAGCAAGATCGTTACTGTTGTGTATATAGATGGCTAAACGGGGAGTTAAAAACCACTGCCCCTTAAAATGTGAAGGGAACACTGCTCTGCGGAGGGTACCAGGGCCCAGGAAGACGATCTCCTAGACTGCAGAAGCTCCCGCGGGCAGGACAGATGTGGGGTAGCCGCCCAGCACAGGGTGTGCGAGGTGGGGGCCTGAATGGACATGGACACTCGGGCATCTTGGGCTGCAGCCCTGTGGTCAGGAAACTCTAACCCGGGTGACGGGGAACTTAGAATCCTGCCGTCTACACAAAGGACCCTGTACTTTTCTTTAAGTGTGAGGCAGCTTCCGGAATTCAACAGCTTACACATTCAGATTGCAGGGTAATTGCAGGCTCTGTGATCAAGCCTACCAGCTCCACGTGCAGCTCGTGCCAGGGACTGGACCCATGTGTGTTCCCACACGGTGCTGCTGGGGGCTCAGGGCTGCTCGGCATCAGTGTCCGGGATGCTTCTCTGCTGGATGTGATGGATCAACAGGAGAATGGGGACCAGACAGTTGCCCTAGTCCTCCGAGTGTCTGCAAACACGTGTGTTTCTGTATGCAGGGTGGGTCCCGGCCGGCAGGGTCTGTCCTAGGATTTGGCCTTGTCTGTTTTGGTTTTTGAGCAAGCCTGTAGCCCATAGTGGGGATGGTCAGTATCCCACAAGGACCCCTTCAGTGAGGCCGCGTATCCACTCCAAGGCCTGCCCGCTATGGGGGGCTGGACCCCCCTTGGGTTCAGTCTGAGCACTGGGGCCTTCACCCCTAAGTCAGACCAGGAGTGTCTCTGGGGCCTGTGTTTTCCTCTTTGCATAGTTTCTGCTCCTGTTATCTGAATGGTTTCCAAAGTGTAAGAGTGGCTGTCTTAGCCCCGTTGTCAGCAGGATGGACCCGAAGGTAAACAAAGTCACTGCAAAGGACTCAGGGTGACTCGGCACCTGGAGCCTCAATCAGTCAGGGCTGTGCTCCACTCGCCTTGATGTCCCGTCGCTGCTCCAGAGACAGTCCCGTTCACTTGGTGGCCACTCGTGCCCACTGGTGCCTCCACAGGACCAGGACCAGGGCCTGATTGCCAGCCTCTCCTGGGACTGGTTCCCCCTCGGCCGCTGTCCAGAGCTAGTGGGATCCCAGGAAGGGGCCTGGGCTTCTGGATTTTAGGGACATTTAAGGGAGGGGTGCTGACAATTAACCTTGTCTGGAGCTTTGTTTTGAGCTTGACAGTGGATCCAGTCAGGTATGATCTGTGTGCAGAGTCAGTTCACTTCAGTTGAGTTGTTCTGTCATGTCTGACTCTTTGCAACCCCACGGACTGCAGCACGCCAGGCCTCCCTGTCCATCACCAACTCCTGGAGCTTGCTCAAATTCATGTCTATCAAGTCAATGATGCCATCCAAACATCTCATTCTCTGTCGTCCCCTTCTCCTCCCACCTTCAATCTTTCCCAGCATCAGGGTCTTTTCCAATGACCAAAGTATTGGAGCTTCAGCTTCAGCATCAGTCCTTCCAATGATCTCCTTGCAGGCAAAGGGACTCTCAAGAGTCTTCTCCAACACCACAGATGAAAAAGCATCAATTCTTTGGTTCTCAGCTTTCTTTATGGTCTTGCTCTCACATGACTACTGGAAAACCATAGCTTTGACTAGGCGGACCTTTGTTGGCAGAGTAATGTCTCTGCTTTTTAATATGCTGTCTAGGTTGGTCATAGCTTTTCTTCCAAGGAGCAAGCATCTTTTAATTTTATGGCTGCAGTCACCATCTGTAGTGATTTTGGAGCCCAGAAAAATTAAATCTGTCACTGTTTCCACTGTTTCCCCATCTATTTGTCATGAAGTGATGGGACTGGATGCCATGATCTTTGTTTCTTGAATGTTGAGCTTTAAGCCAACTTTTCACTCTCCTCTTTCACTTTCATCAAGAGGCTCTTTAGTTCCTCTTTACTTTCTGCCATAAGGATGGTGTCATCTGCATATCTGAGGTTATTGGTGTTTCTCCCAGCAATCTTGATTCCAATTTGTGCTTCATCCAGCCCAGCATTTTGCATGATGTACTCTGTATATAAGTTAAATAAGTAGGGTGACAATATACAGCCTTGATGTAGTCCTTTTCCTATTTGGAACCAGTTCGTTGTTCCATGTCCGGTTCTAACTGTTGCTTCTTGACCTACATATGGATTTTTCAAGAGGCAGGTCAGATGGTCTGGTATTCCCATCTCTTGAAGAATCTTCCACAATTTGTTGTGATCCACGTTGTCAAAGGCTTTGGCATAGTCAATAAAGCAGAAGTAGATGTTTTTTTGGAACTCTCTTGCTTTTTCGATGATCCAATGGATGTTGGCTATTTGATCTCTGGTTCTTCTGCCTTTTCTAAATCCAACTTGAACATTTGGAAGTTCTTGGTTCACGTACTGTTGAAGCCTGGCTTGGAGAATTTTGAGCTTTACTTTGCTAGCGTGTGAGATGAGTGCAACTGTGCTATACTTTGAACATCCTTTGCATTGCCTTTCTTTGGGATTGGGATGAAAACTGACCTTTTCCAGCTCTGTGGCCGCTGCTGAGTTTTCCGTATTTGCTGGACTATTGAGGGCGGCACTTCCACAGCAGAGTCAGGGCCTCTCTTTCTTTCTGTGACTCTCCTTTCCAGAGGCCACACAGAGTGTTCCCCGGGGACCTCCCGTTCCAAGCCTCTCCTCACACTGGTGCTGAGGACAGCTGCTTGTGCCCTTGGATCTTCCTGTAGCTTTGTCTTGTGTTTTTTTCTTTTAAGGAAAAGAGGTCATTTTCTTTTTTTGCTCTGTGGGAAGGACTGGAATGGCCAGTTGACCTGAGTTTGTGCTCCGGCCTTTTTCACGCTGCTAGGCCTGCCTGCAGGGCCCTGGGCACTCCGGGGAGCAGCAGGTGTCCCTGCGGACTTGGTTGCGTCCGAGTCTGGTTGCAACTCCGCAACTCCGTGCCATGTGCAGGAACGTGTTTTCACTGGCCCCTCCCTCGAGGCCCAGAGAGGCCAGCTCACTTTCCCAAAGTCACACACACAGTGAGAGAGATGACTGCCTCTGTTGTCTGGTGATGAACTTGTCATTACCCAGGTCAGTGAGGAACAGCCTCTAGGGTGTGTTATTAAGTCACTTCCTCAGCAGACAGCTGACTTCTCTCCAGGGCCTCCCCTTCTCTGAAAATCTCGGAAAGAGCATCTGGGGACATTCACAGCCAAGCGACACCTGCGAGGTCAGGACAGTGGGGTCAGGGCCTGCTGACCCCCTCCCAGCCAAGGTTCTTGAGCTGCTGTACAACTGAGCAGCTTCACCTGAGATCACGCTTCAGATGCAGGACTGAGCTCCGCATGGACAGAGCCGGGGGGCTGGGCTCCGCGTGGATGGAGCTGGGGGGCTGGGCTCCGTGTGGATGGAGCCGGGCGGCTGGGCTCTGCGTGGACAACCTGCAGCCTGCTATGCAGTGAGAGCCGCAGTGTTTCTTCCTGACGCCTGCCCTTTGGCTTCTGACCATCTCTTCCTCCTGCTGGCCCAGGGATTGCCTTATGCAGGAGAAGCTCCCAGACTGGGTAGGCAACAAGTGGTGGTGGAGGGGAATGGGGCTGTTGAACTTGGGGGTGGGGGTGGGGGAGGAGGTTTTGTCCCAGCCTCAAGCCACTGGGCCTCTGGTTGTTTGGACCCAGCTGACTGGGGGCTTTCCAGAGCGAGCTCAGATGGGGCACAGAGCTGTCAGCAGAAATGCAGGAGCATGAACTGGTTCCGGGAATCCCATCAGTGTGCAGACCCCAGGGGATGCTGCCGCACCGGCTTCTTGTAGAGGGCTGCGGTGGGCTGCTGTGATGTGTTGGTTTTCCCATGGCCTCTGGGGTGAGGGCGGGCTGGGGATTTCCAGCTTGTTCAGGCCTATGGCTGGCAGGCTCAGCCTTCTCCGGCGGCCCTGCTGGCCTGTCCTGGGGCTGACCGCCATAAGCAGTTTTTAACTTACTATCAGACAATTGGGTATTTTATCTGCTTTGTAGGGGTGACTTTCAAGGGCAGAGAGCTCTTCGTATATGATGCTCACCCGACCCGGGTGTGGTGTGTCCAGGGCCTTCTGGCAGCGCGCAGGGTCCCCAGGCTCCCCCAGAGAGGGCTGTGCCCCCGAGGCCGAGGGCTTGGGTGGGAGCAGGAGCCGTTTGCCTTTAGCGTCTCACGGGGGCTCCTCTTGTCAGAGCATGCTTGTGTGTGCGCGCACACGTGCACACACGCCCAGGGCTGTTTCGGGGCAGTGGTGTGCTGTGCCGTGATGGGTGGGAGGCCCGTTGGTGGGACCCGTGGCACCAGGGAACCAGCCTCGTCTGTGCAGCAGGTATGCGAAGTTTAGAGAAGGTTCCAGTTCCTCAAGCAATTCTCACTCTTATTTCTTCTGCCGGGCATGGTGGAGGCTGCAGACACACTGCAGAGTCACAGGGCTCATGTGGGCCGAACCCAGGGGTCTGTGGGAGTGTGTTTGGGGGCACCTGCCATCTGAGAGCCCTGAGGATAGCTCGGCTAGGTCCCAACTGCCTGCCGGGCCTCGCTGCTGAGACACCTGCCTTTGCAGTTTCTGTGACTTGAGTGTTTTTTCTGCAGTTGTTTTCGATTTCTTCATGTTTTGTATTTGTAACAGAAACCGTTAGCATTTTTGGTCCACAAGCCAGGCTCTTCTGTAGCTTCTTTTCCTGTCTGTGTCCGGCTGCTCTTGCTCCCGGCTGTTCTCAGGTGGAACCCCCTGGCCTTTGGCGAGCTCCTAGGACGCTGGTCAGGGCCAGACTGCCAGGAGACCACGGGATCAAGTGAGAGGACATTGGTTAAGGCAAAGGGAGCATTGTGAACAGGGTGCATGAGCTGTGGCGGGTGGGGAGCTGGGACCCCCGAGTGTGAGGCTCCTGTTTCCTGCCTGCCTGCCCTGGTGCGGAGCCCAGCTCCCTGGAAGTGGGCACCCTGCCTGGTGGGACCCGAGCCCTGTCCTGGGTGGGCTGCAGCTGACTGACCACGCCGGCTCTCCTGGCTGTGCCCTGAGACCTGGCAACTCCTCGGTGATGCTTCCCAGGCATCAGGAGGGGCAGCCAGAGGGCCCTGCGCCTCCTGAGCCCAGCTGGCCCCATCCGTCTGGAGTCCGTGGCGTTCCTGTCTCTCTTCATCATTTCCTGCTCTGCTCAGCTCCACCTCCGTGTCTGGAGAAGGAGTTTCTCAGCGTTTGGACCCAAGTGTGTGTTTATGCGCGTCCTCACCGGAAGGAAAGGGTCTCAGGGGCAGAAAACCCCTGTGTCCATGGTTTTGTTCAGTCTCCTGACTTTCTGTTTGCTTGATTCATGGCGGGTGTTCCGGCCTTCTCCGCAGGGTCTTTCCCTCTGGGCCGGAGTCTTTCCTGACAGGCAGGCCTTCCCGGCAGGAGTGAAGAGGAGGGGCAGGCCGAGTCGCCAAGTAGAGGCTTCTTCTATGTTTTGTTCACCTGTACCAGATTCAGTGTACTGCTGCTGCTGCTAAGTCTCTCAGTCGTGTCCGATTCTGTGCGACTCCATAGACGGCAGCCCCCCAGCCGCCCCCGTCCCTGGGATTCTCCAGGCAGAAACACTGGAGTGGGTTGCCATTTCCTTCTCCAATGCATGAAAATGAGAAGTGAAAGTGAAGTCACTCAGTCGTGTCCAACTCTTAGCGACCCCATGGACTGCAGCCCACCAGGCTCCTCCATCCATGGGATTTTCCAGGTGAGAGCACTGGCGTGGGGTGCCATTGGCCTCTCCGAGATTCAGTGTAATTGGTAACAATTTAGGTCTATTTGTTCCAAAAACTCTCCCTGCCAGCTGAACTGGCTTTGCTCCCGCTAACTGGGTTAGGACCCCCAGTTTGTCGAATATAAGAATGTCGGTTTCCTGAAGTAGGAGTTTCTGCAGCCAGAACGGGCTGGTGGCCGTGGGTGTTGCCCCAGCACGTGGATCTCTTCAGCCCCCTCGTGCTGGAGGCCAGTCTGGACTTAGTCCAGTTTTAGTGTCACGGGGCCTGAAAGTGGTCGAGGCGTCCTTTTGGACAGAAGGTATCAGAGCAGCTGGGAGGGCTCTGCGGGTCTGATCTGGGACGTGTTAGAGGCCTGTATACACATGCTGGTTCTGAGTCGGCGTGGGGTAGCTGGGTGAGCGGCGCGTGGAGGTCAGTGTAGGGGAGTTGGCTTTTCAGGGTCACTCCCAGGCAGCAGCAGGAACTTTGAGCTTGGCCTGATGTAATCACAAGGACTAGTTGCAGGAAAATTGGTTTCCCAAATCTCTTCTCCCTGCACATGGTTCTGAGAGGCCGTCTCGGAGGTGATCCTAATCCCCTGGACTGACCTTCAGGTGAAGCTGGCCCAGCGGTGGGGTGACGTTTGCCTCCCTGGTTGTCCCACGGCAGCTGGACACCACCTTCACACAGGCCTGTGGAGCCATAAACCAGGCATTTCTCAGGCCTTGCCTGCCAAGGGTTTACAGACTGAATGGTAAATGAGACAGACACATCTGCATACTCACGCGTATGGGAGCAACAGTAAACGGGGTTTTCAGGTCTTGGGGGTCGCTGAAGGAGACTGGAGGGATCTGCCTGCTCCTCTTGTTCCCCCAGGAACGGGCACCTAGGCATGCACACACGTGCGTGAGCACACACACAGACCTGTGCAGATGTGTGCGCGGCTCGCTCTGCACGCAGTGTGCTTTCCAAACCCAGAGCATTCTCAGAAATGACAGAACTGTGTGCACAAAGGTTTCTAGAGACACTGACCCCCATGGCACAAGAGCAGCGCCTGCTTTTGCCGTTAAGAATATGCTAAATGTCAGCACATCATTTTCTGTTCTAAGGAGTGGTTTGTCCTAAGGTGCCCCTGGCCTGGGCCCACAGCCCTGGGGGGGCACTCACCATGGCCACTTGGTGGTCACTGCTCCTGCTCTCAGCAGCGACAACAGCGCCCTCTCGTCCGAAGGCGTCTGAGGCTCCTTGCAGAACAGAGGCAGGAGGGCAGCGGGACAGGACACTGCCTGTAGGTCCCCTTCAGTGTGTCTGCCTTTCCAAGGTGCGACCCTCCTTAGGTAGAGTGTGGCCCAGGACGGGGTGCCTGCTCAGGACACTGCCTGTAGATTCCCTTTAGTGTGTCTGCGCTTCCAAGGTGCGCGCCTCCTTAGGTAGAGTAGGGCCCACGACAGGGAGCCTGCTCAGGACCTGGCTGTAGGTCCCCTGCAGTGTGTCTGCGCTTCCAAGGTGCGCGCCTCCTTAGGTAGAGTGTGGCCCGCGACAGGGAGCCTGCTCAGGACCTGGCTGTGCCCCAGCCCACACCTTGGCCCTCCATCTCTTCCTCCCCAGAGTCCCTCATCACCTGTGGGGTCCTCATAGTGAGGGTGCAGGGTGGGGGACAGAAGGGGAGCAGCTGGGGGCGACGTGAGGGAGCAGTCTTCTGGAAGGTCCCCTGCCTGGGGCATCTCCTGGCTCCAGGAGCTGAATGACTCAGACGACACCCTAGGAGCAGGGTGGAACCAGCCGAAGGCCCACTTGTTCCTGCCTCTAGAGCAGATGTCTAGGGGTGGGCCACAGCTTCCCCACGATGCTCCGAGAGACCGATGCAGGCTCACGGTCCCCATGGGTGCCTGGGCCAATGTGTCCAGACCTTCTGCTTTCCTTCAGAGCCCAGCTCTAGCAGGGAACCACCCCGTGGGGACAGGTACCTATGCTCAGGTTTGTCAGCTGGTGGACCCGGTGGCTGGAGATCCGCCCCAGAAGCTCAGAGCCTGACCATGCACTGGCGTGTCCAGGAGAGGGGGCTGTGGTGGACCCCGTGAACACCTGGTGGGTCCTTCACGCTCTCTGCCTCACCTTAGGAGTGTGGGAGCAAGGAGCAGCTAGGTCCTGTGCTTGCCCGCAGTTGGACCAGCAGATGCTGCCTGACGGCCTGGGGTGTGGGCAAGGAGGGCAGGGACCCTGGGGCCGGGCAGCTGGGGACACCTCTACTCTGTGTGCTATGGCATGTCACAGCCTTTGTGTGCCTTCGCTTTAGCGTCTGTAAAATGAGGGCACTAAGGGTGATTTTGCAGGATCGTTACAGGGTCGACTGTCACTGTCCTCATCTTTCCAGCTCCCTCCCTTCAGTGAAGGTGAAGGGTGAGAGAGGGCTTAGAAGGGTTCAGACCTGCTGGAATCACAGCATTGGGTCCTTGAGCCAAAGGTGTTTTCGCGAGCAGTAGAGCCAGGGTTGGGCTGCGGATTCTGGGGGAGGGTGTGGCCGTGTTGGGAGGGCTGGACTGGAGAGGGTGGGCTCCTGCCGGCACAGGGGCCTGGCCACACCCCTGGCCGTGCTGCCCGAGCCCTGTCACCACCCCATGAGGGAACCCCAGGGTGCCATCAGCTCGTTGTCGTTCTCTTTGGAGCACTGGTGCTTCTGTGGGCCGCAGACTGTGACTTCAAGGCGACGTGCCCACCAGGAAACACAAGCTTGCAGTGTGGCGCAGACCTGCGGGGGCAGGTGCCGTGGCGTCGCCAGGAGGTGGTTTCCCGAGGCAGCCGCGGCCAGAGGAAGTGGGATAGGCCTCTGACTTCCTAGCGTATCCTGGGGCACTTGGTGTGGTCAGAGGGTTCACACGAGGCTGCGTGTGTTTGAGGAGAAATGGGGAGAACAGCCCCTGTTAGAGACTTTAGGTGACAGTTGACGTTATTTACCATGTGCTGAATTCTGTGACTTTTTTTCTGGATCATTCTGTGGCTTTATCTCTGTGGCTCGATGTCCTCATGACGAGAAGTGGGCATTAATGAATCAGTCAGCTATTTTGTAAACCTAGAGTGCTGTCTGCGGGTGGGGACGGTGGCCCCTATGCTGACTTTGCCCAGAGATGCTGGGGCACCGCCCCGTCTCTCTTCTCGCACGGGGATGAGGTGTGAACGCCACCCACCAGCGAGGGGAGCCCTCGGCGGGCTGGGGCATTTTGCTGTAACTGATCCCCTGCGACCACGGCCTCTCCACGGGCCGGGCTGCTCTGTGCGCGTGGACACTGGCCAGGGGGCATCCAGCTTCAGTCTCCAATCCTCGGGGAATGGGGAACACTTCGGGGGTCTGCTTCTCTTGCACTTGGAAATGGAGCTACTGAGGAATCAACACCAGATAGGGTTGGAGGACGTGTTCTACCCACTCCAGGGCTCATTCTAGAAACTTGCCCCAACTTTATTAATGGATAAGAGAAAACAAAGGCTAGTGAAGAATAAAGAATAGCAAGTTGCTTTGATAAATACAATCAAGTATATAAGAAGGTTCCACTCGTTTCAGCCCGTGAAGTTTGCAGACCCACCGAGAGCAGGGGTTTCTTAAGGGTAGGCTGAGGCCCTGGCCCGTCGTGCAGCGTACGCAGTGTCGTGGTCTGGCCCGAGGGCCCCAGAGTGGGACACGCCCACCTCCACGGTCCCTCTGCCTTTAACTGTCCTCCCTTACACGAGAAAGGCCGAGGTGACCCAGAGTCCTTTCCAAGATAGATGTGGGCTCAAGTCTAATAAAGGAAACCCCAGGAAATCCAGAACAGACGTCAGCACGTGATCAGAGGAAGCTGATTGTAAGCTCCGCAGATACACTGCGGCTCAGCCTCCTCATGCCCAGCAAGCGGCAGTCACGCAGAGTCCCAGGCCTCGGTGTCGGCTGGGCATCGTGGGTAAGTTCAGGAACAGCCTGCTAGCCAGCAGGTCTCTAGCAGACGGTCGTGGTCCTGAAACGTGGGCGACATAGGCTGCAGCCTGCTTTTCTCGCTCGTCCATCCCCGTCTTAGAAGTCTGTTAGAAGCGACGTGGTTTTTCCCAACGGGTGGCAGGGATTCCGGCATCTTTCAAGCTGGTTTGATGTTCCTTTTGCTAACCAGCCCTAAGCAGGTGGATGGGAGGTGCTGGGGCTCTGAGGGGACACCGCCTAGCCATAGCTGCCAGGTAGAGTGTGGGTGTGAGGCGGGGCTGTCGCGGGGGAGACCCCCTTAGGAGTAAGCCCCACCTGTGGACTGCAGTGGTGGGACGCACAGCCTCTGGGTCCTGTGGTGGTGCCATCCAGGCCAGTGCTGCTCAGCCGCTGCCCAGGGCCACTGTCAGGAGAGGCTCCTCACGGCCCCCAGCTTATGTCGGCCTCTGGCCCCCGTGCCCCTGCTGTCTGCCACCCCTGCCCTGCCCACCTGCCCTGTCCCTGTGCATGCCCTGCTCCAAGGCGAGTCTCTGCCTCCCCGAGGGACAGGACCTCCTTTTTGAAACCCTTTGCTCTGAGAACCTCCACCTCTGCTGCCCCCAAGGATGAGAAGGCTGCGGGCCCCCCTGGAGGTGGGAGAAGACGGGGACCTTCACCCGCTCCTCCAGTTACTGCCCCTCGACCTGCGTGGATCCAAGCAGGGCAGCAGTTCTAGGATGGAGCCTGGTAGTCGTGTTTTGAGGGCCCCAGGGCCTGAGATTTGCTTACTTGCTCAGTCAGAGCTGGGCCGGCCCCCACAGCGCGCCCCACACTGTTGTCTGCAAGCCGCTGCACTCAGCACTGGGGGCAGCTGTCCTCCCTGCAGCCAGGCTCCCGGGGGCCAGAGGCTGTCGCTCCCCAGACGGAGTCCCCCCTCCCTGCTGCTGCCCACAGCATGGAGCTGACGCCCGGGAGACACGGGGTCCCCCATCACAGCATGGAGCTGACGCCCGGGAGACATGGGGCCCCCC
>SRVM01048441.1:0-34635 GCA_007570785.1 Antilocapra americana
ATAGAAATATGTTAGGTAAAAGCAGATTTGTTCTGCCCTGTAACAGACAGATTCATTATCTTGCTTTAGACTGTAAGAACTGTAAGGAAAATCCAGATACCTGGTGATTGCTGAAGACACATCATAGCAAATTTTTCATTCATTAAGCAAATTTATATTGAGAAAACTGGATATCTACATGCAGAAGGGATTTGAATCCTTACCTTGTACAACAAACAAAAATTATCTCAAAGTGAATCATAAAGCTAAATGTAAGAGATTAAATTATAAAACCCATAGAAGCAAACACAGGAATAAATCTTTATGATGATTTCTTAGGTGATGATTTCTTAGATATGATGCCAAAAGCACAAGGAATAATAGAGAAGATTGGCACCTGAACTTTATCAGAATCAAAATCTTTTGTACCTCAAAGTTCAGTTCAGTTGCTCAGTGGTGTCTGACTCTTTGGAACTCCAGAGACTGCAGTACGCCAGGCCTCCCTGTCTATCACCAACTCCTGGAGCTTACTCAAGCTCATGTCCATTGAGTCAGTGATGCCAGCCAATCATCTCATCCTCTGTTGTCCCCTTCTCCTCCTGCCCTCAATCATTCCCAGCATGAGAGTCTTTTCCAATGAGTCAATTCTTTGCATCAGGTGGCCAAAGTATTGGAGTTTTAGCTTCGCCGTCAGTCCTTCCAATGAACACCCGGGACTGATCTCCTTTAGGATGGACTGGTTGGATCTCCTTGCAGTCCAAGGGACTCTCAAGAGTCTTCTCCAACACCATAGTTCAAAATCATCAATTCTTTAGCACTCAGCTTTTCTTTCAAAGAACACTACCAAAAAGTAAAAAGGCAACCCACAGACTGGGGGAAAATGTCAGTCATGTATCTGATAAGGGGCTTATATCCAGAATATAAAAATCTCTTACAACTCAATAATAAAAGGGCAGATAACCCAATTAAAAATGGACAAAGGATTTGAAAAGACATTTCTTTAGAAAAGATATACAAATGCCCAATAAGGACATAAAGAGAAGCTCAATATTATTAGTCATTAGAGAAATGCAATCACAATTAGATGCTGTTTCACACTCACTAGAACGGCGATAACAAAAAAGGTAGTAATGATGGTTGATGAGGATGTGAAGAAATCAGAGCCCTTAAACATTGCTGGTGGGAAGATAAAATGGTGCAGCGCCTTTGGAAAACAGTTTGGTGGTTCTTGAAATGTTCTTAAAAATGTTAAACATAGGTTACCCAATAACTCAGCAATTCTACTCTTAGGATTTACCTTCTTTTAGTTGGGTTAAAGCAGCACGTAACCCGAAAAGAAAACTGATTAAATACCTCTTGGCAGGGATTAGTTTGACTGAACCCTTTTCACGGGGTTGGCCTGTGGCAGGACGCAGAAATGGCTGTAGAGGAGGAGCCCAGAGGAAAGACTGAGCGGAGCTTGGAGTGCCCTCTGGTGGGGACTGTTTAGAAGTGCAGTAGGTGCTGTGGGCACCTGGGGACTGGGAGGAGAATTAGGGCACCCCATGGACGGGGGAGAGAGGCCAGAAAAGAAGCAAGGGGTAAATCCTAAGGGAGAGAGATTTGGCTAGCTGTAGGAAGACAAAGAACCTGACTGTGAGTTCCCCATCGCTGGAGTGTTGAAGAAGAGAATGGAAGATAATTTGGGGAAGGTCAGGTTGAATAGAAGCTAGGGTTTTGACTAATGTTCTCTAAGCCCTCTTCAAAGTTTACGACTCTAAGTGCTAGGCATTGAAGACAAAATTCCTGGTTGACAAATTTTCCTGGGCTAACCTGGTCTACGGTGCCAACTGGTACCAGAGGAAATCAATCTAGCCCCACCTAGTAGCTCTCAAGGCATCAATAATAATTCAGTTGCATTGGGCTTTGAGTCTAACACCTGGATGTGAGTGGATGGAAAAAGGCAGGGCTCAAGGAGGTTACCTCAGTTCCAGGGAGAGCCTTATCTTCTGGAGCACCAGATTCTGGGCAACAGCCACTGAAGTCCTGCCTACAGAAGTGGGGTTCGTGCTCCCAAACACTTGCACTCAGCTCAGTTCAGTTCAGTTGCTCAGTCGTGTCCGACTCTGCGACCCCATGAACCGCAGCACACCGGGTCTCGCTGTCCATCACCAACTCCCGGAGTCCACCCAAACTCATGTCCATTGAGTCGGTGATGCCATCCAACCATCTCATCCTCTGTCGTCCCCTTCTCCTCTTGCCCTCAACCCTTCCCAACATCAGGGACTTTTCAAATGAGTCAGCTCTTTGCATCATGTGGCCAAAATATTGGAGTTTCAGCTTCAACATCAGTCCTTCCAAAGAACACCCAGGATTGATTTCCTTTAGGAATACTTGCACTACTTGCATTTAAAGGAAAAAAGAAGATGGAGAAACTGTGATAGAGGAGAAGCGACTCTTAAGAAAGATATGGGTGACTTGATTATGTTAATCACTTTATTAGACAAATTTTTCTTTTTCTTACATTTTTAGGAGAAAGAAGAACATAAGAAAGCAAAACGGTATTAGAGATGTCTTTTCTTTATCAACTTGATAAGAAATAATTTATTTACAAAAACTGCCTCTGTTCCGAGTATATATATATGATGAGTTTGCTATACATCAGTGAAACAACTCCAGTCAAGATACAGGATATTTCCTCATCCTAAAGATTCCTTATGCCACTTTGTAGTCCACTCTTCCTCCAACCCTAGTCACAGCCAGCCACCGAAGTGATTTTCTTCACCATAGATTTGTTCTTGAGTCGTTAAGTTGTGTCCAACTCTGTGAAGCCCCACAGACTGTAGCTCCCCTGGCTCCCCATGGGGTTCTCCAGGCAAGAATACTGGAGTGGGTTGCCAAGTCCTTCTGCAGGGGATCTCTCCAACCTAGGGATCAAACCCGGGTCTCCTGCACTGCAGGCAGAGAGATTCTCTACTATTGGAGTCACAGACAAGTGAGCCCATCCCTCTGAGACTGTCTGCACGTGTGCTAGTTTTGTCCAACTCTTTTATCTGAACAGAATCATACAGTATGCACTCTATTATATGTTGGTTTCTTCACTGGGCAGAACAAGGCAGTCATGAGACTCATCCGCTTGATTGTGTGGATCAGTGGAAATGAGTACCATTCCACTGTTTGGAAGCATCTTTATTTCATCTTCATTCTTGAAAAGCATTTTTGTGGTATATAGAATGCTTAGTAAACAGTTTGTTTTTTAAACTGTCAGTGCCGTCAAGATGCTTTTCATTGCATATAGACCTTTCCTGATGAGAAGCTGTGATCATTCAAATAATTTTTGAATACTATGTTTATGTGTCATTTTTTTTCCGAGATCATACTTCCTGATTTTATCTTTATCTTTGGTTTTCAACTGTCTGAAAAATGATGTATCTAGATGTGGTTCTCTTCAACTTTATCCTGTTTGGGTTCATGAAACTACAGAATTTTAAAATTTAAATTATTAACTAAATTTTGGAAGTTCAGGCTGTTATTTCTTCAAATACTTTTTTCTGCTCCCTTCTTTGTCTTTAACTACATTTACACATGTATCAACCTTTTGAAATTGTTCCATATATCCAGGAGGCTGTGTTGATTTTTTCCTGTTGTTTAGATTATATACTTTCTATTGATCCATCTTTAAATTATGGCCTTCAGAAGAAAGTCACAAAAAAGGGGACGTTATTGTTTTCCACTTGTTCCTTGCAGCAGATTTCAACTCTCCTCCAAAAATTGCCTGCTTTTGTTACATCTCTAGAGTCTCAGGTGGTCATTTTTATATTTTGTCCAGACTTTACAACTCTTATTTCAGGAGGTTCAGGTTTTCAGGTGTTCATTTCCCAATACAGTAAGCAGAAACTAAAAGTAGTATTTTACCTTGAAGTTAGCATGGGTTTAACCCAACCACTCACAATTTATACAATCATTTTCACAGATGGCTCTCAATGAACTAATAATAATAATAATGACCTAAGGTCTGTAAAAACAGTTAAAGATTAAAAACTATTCCTTATATCACACTTGTTAATGAAGAAAAGAACTCACAAATTTTCAAGAACTTAAATTTCAAAGAACTCAAATAATTTTCACTGATTTTACTCCTACTTACCTAGGCAGGTCTTCCTGACTCTCAATGCCTTAGCTTCATTATCAGTTTCTTAAAAAGTTAGGTTCTACTGGTCTGCCCTGAAAAATATTCTACAGAGAAAAGAGATGTTCCTTGCAAAAAGGTTGTGTGGTTAAATATATGTGGAGTCTGTAGGATTAAACAAAGTTGAACAGGGTTCTTTTCTGCAGTATTTTTCAAAGCCTTTAATATGTTAATACATAGTCTGTGTTTTCAAAAAAAGGACAAGCTATTACTTATTTTTTGCTTTTATCTCAAGCTTTAATATGGCTCAGTGTACCATTATCACTGATTCTGCCTTTGCTTAAAACCTTGATATTTTGTTCACAATAAACTTTCTGTACATTGCTTTGTTCTTTGATTGCTGCATTAGAATATTATTTATACTGAACACTGAGTTTTTTCATGCCCTCTTATATTTTGCAGTAGAAAAGCAAGTGCCTGTTTCACCTCATTTGCCTCTCTCTAGTCCTGGTGCCAATAGTAGCTGAATTGATAGATTTCTATTTACTATTTACTAACAAGGCTTTGTATTTCCCCAAATGTGGAATCAAACAGACTTCCCATTTTACAAGATTTTCTAATGGCTTAGCTTATGAACCCCTTATCCTCTCTTTCTATACTTTACCTCTTCTTGTCACTTGAACATTCAGCACTCAGTTACCTCTTTGAGTTTTTGTTCCTTTTCCTTTCTTTCCCATCCAAACTAAGAATATCTCCCCCACTGCATTTATACTCCTCAGCTAATCCAACTCTTCTTCAGATCCTGCTCCAGTCTTACTCCCTTCTTTCAAGTTCCCCAGACTCACTCCCTTTGCTGCCTTCTGTTCATGCATTCCCCAGTGGTCCCACACAACTTGGTCATGATTGATATCCTGTCTAGTATGGTTTCTTGACCATTTTATGGATGCAAGTCTTGTCTCCTCTGAGGTCCAGAGCCTGTGTCTCCCACTTCAGTATCCTTTTAGCACAAAGCATTGTGTGAAGCTGTACAGGTCTCAGTAGCTGCTATGGTGATAGACTGCTTCCCTCAATGCACTCTTCTCTTAACTCTCTGATCTTTTTCTTTTTCTGAGTTTCAGGTATGTAGGATTATAATTTGACATCTGGGTATACTACAAAGTGGTCACCATCACAAATCGAGTTACCATCTGTCACCGTACAGTTGACCCCCTTCACTCATTTTGCCTACCCCCTAACCCACCCTGTCTTCTAGTAACCATGAATCTGTTCACTTTATCTATCTTAGTTTTTATTTATTTTGTTTATTCATTTGTTTGTTTTAGATTCCATATATGAGTGAAGTCATAAAGTATGTGTCTTTCTCTGACTTATTTCTCTTAGCATTATATCTTCAAGGGGCCATTCATGTTGTTGCAAATGGTAGAATTTCATTCTTCTTTTATTGCTGAGTAGTAGCCCATTGTATATGCACACCACATTTTATCTGTTCATCCATTGATGGACACTTCCGTTGTTTCTCTATCTTGGCTATTGTAAATAATGTGGCAGTGAACGTAGGGTTGCATGTAACTCTTTGAATTACTGTTTTCATGTTCTTCAGATAAATACTTATTTGTTTCTATTCTTCAGAAGTGGAATATCTGGTAGCTCTCTTCTGGATTTTTTAAGGAACCGCCACACTGTTTTCCAAAGTGGCTACATCAATTTACAGTACAAACAACAGTTGATGAGAGTTCTCTTTCCTCCATATCCTATCCAAAATTTGTTATTTCTTCTTTTTTTGATAATATTAATAACTATTCTGACAGGTGGGAGGCCACATATCATTGTGGTTTTGATTTGTATTTTTCTAATAATTAGTGATGTTGAACATCTTTTCATATACCTGTTGGCCACATGTGTGTCTTCTTTGGAGAAGTGTCCATTTAGAGCCTCTGCTCATTTTTTAATCTGGTTGTTTTTTTTTATGTTGAGTTATATGAGTGAGTTCTTTATATATTTTGATATTAACTTCTTATTGGATATATGAATTGCAAATATCTTCTCCCATTCAGTAAGTTAACTTTTCTTTTGTTGACAATGTTTTCCTTCTCTGTGCAGAAATTTTTAGTTTGATATAGTTCCATTTGTTTATTTGTGCTTTTGTTTTCCTTGCCTTTGGAGTCAAAAATATCACAGAGATGTATGTCAATGCTTATGTTTTCTTTTGAAAATATAGTTTTCAAACATCTGTAGTTTCAGATCTTAGGTTAATTATTCATTTTGAATTAATTTTTATGTATGGTGTAATATAGTTGCCTTCTTTCATTCTTTTGCATGTGACTGGTTTTCTCAACAACATTTATTGAAGAGACTATTCTTTTCTTATTAAATATTCTTCACTCTTTGTCATATATTAATTGTATACATGTATGGGTTTATTTATAGGCTCTCAATTTTGTCCTATGGATCTGTGTGTCTGTTTATGTACCAGTGCCTTCAGTTCAGTTCAGTCACTTAGTCATGTGCAACTCTTTGAAACCCCATGGACTGTAGCATGCCAGGCCTCCTTGTCCATCACCAACTCCTGGAGCTTGCTCAAACTCATGTTCATTGAGTCGGTGATACCTTCCAACCAACTCATCCTCTGTCGTCCCCTTCTCCTCCTGCCTTCAATCTTTCCCAGCATCAGGGTCTTTTCAAGTGAGTCAGTTCTTCCCATCAGGTGGCCAAAGTATTGTAGCTTCAGCTTTAGCATCAGTCCTTTCAATGAATATTCAGGACTGATTTCCTTTAGGATTGACAGGTTTGATCTCCTTGCAGTCCAAGGGACTCTCAAGAGTCTTCTCCAACATCACAGTTCAAAAGCATTCATTCTTCAGTGCTCAAATTTCTTTATGGTCCGACTCTCACATCCATACATGACTACTGGAAAAATCATAGCTTTGACTATATGGACCTTTGTTGGCAAAGTAATGTCTCTGTCTTTTAATATGCTATCTAGGTTGGTCATAGCTTTTCTTCCAAGCAGCAAGCGTCTTTTAATTTCATGGCTGCAGTCACCATCTGCAGTGATTTTGGAGCCCAAGAAAATAGTCTCCCACTGTTTCCATTGTTTCCCCATCTATTTGCCATGAAGTGATAGGACTGAATGCTATGATCTTAGTTTTTTGAATGTTGAGTGAGTTTTGAGCCAACTTTTCCCCCTTTCCTCTTTCACTTTCATCAAGAGGTTCCTCAGTTCCTCTTTGCTTTCTGCCATAATGGTAATATCATCTGCATATCTGAGGCTATTTCTCCCTGCAATCTTGATTCTGGCTTGTGCTTCATCCAGCCTGGCATTTTGCGTGATGTACTCTGCATATAAGTTAAATAAGCAGGGTGATAATATATAGCCTTGATGTACTCTTTTCCCAATTTGTTGTTCCATGACTGGTTTTAACTGTTCCTTCTTGACCTGTATACAGATTTCTCAGGAGGTAGGTCAGGTGGTCTGGTATTCCCATCTCTTGAAGAATTTTCCACAATTTGTTGTGATCCACACAGTCAAAGGCCTTGGCATAGTCAATAAAGCAGAAGTAGATGTTTTTCTGGAACTCTCTTGCTTTTTCTATGATCCAAGAGATGTTGGCAATTTGATCTTTGGTTCCTCTGCCTTTTCCAAATCCAGCTTGAATATCTAGAAGTTCTCGGTTCACCTATTGTGGAAGCCTACTGTTCATATACTGTTGAAGTCTTCTATAAGCTTGTAATATAGTTTGATATAAGGGAATGATACCTCCAGATTTTTTCTTCTTTTTCAAGGTCATTTTGGCTCTTTGTGGTCTTTTGTAATTATACTAATTTTTAGAAGTATTTGTTCTAGTTCCATGAAATCTGCCACTGGAATTTTGTTAGGGATTTCACTGACTCTGTAGGTTGCTTTGGATAATACGAATATGTGGCAGGGATCTGGGTTTTCCCTTGGCAAGACCATATCTCTACATCTCCTACCCATTTCCAAAATACCTTTTCTTCCTTTCTTGTGAGGGCCTGTTCATCCAGTTTACAGGTATAATCCTGAGAGGATTATTCCACATGTAGCTGTAGATTTGCTGTGTTCTTGGGAATTTGGAGGAGTTCCCTCCAAGGATTTTCAAGTTTATGAACATCCTCTTGCAAACAATCCTCAAGGTTATCTGTCATAGACCAGGTCACAATCTGCCTCCCACTAGCGTAAATAGCACATCGTTTTCTTCTTTAGAAACATAGATATCTGACCAAGGATATAGCTGATAGAGTAGTGGGTAAGGTGGTGTGTGTTCTCTTAACACGCTGTCTCCATTCTATAAACTATCAGTTGTTTCATCTCCTTCAAGGAGAACATAAAATTTTTCTGGACCTCCTGCCCCTCAAGTTTATCTCTGTACCAAGTAACTTACCTCTTTGTCTGCTTAGAACATTGTAACCAGGAGGGAACAGATGTTTAAAGGACTCTTTGTGACTCACTGACAATTTTCTCCAGTAAGCAGGTTTTCTTCAAACATCTGAAGCTTAGATAGAAAGCAAAGCTCTCTGGAACCAAGAGATCTAATAAAGGGAAATCTGATGTAATCCATCTCATCCTTCTTTCTATTAAGTTAGTCTTCATTATTAGAAACAGAGGCTACAATTTGTGGGAAAAAAAAAAGTAATATGACAGCTAATTTATTCTCTGGATCTTTTCTTTATTCTATCCATTTTATTGATGGCTATTAAATGCAACTCTATTTTATTAATGAGTGTCTTACACTGGAATAATGTGTAGTGCAGCCAGGAATAAAAGAGAATAGTTTAATGCTGGTTTGCTAATTGATCCTCTTCTAAAGGGTCAATTCAGGGTCTTCTGAATGGCAAAAGAATGCCTAAGCTGATGTCTCCTGGGATGGGCAAAAGAGAGAAAGTGCTTTGGGAAAAAAGATTGAATTGTACTCAGATGTTTGACATGCTTTCTTTGTCCTCGTGGTGCCTACATCATTGTAAAAGTGAACATGAGTTTGGGGAACAAAAATAAATTCCTATGTTGCTGTTTGTTCAGCTCTGCTGCTCTTCTCCCAGCTCCCAGGATCCCCCAAGATTAGCTATGATCAGGCTCTCCAGGGAGCCATGCAGAGAAAAAAACTCCAGGCAAAACACTGTAGGATTGCAGTTTTTCCCTCAAACACTTGGTTAATGGTGACATCAGAAGCAGGTAAGGGGGTGTTTTGATCCCTCATACTGAGCCACTCCCCATTCTCAGCTTCCCAAGTGAGGAGAGGTTAAGAGAAATAAAGTGAAGCAAAAGTCCACTGCAGATTAAAAGAGGAAGGGGATTTCCTGCTAAGGTTTGTTTCAGAGGTCACCTAAGTCAGTTACTTTGTGCTTTTTTACTTGGTGTCCAAACTTCTCAGAGTTTCTAAACCAGACGAAACAGCAGAGTGATCGTACAAGACAGCCAAAATCATTCACAAGACAATGAATACTAAAGCCCAGGAGAGATGGGTAAGGAGAGGGGTATCCAAGGCTGCCGAACATCTTGCCAACCATGTGCACCCTGCTGACCCAGAGTCACATGGGATACAAGTACATATACTGCTGCTGCTGCTGCTGCTAAGTCACTTCAGTCGTGTCAGACGCTGTGCGACCCCACAGACGGCAGCCCACCAGGCTCCCCCGTCCCTGGGATTCTCCAGGCAAGAACACCGGAGTGGGTTGCCATTTCCTTCTCCAATGCATGAAAGTGGAAAGTGAAAGTGAAGTCGCTCAGTCGTGTCGGACTCCTAGTGACCCCATGGACTGTATCCCACGAGGCTCCTCCATCCATGGGATTTTCACCAATATTCTTGTGTGTATCAGTAATTATTTTTTAAATGGCTATTATTTGATCTTATGAATATACTGCAGTTTATCTATCTTGTTTCACTTATTGATGGGCATGGGGGTTATGCTTATGTTTTGACTATTGTGAAAAAAGCTGCTACTGGGGAAAGACCTTTGGTGGATGTGCTTGCATTTCTGCTAGTGCTATACATAAAAGTAGAAGGTCTGGATAAGGTGAGTATATGTTTATCTTTCTTAGAAGCTACCAGAGAGTTTTCCAAAGTTAGTGGACCATTTTATACTCACCAACAATGAGTTTTAATTTTTTATTAATTTAATAAGAGTTGTAATTGCTCCACATCCTCAAAGCATTTCTATTGCAAATCTTTTTAATATTAACCATTCCAGTGGGTTAGAAGTGATATCTCATAGTATTAAAAAAATCTTATGATAACACTGATGAAAGAAATCAAGGAGGACACAAACAGATGGAGAAATGTACCGTGCTCATGGAATGGAAGAATCAATATAGTGAAAATGAGTATACTACCTAAAGCAATCTATAGATTCAATGCAATTCCTATCAAGCTACCAGAGGTCTTCTTCAAAGAATTAGAACAAATAATTTCTCAATTTGTATGGAAATACAAAAAACCTCGTATAGCCAAAGCAATCTTGAGAAAGAAGAATGGAACTGGCGGAATCAACCTACCTGACTTTAGGCTATACTACAAATCCACAGTCATTAAGACAGTATGGTACTGGCACAAAGACAGAAATATAGATCAATGGAACAGAATAGAAAGCCCAGAGATAAATCCACGCATCTATGGACACCTTATCTTTGACAAAGGAGCCAAGAATATACAATGGAGAAAAGACAACCTCTTTAACAAGTGGTGCTGGGAAAACTGGACAGCCACTTGTAAAAGAATGAAACTAGATCACTTTCTAACACCATACACAAAGATAAACTCAAAATGGATCAAAGATCTAAGCATAAGACCAGAAACTATAAAACTCCTAGAGGATAACATAGGCAAAACACTCTCTGCTATAATCCAAAGCGGGATACTCCATGACCCACCTCCCAGAATATTGGAAATAAAAACTCGAATAAACAAATGGGACCTAATTAAAATTAAAAGCTTTTGCACAACAAAGGAAACTATAAGCAAGGTGAAAAGACAGCCTTCAGAATGGGAGAAAATAATAGCCAATGAAGCAACAGACAAACAATTAATCTCAAAAATTTACAAACAACTCCTGCAGCTCCATTCTAGAAAAATAAACAACCCAATTAAAAAGTGGGCCAAAGAACTTAACAGACATTTCTCCAAGGAAGATATAAAAATGGCTAACAAACACATGAAAAGATGCTCAACATCACTCATTATCAGAGAAATGCAAATCAAAACCACAATGAGGTACCACTTTACACCAGTCAGAATGGCTGCCATCCAAAAGTCTACAAGCAATAAATGCTGGAGAGGATGTGGAGAAAAGGGAACCCTCTTACACTGTTGGTGGGAATGCAAACTAGTACAGCCACTATGGAAAACAGTGTGGAGGTTCCTTAAAAAGCTGCAAATAGACCTGCCATATGACCCGGCAATCCCACTGCTGGGCATATACACCGAGGAAACCAGAATTGAAAGAGCCACGTGCACCCCAATGTTCATCGCTGCATTGTTTACAATAGCCAGGACATGGAAGCAACCTAGATGCCCATCAACTGACGAATGGATAAGAAAGCTGTGGTGTATATACACAATGGAATATTACTCAGCATTAAAAAAAAATTCAGTTGAAGCAATTCTACTCAGATGGACGAAACTGGAGCCCATTATCCAGAGTGAAGTAAGCCAGAAGCAAAAACAACAATACAGTATATTAACACATATATATGGAATTTAGAAAGACAGTAATGAGAACCCAACATGGGAGACAACAAAAGGAACGCAGATGTATAGAATAGACTTGTGGACTTTGTGGACAAGGGTAAGGGTGGGATGAGATGGGAGAAGGGCACTGAAGCATGTTAATTGTCATGTGTCTAATCAATCGCCAGCCCAGGATTGATGCTCGGGACTGGTGCAGCGAGATTTCCCGGGGGGGAGGGAGGAGGGAGGGGGGACCCGGAGGGGAAGCATATGTAAACCCATGGTGATATCATAACAATGTATGGCTAAAACAATAATTAAAAAAAATAAATAAATAAATAAAAAATAAATAAATAAAAAAAATAAAATAAAAAAAAATCTTATGATAGTCTATTTACAATGTACTATATAATAAAATACAATTTTAAGTATATAGCCAGTGAATTTTGAAAATTTATGCACCTATGTAACTATCACCACAACCAAGATATATATATATGTGTGTGTGTGTGTGTGTGTGTGTATAAAATAGTATGTTCCCATCACTCTTATACCCCTTTCCAGTCAATAATGATCCCATTCTTATCTCAACTTCAAATGACCATGAAAGTATTTTTGTCACTATTGTTTAGTCTTTTCTAAGATTTCATATGAATATAATCATAAAGTATTTACTCTTTTTTTTAGTCAGCATGATGCTCTGGAGTTATAGCCATGCTGCTGTGAGTAGCAAGAATTTTTTTCTCAATTGACTAATATTTTATTGAATGAATGCACTTCCCTTGTTGATGGGCATTTGGATTGTTTCCAGATTTTGGCTACTACATGTAAACCTGATACTATTATTTTTGTACAAGTCCTTCTGTGGATGTGGATGCAAGGAAATAAAGATAAAAAATAATGAATTCTGAAAGCAAAATTTAGATAGGTTGAAAATACTAAAATCAGTTCTTTGAAGAGAAAAACTAGACAAATTTTAAGCAAGACTGATTGTGAGGAAGAAAAGGCATATTCAATTCAATTCAATTCATATTCAGTTCAAGAAGGGCATAATTACAGATAGAAAATCAATAAAACAAATGATAATAAGTCTATATGCTGAAAGTATGATAATTTATTTTTCTAAAAATTTTATAAACTTGAATTGTCTCAAGAAGAAAGAAGATTGAATAAATGAATAACAAACTTCAGAAGTAGGTACAGATGATAAAACTGAAACTCAGTGATTAAGAAGGTATATTGCTTGAAATAGCCAGGGTCTACACACTAGCAGTGACCAGTATTAAAATGAGCTATTAGTTTAACATTGCCATACTCAAAATGTACCCAGAGAGATTAACAATAAGGTTTTTGAACTTTGAAGGGACAGATGAATTCTTTTTTTCTCTTTCTTTTAAAAATTAAAAAAATTGCAGATTATTTCTATCTCATAACATTGTATCAAATGGAAAGCTATACATCTCATTTTATGAGGCTAGAGTAACCTTGCTATCAAAATTATAAATTGTACCTTTAAGTATAGATACAAAAATCTCAAATAAAATGTTTGCATATCATATATTTATTTATATCATACATCATAAGAAGAGGGATTATTCCACAAATACAAGGATAGTTCAACATCCAAAACTCTACTAACATAAGTCTTTACATTAACAGATGAAGGGAAATGCTTTATGATGGTATAAATAAGTGCTTGAAAGACATTTGAGAAATCAGTATTCACCCATGATTAAAAATAAACTCTTAACAAACTAATAAAAGGAAATTCTCTCTTAATTTGACAAATGAGCTTGAGTGCATGCTAAGTAGGTTCAGTCATATTCAACTCTTTGTGACCCTATGGACTGTAGCCCACCAGGCTCCTCTGTCCATGAGATTCTCAAGGCAAGAATACTGGAATGGGTTGCCATGCCCTCCTCCAGGGGATCTTCCTGACCCAGGCATTGAACCTCTTAAATCTCCTGCATTGGCAGGTGGGTTCTTTACCACTAGCTCCACCTGTGAAGCCCCAATTTGACAAATAATGCCTTTTGAATGCTACAGAAAACATCACATTTAAGAGCTAAGACTCAGGAAGAAAAGAAGTGTACTTACTTTTACAATTCAATGTAGTATTAGAGGTTATAGCCACTAATGTAAAATAGGAAAAAACGTAAGATGTAAGAACTGAAATGGAAAGCAAAAAGCCATCTTTATTTACAGATATATTATTGTTCATGTAGAACTCAAAACAATTTAAATACAATGAGTAGAAATAAAAGAGAGAATTAAGTAAATTTTTTGGTTAAAAGATTTACATACAGAAATTAATAGACTTTGTTTATAGTAGGCATAATCAATATTTAATAGAAGAAAAAGGCATTCATAATAATAACAAAACTCAAAAGGCATTTAGAGATAACTGTCATTAAAAATGAAGGATGTATGAGCCCTTTATAGAGAATATTAAAAAACAAATTGAAGGCCAAATTATACCTGAATAGACACAGATATACTGTGTTCCTTGATAAGAAGACTAGAAAGTAGGACCTGTCAAGTGTCTACATATCACTTCATAAATTCAGGGCATTTTTGGTAAAAATGCCAACAGGAGGTTTTAGAATGATTTTTCATGAAGGTTTATGGAATGATTCTAAAATTCATAGGAAACAAACAAGAAAAGACCACTGTGAGGAAAGGCAGTTTTGAAGAACAAGTTTAGGAGACTTTCCTAAGCAGAAATAAAACTTATTTTGAAGGTACATCTCTTAAGGTAAGCATGCACAGAGTTGGGGAGAAACAGCTAGGTTACTAGAATAGAATGTGAAACTTGAAACATAAATTCATGATGATGATGGTGGTGGTGGTGATGATGTCATAAATATATATACTATATATATATATATATATATATATATATATATAATCAGAAATGGCAGTTCTTATAAGTGAGGGAAAGATGAGCTCTTTAAAATACTTTTTCTAGGACAATCGAGTAATTGACCATTTGGGAAAAAAAATGGATTCCTAATTCACTTCATACAAAAAAATTACACACAGATTTAAAGTCTAAATGTGTGAAAGATAATATTTAGAAGAAATTATATAGTAATAATTTCCATGGTGTTTCATGGAGCTTTATGGAATGATTCTAAAATTCATAGGAAACAAACAAGAAAAGGCCAGTATGAGGAAAGACAATAAAAAAATTTTATTATAATTGGAGGCTAATTACTTTACAATACTGTGGTGGTTTTTGCCATACATTGACATGAATCAGCCACGGGGGTACATGTGCCCCTCTGCCCCAAGCCCCCCTCCCAGCTCTCTCCCCATTCCGTCCCTCTGGGTTGTCCCAGTGCACCAGCTTTGAGTGCCCTGTTTCATGCATTGAACTTGGACCCAGCAATCCCACTGCTGGGCGTACACACTGAGGAAACCAGAACTGAAGGAAAAGACAGTTTTGAAGAACATGTTTAGGAGCCTTTCCTAAGCAGAAATAAAAGTTATTTTGAAGGTAGTGGTGCTAAGGTAAGCATCCAGCAGTCATGTACGAATGTGAGTGTTGGACTATAAAGAAAGCTGAGTACCAAAGAATTGATGCTTTTGAACTGTGCTGCTGGAGAAGACTTTGAGAGTCCCTTGGACTGCAAGGAGATCCAACCAGTCAATCCTAGAGGAAACCAGTCCTGAATATTCATTGGAAGGACTGATGCTGAAGCTGAAACTCCAATACTTTGGCCACCTGATGGAAAGAACTGACTCATTGGAAAAGACCCTGATGCTGGGAAAGATTGAAGGCAGGAGGAAAAGGGGATGACAGAGGATGAGATGGCTGGATGGCATCACCAACTCAATGGACATGAGTTTGAGCAAACTGTGGGAGTTAGTGAAGGACAGGGAAACTTGGTGTGCTGCAGTACATGGTATTGCAAAGAGCTGGACATGACTGAGCAAATGAACACAATAGAGTGATATATTTATGAATTTGAGATAGAAAGAAATTTCTTTTAAAAATCCCCCCAAAAACCTAAGAAAGAAAACAATTGATAACTTCTTAGCTTTTTAAAAAACCCCACAACTTCTTCAAAATAAAGATAACATAGAGAAAGTAAAAAGATAAGCCATAGCTTGGAAGAACATATTTGCAATGAATATATCTAATCAGGAACAGTCATTAAGAATATATACACCACTTTCACAAATCAATAATTTCCAGTGGCAAAGAACTTGAACAGGCAATTCATGGAAGAAAACCCCTGAATGGACAATTACCATATGATTAGAGGTTCAACTTCATTACCGATCAGGAAAAAACAAACAAAAATGACATACTTTGCAATTATCAAATTTTCAAACACAAAAACAAATTCAAAACTGAATTGTTGGCAAGGATGTAGAAAAATGGAAACTTTCATACATTCTTGTTGGGAGTGAAGTTGGGACAGTCACTTCAAAGGGCAATATTGCAGTACTTGGTAAGGTTATGTTGCTTACACTACAATTCACCAATTCTACTTTTAGGGATGGTGCCTGTAGTCTCACTCTCTGTTAAAGTAATCTCTAGCCACATGTAGCTATTTGAGCACTTGAAAAATTGAGATGTAATGTAAGTGTAAAATGGGGTTCCTAGTGGTTTAGCGGTAAAAAAAAACGGGGTTCATAGTGGCTTAGCAGTGCAGGAGACTCAGGTTCAATTCCTGGGTTGGGAAGATGCCCTGGAGAAGGAAGTGGCAACCCACTCCAGTATTCTTGCCTGGAAAATCCCAAGGACCAAGGAGCCTGGCAGGCTACAGTCCATGGGGTTGCAAAGGAGTTGGACAATGCTGAGCGACTAAACAACAATTAACAAAAATAAGTGTAAAATAAATAACAGATTGAAAAGACAGTATAAGAAAAAGCATGTACAGTATCTAATTCATAATTTTATATATGATGATTACTTATTGGAATGATAATACTTTGGATATATTGGTTAAATAAAATATATTATTTGAATTAAAATTTAACCTGTTACTTTGAATTTTTAAAATGTATCTACTGGAAAATTTTAAATTACAATGTGTCTTGCATTATATTTCTACTAGACAGTGCTGGTTTAGGAGAATTCTCATACATCTACTTGAGAAGATCTACACGTACAAGAATGCTTGTAGTAGCATTGCTTGCAAAGACAAATTTAGAAATAACATCTATGTTAATTAATAGGACTATGACTAATTTGTCTCCATGTAATGAAATGAAATCCTATACAATACGGAGTTAAATAAATTAGAGCTGAAAATATAAGCAAAGAGAAATCTCAAAAACATAATTATGGAATGTTATGCAGAGTATATTAAACAAAAAATACATTCTCTTCCTTTTTGTTTGGGACTGCCCATGCACCTCCAGTTTTCCCCCCTCACTTTAAAGCCAAGAGAAGTAGAACTCTGCTCAAATAAGAATAATACCGTTAACACATGTGACTGTGTCCCTAAGAAAAGTGAAAGGCTACTAGCATAGTGAATACACCTATTTTGGCAGAGTGGAATTTAATCACAGCTTTATTGTGTAGTGGGGTTGACAGTTGCCTAACTGATCTCACATAGCAGCTATGAAAACAAATCGTGATGAGAAGGAAAGCCTTCTCTGAATGCTGAGAGATTCTGGCCTCTTCCGCAGCAGTTGATTCATGGGACTTGTTCTCATTTTGGCAGGTTTGAAGTGGAAAACATAGCCATGGGGGCCTCTGAAACCAAGAACTGGAACTGTGGAAATATTAGATGTTTGTATCAGGATGACCTTCAACTAGTACCCAATGAGTGACAGGTAGCTATCAGACCCGAAAATGACCTTTAATGTGATTGTCTCATGTGTTTCCCACAGATACACAGAAATAAAGTAAGATAATCCTAAGGGATACAGCATTCTACTTATGGGGTGTTCCAAGGACAGACAAAGTGCCAGAGCTGTTTTCTTTGTCAGTCTGTCCACACATCCATTTATTCGCCCAGACATTCGTCTTTCCTTCTGACACACAGACCACCCTGGTACAACCTGAGAGGAGCCACACTGGTGTGAATGCCAGCAGGTGTGGTCAGGGGGTCCACCTTTTAGCCTGGTCGCCACACTCACTAAGAGCACCACTGAGGACCTCGTGCTGGCCAGATGCAGCAAGCGTTTGACTGTCCTTTCCAAGTACTGTGGACTGCGTATTTGTGTCCCTCCAAAATTCATGTGTTGAAGCCCTTGTCTTCCTTGTGATGGGATTAGGAAGTGGGGCCTTTGGGAGGTGATAATGTCATGAGGATGGAGCACTCATGATCGAATTAGTTTCCTTATAAGAAGAGAAACAAGGGAGCTTGCTTCCTTCCTCACTCTTCCATCTGAGGACACAGCCAGGAAGACTGCTCTCACCAGGAACTGAAAGGGTTGGCCCTTCAACCCTGGACTTCCCAGTCTCCACAACTGGGAGAAGTAGGTTTCTGGTGTTTAAGCCACCAGGACTATCGCAGTTTTGTTACAGCAGCCCAAACTGACTAACACACCAAATAAAGGATTTTACCCTGTGCAGGATTTCTCTCAAGTGACCACTCACTCCTTATGTTTGTTATTTTCCCCTGCATTGGTTTCCCTTGCGCTTCTTGGGTGGTTAATTCTCAGACCCCACTCCTCCTTCTCATGCTTCCTAAGTTTTGGTGGGCTCCCAGGAAAATGCCCTAGAGTCTCTGGTTTCCTCTCCCAAACTTGGTGGCCCCATATTGAACTCAATCTTCCTTCCATACCCTGTCTTCCTTGGTTACCATGTCAGGACTGGTCTGGGACCTCAACTGCTTCCCCAACATCAAGGGTCTCTGCCAAGTCAGAGTGATTGGCTGAATTAGAGTTTGAAAATTATGGAGCCTCAGGAATGTTTTGTTTGTTTAAACTAAATAGTGTTTGCAATAAATGAAAAATAACAAAAATGCAGATGTTCATTTATCCTTTAAACCTGAATTTCCATACGACAACAGTAAGAGGGAAGCAATTGGCAGCTACCCCTTTTATTCTAGGCACATGCCATTCAACACACTATGTAGTTTGTCAGGGTCCCCACTAGTGTCTATTGATCTCCAACAAGATACTTTCCTTTTTTTTTTTTTTAAATTATTATTTGCACAGACCTTGTAGTAAGGTGTGTCATAGATTTGTGTGGAAACATGATAGTGCTTTTGCAGAATTATTTATTACATATGGAAAAAATATAGATACTATTGCACTAGTATAGGAAATGTGGGCTTTTACCATGGCTCCAACTTAACCTAAAAGTGAAGAAAGATAAATTAATCAGTGACAGAGTTTATTTTTTTGGGCTCCAAAATCACGGCAGATGGTGAGTGCAGCCATGAAATTAAAAGACGCTTGCTCCTTGGAAGAAAAGTTATGACCAACCTAGACAGCTTATTAAAAAGCAGAGATGTTACTTTGCCAACAAAAGTCCGTCTAGTGAAAGATATGGTTTTTCCAGTAGTCATGTATGGATGTGAGAGTTGGACCATAAAGAAAGCTGATCACCAAAGAGTTGATGCTTTTGAACTATGGTGTTGAAGAAGACTCTTGAGAGTCCCTTGGACTGCAAGGATATCCAACCAGTCCATCCTAAGGGAAATCAGTCCTAAATATTCACTGGAAAGACTGATGCTGAAGCTGAAACTCCAATACTTTGGCCACCTGATGGGAATAACTGACTCATTGGAAAAGACCCTGATGCTGGGAAAGATTGAAGGCAGGAGAAAGGGACGACAGAGGATGAGATGGTTGGATGGCATCACCGACTCAATGGACATGGGTTTGAGTAAACTCTGGGAGTTGGTGATGGATAGGGAGGCCTGGTGTGCCCAGTCCATGGGGTTGCAGAGTCAGACACGACTGAGCAACTGAACTGAACTGATGAGTGAACATCGGTTCCTTTTAATATCTGTGGTAGCTGCTCTCTGCCCCTGCTGTTTTTATTTATGTTGTTAATTAAACATGGCAAATAAGCTGCCTGATCCAGCATACTTATTTTATGGGAAAGATTGAAGGCAGGAAGATGACAGAGGACAAGATGGCTGGATGGTATTACTGATTCAATGGATATGAGTTTGAGGAAGCTCTGGGAGATGGTGAAGGACAGGGAAACCCGGTGTGCTGCAGTCCCTGGGGTCACAAAGAGCCATACAGGACTGAGTGACTGAACAACAACCAGCATATTTAGTACAAAGACTGCAGTAAGATCCCACTTGAGCTCAGGGAACAAGTCATTCAAGTTTGCTCAGTGATTTCTGCTCTATTAGAGTTGAGTTGCTTGAGTGGTTGCTGAATACAGCCCTCCAGGTCATCCGTTTTGATAGAAGCTATGTGTCACTTTTCTATGTCACAGATTTATTCCGGGGGCAGGGGGTGGGGTGGTAGAATCGAGTGCTCAGGAAGGATGGGGCAGTCGCTCACACTTTTCCAAGATCTAGCTCTTTCCTGAGCTGTGTTTCCAGGTAAGAGACTGTGTCAGCTTTGGAAACTGGTGGTGGGTTAGTAGCCTCAGTTCCATGTAACAGGGTTCTCAAGGGCCCCTTGAACTGAAACAACTGTTTCTTTATAAATGAAACAGAAAATGATGCTGTTAGAAACTCCAAATAAGAATTTACTTTATTTTTAATCAGAGATAATTAACATGTAGAAATAGATAGGGGCTTCCCAGGTGACTCAGTGATAAAGAATCTACGCGCTAGGCAGGAGACGTGGATTTGACCCCTGGATCAGGAAAATCCCCTAGGGGAGGAAATGGCAACCCACTCCAGTATTCTTGCCTAGGTGATCTGGTGGACAGAGTAGCCTGGCAGGCGGCAGTCCATGGGGTCTCAAAGAGTAGGACACAATTTAGTAACTAAACAGCAACAAGGAATAGATTATGAACAAAGAAAGCTGCTACTAAGTGATAGATGCTTTTGGTCCGTTTCAGTTCCTGGCAACATTTTGCAGGTGTAATCAGAGATGTGTGCTGCTAAACTGAAACACAAATCACCTTGTCTGCCTGCAGGCTGCTGGTAGTATTTATGATCATATTTTTTCCACATATAAAGATCTTCAGGAGCCTATTTTTTTTAGGACTCTCCAGCAGTGTATAGACCACTCCCCTGTTTCCTGTCATAAAATGGGGGACACATTTTAAGAACTGGTTTCTTTGAAAATAAATAGTTATTTCTCTTTTCACTAGACTAAGATATATTATATAAATGAAAATATAGTGTGAGCCAAATACACTCATATTTCAACAAAACAGAGTTTCTCTGCAGGCACTGAAGTTTAAGTATCCTATCAAATGAAGTCAACTCCACATTGAATTCCCTTCTCTGAGCCACCGTATTTCTGAGATCTTATTACTTTTGGCACCAGAAGAAACTGGTCATTTTTACAGTATTTCTGGCTAGACAGGTTGGGGAGTAAAACCTGGTCTCCTCAAATCAAGTGAAGCCAGAGAATTAAGTTAGTCTCAAATAGCACCATTTGTTGCTTTCACTTGGAAATCTTACTTCCCATCATTAAAAGCAGGGTTTGAGAATGTCAAAGCAACTTGGCCATCTGTTCAATTTCCATTTTATCTTGGCAGATTTCCTTTGGCTGAGTGTATACAAAGTTGACTTTTGATTCAAGAAGAAAGCAGGATAAAGAAAAAGAAGGGAAACTAAGATATTGGGGGAAGGGAAGCATTTATTGAGAACTGACTGTATTCAGGCATTTTGTATATTTTATCCCTTTTTATGCCATAAAATCCTGACAAATTGGTATTGTGTCCATACTATTGATAAAAGATACAAGATTTGAAAGACTGCCTGGTTAACTACCAAATCCATTTTCTTTCTGTTACTACTTGGAGAATAATAAAACAAAAGAGTGAGAAGAAACAAGTTTGAAGGATTATAGCCCATTCACCTCAGGGGTTTGTTGAGAAGTTGGTGCAAGAGAGGCGTTGAACTCAAATAAAGGGCTAAGGTGAGAATGAAAGCTTAGGAAGTATCATTTTAAAAGGCTGAGAATCAAATATAAGGTTCAGATACAAGGTCTGGCAAACCTCCTGAAGCCTAGACTTATATTTGGGTGGTTTTAGAGTGTTTGGAAGAATTTTGTGGTTCTTTGACTTAATCTAACTGAGTGGGGAGTGATGAAGAAATCAGTGTTTTCTATTCACTAAGGAACAGGAGTCAAACAGGTGCCAGACATGAGCTAAGTATTAAAAAAGTGAATCCGCTTACTTTCTGGAGAATAGAAAATAAGGACTCAAATTAAAAAAAAAAAAAAAAGCAAACCACCTAGGGGTTAGGGCAGTAGTCTAGGTGAGATAGGGTGATGGCAAGAACCAGAGTGGTAGTGATGAAGAGAGTGAAAAGTGGTTGAATTTACATTACATCTTCAAGGTAGAGCCAACATCATGGCTGATGGATCAGAGGTAATATGTGAGACAAGGAGAGAAGTCAGGGATAATGCTGAGATATATATTTTTTTGACCTGAGCAATTGATTGAAACTGTGATGGGTGATTATCTATGGAGAAATATTTTAAAAAGGTATATTAACAAATGTATGTGGAATCTAGAAAAATGGTATAGATGATTTTTTTTTGCAAAGCAATAGAGACACAGATGTAGAGAACAGACATATGGACACCAAGGCGGGAGAGGGGGTGGGTGGTGTGGATTGGGAGATTGGGATCGATGTATAAAATAGGTAAATGAGAACCTACTGTAAGCACAGGGAACTATACTCAGTGCTCTGTGGTGATCTGAATGGGAAGGAAATCCAAAAAAGAGAGGATTTTATATATATATATATACATACATATATATATATATAAACTTTATCATATCTAGTGGTTATTCAAGTGAAATTATTGGGAAGACAAGTGAACACACAAGTTTGAAGACACTGTATATGATTTGGATATCAGGGCTGGAGGTATGTACAGAAATGTGTCGTCGTTTTTCAGCTGCTAAGTCATGTCCGACTCTTTGCAACCCCATGCCCTGCTGCACACCAAGCTTCCCTTTCCTTCACTGTCTCCTACAGTTTGCTTAAATTCATGCCGAGTCTGTGGTGCCATCTAACCATCTCGCCCTCTGCTCCCTTCTGCTTTTGCCTTCAGTCTTTCCCAGTACCAGGGGCTTTTCCAGTCGGTTGGCTCTTCATATTAGGTAGCTGAAGTATTAGTTTTACCTTCAGCATCAGTCCTTCCAGTGAATATTCAGGGCTGATTTCCTTTAGGATTGACTGGTTTGATGTCCTTGGTGTCCAGGGGACTCTCAAAAGTTCTCCAACATCACAATTCGAAAGCATCAATTCTTCGGCACTCAGCCTTCTTTATGATCCAACTCTCACATCCATACACAACTACTGGAAAAACCATAACTTTGATTATATGGATCTTTGTTGGCAAAGTGATGTCTTTGCTTTTTAATACCCTGTCTAGGTTTGTCATACATACAGAAATGTATGGCATTTAAATTTGTAAGATTGGGTGTGTTTCCTAAGGGGTTATAAAAGGAGCAGAGAATGTTAATCCCTGTGGACCCAAAAATGCATCCATAGCCTGCCAGAGTGGGGGCCATGGAGGTTGGGTGATAAGCAGAATTTTAGTCTAAGTCAACCTCACAGTGGACCTAAGTCTCTGAATTTACCTCAGATTATTTCCTAAATTCTCGAATGCATGATTGGAATAGGCCCACTGGTAACTGGCAGAATCAGCATCTTCACTTGTGGACTGAGGGCTAATAATATAGTGAGATCCAAGCAGAAGACCCTGGAACTCTTTTCCCTACAAACTGCAGTTGCTGGTACCACCATCGAAGGCTTGTAAGATACAGAAATGGTGATTCCTTCCATATCCTCACTTAATTTGTCTGTTGGTTCAGCCATAAGGCAGATGGGTCTTGGAGAATGACTGTGTGTTTTTGGAAAATTAATCAGATGTGATTCCAATTGTAGTGGCAATATGGCTGGAGTAGGTGCCATGGAAGACAGAGCCACCTGTTTTTCCAACTTGCTTATGTTTTAGAACCATTTCAACTCAATTTTCAGCATGGTGCTATGCATGCCCAATGCTATAAACTTGGATTCAGATAATACTCAGCTCTTAATGAACAGCCATGATGAAATTTTACCTTGGGTTCCATGGTCAGGCATTCAGTCTCAGCTGGGGCTCATTAGTTAGCCAGATACTGTTTCTTATAGGAAAATGGACATTTGATGAGAAGAACATGACTTTGCTCCAATACCTTTGGGTTCTGTATGATTCTGGGGCTGGGAAGAAATTCCATATAGTATCCTTATCTGCTGCAGACACTGCACTCATGACAGGAACTTCTGAGTTACAAGGCCCAAGCGGCTGGGAGCTTTCATCAATTGGACTAATTGCAGAGGCTTCTCTTGCTTTTGGCTGAATAATCTGGCAAACGTGTGGATTTCCTGGCCAATGAATCACAGTAATTAAGCACTTGAATGTGGTATATGTATAGCATGAGCTTCCTTTCCGATCTCCCCAAGCCAGTTCCAGTTGATTCTGAAAGATAAAATCTCAGCCAACACAGAGTCTTTAATGTCTTAATCTCTTGGATGCTTTCACTCTTACCTAGATCTTCACCATTTTGGTGGTGTACTGGGAAAAAAAACAAAAACAAAACTTAAGACTCTTTTATGAAACTTCAATATTTTACTCCCTTAGACAAATGCCATGGTTTGCTGACCATTGTTTTAGAGTATCTTCAGTCAAACATATTCTGTCATCACAAGAATTCATTTCTTTCAAAATCTTACTCCTGATCTACCTCAGAAGTCCCATTAGAACAATTCTTCAACTATATTAAGAACCATGGACTCTACCACTTTTTACTTTCTGTTGTCCCACCTTATAGCCTTACTTCCCCCCATATCCCACTTGGTTCCACTGATTGTCATTAACACAGTAACTAGTTCCTTACTTACTCTGGTGATTCTCTTGCTTTGCCCTCTCCCCAGCCCATTACATATCTGGCAAACCTCAGTTCTAGGGAAAACTCTCAGCTTTATCTGGGCCTCCACACTAGCCTGCAGCCTGGGCTCACTCTAAATCAGTGAGCACACATTACAAATGGATCCTTGGTCATCTTAACCATATTTCCCTCATCAATTGCTCTTTTATTTGAGTCACCTTGTCCACATTTCCTCCCTTCTGTGAACTTTCAACCCCCAGGCTCCTGCTCTTCATCCGCTTATGACATTACTTCTTATTTCAGTGAGAAAACAGGAACAATACCAAGAGAACTGCCTTATCTTCCCACCCACCGACCTGCAACATCCTTCCTCCTATGGCAGTGTGTAAACAACTCTTGCTTCTCTCTAAGACTCCTCTTTCAAAAAACCCTCCTTGGGAGAATGGAACTGAAACATGTAAATTATCATATGTGAAACTAGTCGCCATCCCAGGTTCAATGCATGATACAGGGTGCTCGGGGCTGGTGCACTGGGATGACCCAGAGGGATGGGATGGGGAGGGAGGTGGGAGGGGGGTTCTGGATGGGAAATACATGTACACCCATGGCGGATTCATGTCAACTGTATGGCAAAACCAATACAATATTGTAAAGCAAAAAAAATTTTTAAAAAGAAATTAAAAATTAAAAAATAAAGTATTGTGAATTTACTGCCCCCCCCAAAAAAAACACCTTCCTTGGTTCCACACCAACTTCAGCTACCGACCTCTTTTATCAGTACTCCTCGAAAGACTTTTCTCTATTTTTCTCCTCCCATTCTCTCCTCATCCATCTCCAGTCCATCCCTCCACTGAAACCACTCTTCTCAAGGCCAACAAAGACTTTCATCTTGTTTTGTCAATATTCAATTCTGTTTCCTTATCTGTCTCAGATTCTCAACAATATTTGAAATAGGTTTTCACTTATTCCTTCTCAAAACCCTGTCTTCACTTGGTTCTGGGATACCATGCTCTACTGGTTTTTCTTCTGTCTCCAGCCATTCCTTCTTCATCTTCTGTCTGGCTCCTGCTAATTCTAATCTTAAATTCCCCAGCTTTCAACCTTAAGATTGTTTTTCTGCTCATGTAACAGGTGATATCAAATAATGGCATGATTTTAAATATTACTTATATTCTGTCTGTGCATTCAGGCTGCTATAACAAAAAAATACCACAGACTGGTTGGCTTAAACAGGAAACAATTATTTCTCATAGTTCTGAAGGCTGGGAAGCCCAAGATCAAAATGCTGGCAGATTTTGTTGCATGAAGGGGGACCCCTTCCAGGGCCTGAAAGGGGGCTTTTGTCTAACACTTGGAAATGAATTGTCCAAGGAGACACATGTGCTGACAAAGCAAGAGACTTTATTGGGAAGGGGCACCCAGGTAGAGAGCAGTAGGGTAAGGGAACCCAGAATTCTTCTGGTTGGTTGTGGCTTGTTAGTCCTCTGTTCCCACCAGGACCTTCTGTCATAAAATAACTCATGCAGCCTTGTCTAACTCAATGAAACTATGAGCCATGCCCCGTGGGGTCACCCAAGATGGATGGGCCATGGTGGAGAGTTCTGATAAAACATGTGCCAGCAAATCTGGAAAACTCAGCAGTGGCCACAGGACTGGAAAAGGTCAGTATTCATTCCAGTCCCAAAGAAAGGCTATGCCAAAGAATTATCAAACTACTGCACAATTGCAAACATGTCACATGCTAGCAATGTAATGCTCAAAATTCTCCAAGCCAGGCTTCAACGGTACATGAACCGTGAACTTCCAGAATTCAAGCTATATTTAGAAAAGGCAGAGGAACCAGAGATCAAATTGCCAACACCCACTGAGTCATCAAAAAAGCAAGAAAAAACATCTACTTCTGCTTTATTGACTATGCCAAAGCTTTTGAATGTGTGGATCACAATAAACCGTGGAAAATTCTGAAAGAGATGGGAATACCAGACCACCTTACCTGCCTCCTGAGAAATCTGTATGCAGGTCAAGAAACAACAGTTAGAAATGGACATGAAAAAATAGACTTGTTCTAAATAGGAAAAGGAGTACGTCAAGGCTGTATATTGTCACCCTGCTTATTTAACTTATATATAGAGTACATCATGAGAAATGCTGGGTTGGATGAAGCAAGAGCTGGAATTAAGATTGCCAGGAGAAACATCAGTAACCTCAGATATGAAGATGACACCACCCTTATGGCAGAAAGTGAAGAAGAACCAAAGAGCCTCTTGATGAAAGTTAAAGAGGAGGGTGAAAAATTTGGCTTAAAACTCAACATTCAGAAAACTAAGATCATGGCATCTGGTCTCATTCCTTCATGGCAAATAGATGGGAAACAATGGAAACAGTGACAGACTTTATTTTCTTGGGCTCCAAAATCACTGCAGATGGTGACTGCAGCCTTGAAATTAAAAGAGGCTTGCTCCTTGGAAGAAAAGCTATGACCACCCTAGACAGCCTATTAAAAAGCAGAGACATTACTTTGCCAACAAAGATCTGTCTAGTCAAAGCTATGGTTTTCCCTGTAGTCATGAATAGATGTGAGAGTTGGACTATAAAGAAATCTGAGTGCTGAAGAATTGATGCTTTTGAACTGTGGTGTTGGAGAAGACTTTTGAGAATTCTTTGGCCTGCAAGGAGATCCAACTAGTCCATCCTAAAGGAGATCAGCTCTGAGTGTTCATTGGAAGAACTGATGTTGAAGCTGAAACTCGAATACTTTGGCTACCTGATGCGAAGAGCTGACTCATTTGAAAAGACCCTGATGCTGGGAAAGATTGAAGGTGGGAGGAAAAGAGGATGAGATGGTTGGATGGCATCACCGAATCAGTGCATGTAAGTTTGAGTAAACTCAGAGTTAGTGATGGGCAAGGAGGCCTGGCATGCTGCAGTCCATGGAATCACAAAGATTCACACACGACTGAGCAACTGAGCTGAACTGATTGACTGGAGAAGGCAATGGTAAACCACTTCAGTATTATTGCCCTGAGAACCCCATGAACAGTATGGAAAGGAAAAAAGATAGGACACTGAAAGTTGAACTGCCCAGTTGGTAGGTGCCCAATATGCTACTGGAGATCAGTGGAGAAATAACTCCAGAAAGAATGACTAGATGGAGCCAAAGCAAAAACAACACCCAGTTGTGGATGTGACTGGTGATGGAAGTAAAAGAGCAATATTACATAGGAACTTGGACTGTTAGGTCCATGAATAAAGGCAAATCGGTGGTCAAACAGGAGATGGCAAAAGTGAACCATGACATTTTAGGAACTAAAATGTCAGTGAACTAAAATGGACTGGAATGGATAAATTTAACTCAAATGATCATTATATCTACTACTGTGAGCAAGAATCCCTTAGAAGAAATGGAGTAGCCATCATAGTCAACAAGAGTCCAAAATGCAGTACTCGGGTGGAATCTCAAAAATGACAGAATGATCTCTGCTCGTTTCCAAGGCAAATCATTCAATATGATAGTAATTCAAGTATATGCCCCAACCAGTAATGATGAAGAAGCTGAAGTTGAATGGTTCTATGAAGACCTACAAGACCTTCTAAAACTAACACCCTAAAAAGATGTCCTTTTCATTATAGGGGACTGGAATGCAAAAGTCGAACGTCAAGAAATACCTGGAGTACCAGGCAAATTTGGCCTTGGAGTACAGAATGAAGCAGGGCTTTGCTAATAAAGTTTTGCCAAGAGAATGCACTGATCATAACAAACACCCTCTTCCAACAACACAAGAGAAGACTCTACACATGTACATCACCAGATGATAAATACCAAAATCAGATTGATTATATTCTTTGCAGCCAAAGATGGAGAAGCTCTATACAGTCGGCAAAAACAAGACTGGGAGCTGACTATGGCTCAGATCATGAACTCCTTATTGCCAAATTCAGACTGAAATTGAAGAAAGTGGGGAAAACCACTAGACCATTCAGGTATGACCTAAATCAAATCCCTTATGATTATAAAGTGGAAGTAACAAATAGATTCAAGGGATTAGATCTGATAGCTAGAGTGCCTGAAGAACTCTGGATGGAGGTTCATGACATTGTACAGGAGGCAGGGATCAAGACCATCCCCAAGAAAAAGAAATGAAAAAAGGCAAATGGTTTTCTGTGGAGGCCTTAAAAATAGCTACAAAAAGACAAGAACTGAAAGGAAAAGGAAAAGAGGAAAGACACCTATTTGAATGCAGGGTTCCAAAGAATAGCAAGGAGAGATAAGAAAGGCTTCCTCAGCAATAAATGCAAAGAAATAGAGGAAAGCAACAGAATGGGAAAGACTAGAGATCTCTTCAAGAAAATTAGAGATACCAAGAGAACTTTTCATGGAAAGATGGGCACAATAAAAGACAGAAAGGGTATGGACCTAACAGAAGTAGAAGGTATTAAGAAGAGGTGGCAAGTACACACAGAAAAACTATACCAAAAAGATCTTCATGACCCAGATAATCACTTTGGTGTGATCACTCACCTAGAGCCAGACATCCTAGAATGTGAAGTCAAGTGGGCCATAGGAAGCATCACTACAGACAAGGCTAGTGGAGGTGATGGAATTCCAGTTGAGCTATTTCAAATCCTAAAAGATGATGGCATTAAAGTGCTGCACTCAATATGCCAGCAAATTTGGAAATCTCAGCAGTGGTCACAGGACTGAAAAAGGTCAGTTTTCATGCCAACCTCAAAGAAAGGCAATGCCAAAGAATGTTAAAACTACCACACAATTGCACTCATGTCACACGCTACCAAAGTAATGCTCAAAATTCTCCAACCAGGCTTCAGCGGTACATGAACCGTGAACTTCCACATGTTCCATTTGGATTTAGAAAAGGCAGAGAAACCAGAGATCCAATTGCCAACATCCATTGGACCATCGAAAAAAGCAAGAGAGTTCCAGAAAAACATCTACTTTTGCTTTATTGACTATGCCAAACCTTTTGAATGTGTGGATAACAATAAATTCTGAAACAGATGGGAATATACCAGACCACCTGACCTGCTTCCTGAGAAATCTGTATGCAGGTCAAGAAGCAACAATTAGAACTAAACATGGAACAACAGACTGGTTCCAAGTAGGAAAAGAAGTATGTCAAGGCTGTATATTGTCACTCTGCTTATTTACTTATATGCAGAGTATATCATGAGAAATGCTAAACTGGATGAAGCACAAGCTGGAATCAAGGTTGCCAGAAGAGATATCAATAACCTCAGGTATGCAGATGATACTACTTTTATGGCAGAAAGAGAAGAAGAACTAAAGAGCCTCTTGATGAAAGTGAAAGAAGAGAGTGAAAAAGTTGGCTTAAAACTCAATATTCCAAAATGTAAAATCATGGAAACCTATCCCATCACTTCACGGCAAATAGACGGGAAAACAGTGGAAACAGTGACAGACTTTATTTTTGGAGGCTCCAAAATCACTGCAGATGGTGACTGCAGCCATGAAATTATAAGACGCTTACTCCTTGGAAGAAAAGTTATGACCACCCTAGACAGCCTACTAAAAAGCAGAGACATTACTTTGCCAACAAAGGTCTGTCTAGTCAAAGCTATGGTTTTTCCAGTAGTCATGCATGGATGTGAGAGTTGGACTATAAAGAAATCTGAGTGCTGAAGAATTGATGCTTTTGAACTGTGGTGTTGGAGAAGACTCTTGAGAGTCCCTTGAACTGCAATACAATCCAACCAGTCCATCCTAAAGGAAATCAGTCCTCAATATTTATTGAAAGTGTCAGGCGAGTGTAGATGTTACGCGAGGGTATGTTCCTCGGTTCTTGTCTCATCACAACAAAGATTTGGAGTGAAAGACACTGAAGCCCTTGGCAGGCCACAGCTCTTGAGTCTTGGACAGACCATGTTACAGCTCTTAAATAAATCAGTGTTACAGCTCTATTTTATTTAGATGATAGCCGGAGAAATCATCCTCGAAGCGTGAGGGCATGCTGATCCAAAGCCGTGAAGAGAAGAACACCACAGTGCATGGGAGAGAGAGAGAGAGAGTCCATCTTCGTAGCGCGTGTGGAAGAGAGAGAGCAATCACTTTGGCTCCTCTTTTATGTTTATTTTTGCCCCCTGGGCCCATCCTATGCAAATTGGGCTTAGACAGGAATGCTGTTCTACTTGAAGTTCTCACTCAGGTCCTCGGACCTTTTATTTTCACAGGTTTTTCCCTTCCTTGTCTTCTAGCCACTGCCATTTTGGACTCCTGTTTCCTATTCTAACTACCTTACATTCCCCCCTCAAGAGATGGGAGGCCCAATTCTTTGGGTATAGGGGCATCGAGGTCTTTCTGGCTACTTCCTGCTGAATTGGGATGGCGAGGGGTATTGGGCCTCCCCCTCTTGCTAGTCTCGGGCCTCAGAGTCCTCATAGCAGTGTCCATCTAAGGGTGAGTGATATTTTCCATGGTCAGCTGTAGTTTTATCTTTGTTGAACTGGCACTGCATATTGTAGCTTGTTGACCTGAGCAGAGACAAAACAGGTTAGACAATTGAGAGTGTATGGAACAATCATAAGCAGCATTAGTATAGTGTAACAAGGACTAGTAGGGTCATTAGCCAATGCCAAGTTCCCATCACCAGGATGGCTCAAGTCCCTCCTTGTTCAGGGATCAGAAGATTTTTCAAGGATTCTTGTGTAAGGATCTCCTGCCTGCTTTGGAGTACAGTCTCTACCAAGCTGTGTTGCCTCTTTAGAGATATCCTAAGAAATCTTATCCCCAGAAACCAGATTTTGGAGGTGTTCATTAGAATGGCACTCATCTGCAGTTCTGAATAGGTATCTGAGATCTCCCAAGGGCTCACAGGTGTACTGAGTGTCCTCTTCTGTTTTCTTCCACGGCTTGACTTGTGACTAGTGAATCCAGGAGTCATGTCCTGGTACCTTGAGTGCTGTAGGGGTAGAAAGTATTACAGGGTAGGGCCCTTTAATGTGGGCTGGAGTTGGGACTTTGGGGACCCACCTTTCCAGACTTTAATTAGAACTTAAGTCCCTGGAACATATAGTGGTGACTCCTTAGAATCTTTTGGGTCCTTGTTCATACCCCACAAGTGTATATCCTGTTGGAATTGTCCAATGGCCATGGTATAAGACTGGAGGGTCTGAAGCTCTGGATCTAGGAAGAGGTCGTTGACATAAACAAAAGGTCTCCCATATAGCATCTCATAAGGACTAAGTCCAATCTGTTCCTTAGGGGCAAGATGGGTGCGGAGGAGAGCTATTGGTAAAGCCTCTTTCCATCCCAGGGAGGTCTCCTGGGTTATCTTTTTTATCTCTGATTTTAAGAATTGGTTGGCTCTTTCTACTTTTCCTGAAGACTGAGGTCTCCCAGCACAATGGAGATAATAAGTAATGCCCAATGCTTTAGAGACCCCTTGGGTGACCTTAGAAGTAAATGATGTCCCATTGTCACTTTGTAATGGCCTGGGCAGACCAAATCTTGGAATGATTTCATGGAGCAGTATTTTTACCACTTCTTCAGCCTTTTCAGTCCAGGTGGGAAAGCCTTCAATCTACCCTGTGAATGTATCTATCATGACTAACAGGTATTTATACCCTTGAGAGACTGGCATCTGGGTGAAGTTCATCTGCCAGTCCTCTCCTGGGTAGGTCCCATATTGTTGGATGGGCTGGGCCAGCTGGTGTCCTCGAGCTCCTTGGGTATTGTTTAATTGGCAAGTGGAACAGGAGGAGACCACTTGCCTTACATTTGTTTGGAGGCCTGTTCCTCTAAAGGACCTTTCTAGTAATCTTTGGAGTGCCTTATCTCCTAAATGAGTGGTGGCATGTAAGGAGTTAACCAACTTCCATTGGAGGTTTCCAGGCAGAAAAAGGAGTCCCTTCTTTTGCAACCACCCTATATGATCTTGAAAGCCCTCACTCTTAGCTTTAAGAGTCTCACCTTCAGTATATGAAGGAGTTTCTGGTAAATTAGTCTGTGGAACTAGGGTGGTAAACCCCTAGTAGGTCATTGCTCTGTAATGCTGCTCTTTTAGCTGCCTGATCAGCTGTTTGGTTCCCTCGTGCCACTTGCATCTTCTCATATCTAGAAAAACACTGACATCATTAATGGTGACTAAACACAAGATTCCTGGAGCAAAAGTCAAAACCAGATCCCTAAGTCAAGGTGTGGTGACCTCCTGGGACCCCTTGGACTGGAGTTGGGCATCCCCAGGATCTCCAGCGTAACCAGTGCTAGGTAGGATTATACAGTATTTCCCTCCCAACAGCCAGCTACTTTCTGGTTGTCCCTCCGGAAGATTGTAGAGGCAACATTGTGGGCCTGGATGGGGCTAAGGAAAGAAGCATGAAACAAAAGGGAGGGGGCAGAGTACAACCTTTCAAAGAATGACATAGCACAAGGACATAATGTAAACCAGTTAAAATCAGTTGGGTCCAAGATGACAAGCCAGATTCAAGCAAGACTTAATCCCCAGTCTGGAAGCCAAAAGATACACCCAGAGGTAGTAGGACAGCTCCAAGACACTGTTAAAAGGCGGAGGAGTGGGTGGTTCCAATGGTTGGGATGATCCTCCCACTCATTAGCATATGAGTTCACCCTCCTGGCAAAACCTAACCAGGCCACATTCCATGCCTAGAGCCCTTGCCCTCAGCAATGGCCCACACCCTAAAGTGTGGCTTCTCTGAATCCAAACGAATCTACCTCTTACTTTGCCTCTCAATGAATTTTTGCAATGAAACAGAGCCTGAGCTTCATTAGGTCTAAAGCCGGGCATCCTGGGTTTTGGCTGGGCTTGAGTCCCAGGAGAGAGCTGAAGGACAGGAGGGAAAAGCAGTGGGAAAATGAGCCAAGGAATCTCCTTCATAGCCTGTTGGAAAATCTGCTAAATTTCTGACCTGTGCTCACAGTTTTCATTGGCCTGATCCTTGGCACAGAGAGTAGGGACAGACAAACCTCTACCAGCTTGGGTAACAAGCTACTGGGGCCCAGCAGATAGTGCCTTTGGGACACACCAAAGAATAGCTTGTCCAGAGTCCCTCAACTGCGCCCACTGCCGCCCACCTGGTCGCAGGAGGTTGGAGGACACAAGAAAGGAGAGACTGTAGAGGAATTAAGATTTCGTTAGACATGTCCTTACAACCATAGGAGCAAGGACCTCCTACCTTAACCAGAGGTCTTCTGGAATCTGAGGCTGAGCCGCGTGAGCTTTCTGTTGAGTTCTTTGTTCATGGTCCTGGTGTCCAGCATGCTGGGCCTCTTGTCAGTTTCCTGCTTTGTTTGGCTTCCTCCTTGCCAGGGCTGCGCCAAGGTTGTTTCAGCCAGGTTAAATCTGAGTCACGGCACCGTAGATGTCAGGCTGCCGGGGTCCGGCCTCGGCGGGTCTGGGGGTCTTGAGGGATGAGCGGCGTCCTCGGTGGAAGAACTGAGCTGAGTCAATGTGATGGAGCAGTCTCTCTATTGTTGTTGGTTTACAGTTTTTATACCCAAGAAACACACCCATTACATCACATGTAATTCTATACAATCCTGTTTTCTGCCTATCATCAACAACTTTAACCTTAAGCTCATTATCTTTGCAAAAGTTGGATTTCTGCATAATTAGATTTAACATTAGTATGTTTACCATTTGATTGTCTCCAGCATACTTTGGATAAGTACATCAATCTAAGTAGAAAGAAACTCCCCAGTAAAGAGTAGGTGTAGTAATCTATTTAAATGTCCCTTATTCCTCCTTTGTCCCCAGGGAAGGGAATCTGCCTTCCCCAATTGCCTGGGGGAAATAAGGTCTGAAGGAATTATCTCAGGATGAATTATTTCTAACTGGGACTGACCTACTGAGATGAGCTAATGTTCAGAGCATAAACAGCTTCCCAAGAAAAATACCAGGAGGGGCCTTGCCTTGGGATGCCCCAAGGAAAATCCG
>SRVM01048442.1:0-72236 GCA_007570785.1 Antilocapra americana
GGACTACAAAGAGATCCAACCAGTCCATCCTAAAGGAGATCAGTCCTGAGTGTTCATTGCAAGGTCTGATGTTGAAGCTGAAACTCTAATACTTTGGCCACCTGATGCGATGAGCTGACTCATTGGAAAAGACCCTGATGCTGGGAAAGATTGAGGGCAGGAGGAGAAGGGGATGACAGAGGATATGATAGTTGGGTGGCATCGCCGACTCGATGGGTATGAGTTTGGATGGGCTCCAGGAGTTGGTGTTGGATAGGGAGGCCTGGTGTGCTACAGCTCATGGGGTCGCAAAGAGTTGGACACAACTGAGCGACTGAACTGAACTGAACTGAGAGCCTGCCCTTCCCACAGAGAGGCGGTGCGCAGAGCGGTGAGGCCTCCAGCTCTCCCAAGGCCCAGCCCTGCCAGGCCTCCCAAGTCTGGGCTGAGAGGGCGTGGTCCAGGGTGTCTGTTGTCCCCACCAGCCTCTTTGCAGTCCCTTCACACCATCTGCCAGTGGTTCCTTGCATCAGAGCACCCACAAGCAGCCTCGCCTCTGGCCTCTAGAATGCAGCTTCAAGGCCAGTTCTGAGCCTGGCTGTGAGGGCCCTTTTCTCTCTCTGTGGGCAGTGGCTTCTCTGGTTTCTGGCTACCCCATGGACACGTCGGCCAAGCTGAGGGGCCCACCTGGGGAGGCCTGGCTGTGCTGGACTGTGGGTGTGGATTTAGCAAGCTGAGTTGGACAAGTAGGTTCTCACGGAGTGCTGTTCCCAGGTCTGGCCTGTCAGATATCCTCTCAGCTGTGAGAGGTCTCCCCTTTCCTCCCATCCACATCACACATACTGACAGTACAGTGGAACCCTAGGTCCTGCACTCTGGCCCTGCTTTCCACACTCTATCTACAGCCCTCCACTTCAGGTAGAGACGAGCTGACTCCTGCTCATGTAGCTCAAGATCACCTCCTCCGAGGGGCCCTCCCTGATCATAGACTGAAACAGGAGCCCCCATCCCATTTCCAGTTTGCCTTTCCTCTTAGCACTTTCCTTTACGTGTTCACAGAGTAGTTGTTTACTTGTTTCTTTTTGGTCTCTCCCACTAGAACATAAGCCACTTGAGGACAGGGACTTTGGCCTGCTCGGTCCTAGAATGCTCAGCCCTCACGAAGTAAACACACAAAGCACGCACTAAACATGCTGAAGGGACGTGAGCAGGCGTGTGCATGGATGATGAACGGGTCACACGCACCACACATGTGTATGCACACAGCGCACATGTGTACACACACACACCCCAACTCTTGGGCAGAGAGGCACACATACTCCCGCGTCTCACTTGCCCCAGCTCCCCTGAGCCCAGGGGAAGTGTTATCACCCACACTTCACAGTGCAGCCAGCCTCCAGCCAGACTCCACTCAGCCCTCCTGGTGCTAACTCAGGCTGACACGCCGGTGGCACGTGGGGCTTCTCGTGGAAGCCGCGGCAAGCCCACTCCACTGTGGTGGCTGCTAATTGGCTCTGTGTTGAGCCCTGGGTCACCGCTCGGTCAGCCATGGCTGATACCTTCTTCCCACTTGTCTCAGGAAAGGCGCTGCTGTCCCCTCTGCTCAGGCCTCAGACAGCTGCTGAACCGCACATGCCTGGCCACGGGGGACTGGCTGGGCCAGCGTGCCCTGCTGATGGTGGCTCCCGCCCTCACACTCCTGGGAGAGCGCAGAGATGGCTCAGCACACAGGACTGGCCTGGGGGTGGTGTGATGACAAGGGTGTGAGGAAGGCTCCAAGCCCAAATATCTATGCAGGATGGCCTGTTCAGTGTCTGAAAAGCCATTGTTACAGGGACAGACCTCTAGGTCCATCTTTGCTCTCCTTCATCAGTTCAGTTCAGTCACTTAGTCATGTTCGACTCTTTGCAACCCCCTGGACTGCATCATGCCAGGATTCCCTGTCCATCACCAAATCCTGGAGCTTGCTAAAACTCATGTCCATCGAGTTGGTGATGCCATCCAACCATCTCATCCTATGTCATCCCCTCTCCTCCCACCTTCGATCTTTCCCAGCATTGGGGTCTTTCCAAATGAGTCAGTTCTTCAAGTCAGGTGGCCAAAGTATTGGAGTTTCTGCTTCAGCGTCAGTCCTTCCAATGAACACCCAGGACTGATCTCCTTTAGGATTGACTGGTTGGATCTCCTTGCAGTCCAAGGGACTCTCAAGAGTCTTATCCAACACTGCAGTTCAAAAGCATCAATTCTTCAGCTCTCAATGAGGCGCTTCCTCATGATTTCTCTTAAAGTGCACATCCCCTAATGGGAGTGGGTGGGGAGAGGAAGTCCCACAAACTAGAATACTACAGGCGATCTCTGCTGACATGCACCTGTCAGGGTTCATACAGATGCCCCTGGCACCCCATTTCCAGGGATTTTCCAGGGATTGAGTAGAAGTAGTTGCCCAGCTTCTTGCCGTCTCCAGCATTAGGGTTCTAGGGAAGATGAAGTGGCTTTTTCTCAGCCAAGGCTGGAGTCCTCAGTGGGAGCTGGTTTATGATGTTCCTCTCAATGAGGCAGTGCCCAGGCCAAGAAAAAGCTTAGGACTTGGCCTTCTGAAAGGGGTACCTACCTCATGCCCATCTTACATCTCTCCAGAGCCCAGCTTGGACCCCTTCACACTTTCACCAGGGCCCAAAGTCTCCCATCAGTTTGGGATTAGAATACCTCTCACTCTGTAATCCACCCCAAATCCTGTCTCCTTCAAGAAGGACCCTCCTGCTACTCTGGCCAGATCTTATAACTTTTGTCTACATCCTTGTTCCATCTATCCTACTCAGGGGATTGCAGAACTCTGGGCATATTTGGGTGATAACATGCCTCTCCTGCCTTTCACCCCCTCAATGCCCCAGCTCAGGGGTTCATGACTGAAAAAAAACCAAAAACCCATCTGGTCATCCACTCAAATGGCCTCCTTTGATATATTCCACCACTCAGAGAGAGGCAAGATGCTGGGGAAGGACCAAAAGAGGCTCTGGGCAACACATCCTAGGCCAGTCATGCCCTTGCTGTGGGTCTAGAGCGCTGAAAGTCGCATTGCCCTTCCTCCTTAGGAGTCAGAAAGGGCTGGGGTCAGCCAAGGTCTTCCTGAGCCAGTATTTGGGGAAAGATTCTGGGCTGCCCCAGACAAGGAGGTAAGAGGAAGGGAAGGAGTGGAGGAGGGCAAGCCCCACCTGGCTAGGACATGGCTTTGTCCATCTTCTCCAGGCCTTGGCTTCCAGGAGATATGACCAGGCTCTGGGACATGGTGCAGGGCTGCTGGTGGTTCCCACCCAGAGGGAAACAAAGTACACCTGGAACTCTAGGGTGAGGAGGCTTGCAAAGTTGAAAAGCCCAACTTTTAAATGCCAGTGGATGATCAGAGAAAAAAAGAAAGAGTAAGAATAGAAATGGATTACCCTATGAGATCACTGAGCTGGAAAAGGCCTCCAGGACCATAAAATAGATGACCCTGTAGATCAATATTCTCTTCCAGAGTTTTCAAACTGGAATTAAGAGAAAATGTGTGTGTGTGTATGTGTGTATCTGTGTGTCTATGTGTGTGTTGGAGGGGCAGAGATACTAGGCACCTAATACCTCTTGTGAGATAAGACTTGGTGCAGGTGTCAACTACGAATTGGCACTTGCCATGGGTGCTTGCCATCTACCTCTGTAAGGGTTAAATCGTGTGTTGCTGCTGACCTTCCACACCCCCTGAAAGGAGTTCATGGTGGAGAGCTGAAATGAGGCACTCTACTTTCCAGGAAAACTGGCAGAACAGATCTTCAAATAAACATTCTCAGGACTGATTTTATGAGCCCAACTCTTGTGTCTCCTCCTATCTAGACAAGCTCTGAAATCCATCATGGTGACACTGTTCCTTGTGGCTAGTGAAAGCTTCATGAGACTAGCAGAAATCTTCTGGAAAAATACATGCTGGATTGCATGTATTCCACCTTTGCCAAAAATTACACATGTATACTGACTTTCCCCCCACCTCCTGCCTCTTTGGAGCAGTTTCCCAGATCTGTCTAAGGTGCTATCTCCTGGACTGCTGTCCTTATTTTGCCTGAAATAAAGAAACTCATAACCCTCACGCTGTGCTTTTTTTTTTTTTTTTTTTAAATCAGCACAAGTATCCTTGCTTATTGAGCCATTAAACAGGATGAAATGGGTTGTTCTCCTTTGGGGCTTTTCTGAGCCTTAATGTATTGATGGGCAGCAGGACTCCCCAAGATGAGGGTGGGGCAGGATGACTAAAGAGGACTCAGCATTCTGAGGGACCACAGGAACACTTTATTCTGGAAGTACTAATGAACATCTCTCGAGGAAACTTCGTCTGGGAAATAATGCTGAATTGATCTGTGGAACAATACCTCATTCTCCTATTTGCAGTGACATGTAAATCCTGCCCTCCTAAATTATTGGAAGACAATTTTATTGAACTGAAAACTCAACATTTCTCCTCCTAAAGACCCCTGAGCCATATAATCTGTCATGGGTCATTGGGGCAACTGACAGAGTTGCCCTAGGACCCTTCTCCAGGAGTGATTTTTTTTTCATAGAGGGACCAACTCATCCTATTTTTAAATAAGATGAAGTCCCATGTCACAGCAGCTCCCTCAATCCTGCACAAACCAGACCATTGGTCTCCCAATTTCTTAACAGGTACTGAAATAGCAGGAATTGGCTCCAAGGAGCCGTTTGAGGTCTGCAGGCAGGGCATCATGAAAGGGACTGTTTTAACTGATTAAGCTGTTGCAGGAAAGAGTGTGGGGCATGAGAAAATGGTCAATTTCCAGGTCTCACATGAGTCCCTGGGACTAGGTTCTTGGCTTTGCACAGGACAGAATTCAAGAACAAGCCATAGTAAAGAGAAAGGTTTATTTGGGGAGATATACATTCTGCAGACAGAATGTGGGCCATCTCAGAAGATGAAAGAGGCCTGGAAACATGAGGTGACTAGTTGTTATAGGCTGGGTGATTTCATAGGCTAATGAGGGGGCTGATCTGTTATTGCTGTGGTTTGGTCACTCAGTCGTGTCTGACTCTGAGACCCCATGGACTGCAGCACACCAGGCTCCCCGTCCTCCACTGTCTCCTGGAGTTGGCTCAAACTCATGTGCATTGAGTCAGTAGTGCTACCTAACCATCTCATCCTCTGTCGTCCCCTTCTCCTCCTGCCCTCTATCTTTCCCAGCATCAGGGTCTTTTCCAATGAGTTGCATCTTTGCATCATGTGGCCAAAGTATTGGAACTTAAGCTTCAGCATCAGTCCTTTCAATGAATATTCAGGGTTGATTTCCTTTAGGATTGGCTGATTTGATCTTAGTGTCCAAGGGACCCTCAAGAGTCTTCTCCAACACCACAGTTTGAAAGCAACAATTCTTTGGTGCTCAGCCTTCTTTATGGTCCAACTCTCACATCTGTACATGACTACTGGACAAACCATAGCTTTGACTAGAGGGGTCTTCGTCAGCAAAGTCATGTGTCTGCATTTTAATATGCTGTCTAGATTGGTCATAGCTGTTCTTCCAAGGAGCAAGCATCTTTTAATTTCGTGGCTGCAGTCACTGTCTGCAGTGATTTTGGAGCCAAAGACAATGAAATCTGCCACTGCTTCTGTTGCCCACCAAAATCTTGGCTTTCTCTGCCCACGGAAGCCAAATAAAAAGACAAAGAAAGTTTGAAAGAAATAGAAAGATGCCTTTAAGGCTCAGCTGGTGGAGGAGGGGAACACAGTAGGCTCATGCCTCATGGACTGTGGGCCCCCTTTCCATAAGGAGTCTAGGGGCTTTATATAAGACAAGGGCTTGCAGTCCAGGGTCTGATGAGGAAAAAAGGCCTAAGGATCTTGTATTCTTCCTATTGCATTGTTTCCAGAACAGTCATAGGCTGGAGTCAGTAACTCAGTAATTGAGTCTGGCCATCTAGTGGCCCTGCAGCCTTCTCTTTATAATTCAAAAAGAGAAAAAACGGTGGTCTGTGAAGAGCCTGCTGTAAAGGTAAGCACCAGATACAGAACATGATTAGCATAGAGTCAAAGGCTAATAGGTTCAAAAGGTAGTTCATTCAGAGTTAGGGGCAGAAAAGCAAATTCAGTAACAGACTAGAGATCAGGAACAAGTAAAAGCTAGGAGTGTTCAGAAAGAACAAACCCTGATAAAGTAGTGGCACAAAATGGGAAGGAGGAGTTGGTGAAACGTCTACCACTGGCTTTACATGTGACAGACTTCCTAGAAGAAGCTCAGCTCACAGCCCTCCCGCCACACACATTTCTGGGGTTCCTGTTGTACCATAGTGTCGGGAGAGGTACCAGCTGCTGCAAAGTCGAATGATGAAACTGGGAATTCTATAATTATTTGAGCACCCATCATGACCAGGTTCGATCCCTGGGTTGGGAAGATCCCCTGGGGAAGGGAATGGCAACCCACTCCGGTATTCTTGCCTTGGAAATCCCATGGACAGAGGAGCCTGGCAGGCCACAATCCACGGCATCACCAAGGGTCGGACACGACTGGCACTTCATTTCACTTCATGACCGAAAGCATGGACCAAGTGCCCCTAATCCACGGAGAATTTGGCCCGTCTGGTAGAATGGAAACGGCTTTGGAGTAAGAGAGAACTGGTTCCAACCGCATCTTGGCCCCTGACCTCTGGAGTTTCAGCCTCTGTAAGGTTTGTCTCTTCGGGGACTTTGTGACCAGGGATGCGATGCTGCTTCTGTTCTCTTGTGATTCCTGTACGCAGCAGACTGCAGGGGGAGTCCGTGGGCCCAGGAGAAGGGAGACAACCTGCCCTGACACCTGCCAAGAGGATAGGTTTCAAGAGTGGCAGTGTGCTCCATGGGCCGAGGGAGCCTCAGGAGCTGATAGGAGACTGGATGCAAATGAGCAAAGACCCTGATGGGAAAACCTCAGACCTCAGCAGATGCCTGGAGCTGCCCTTACCCACGCCCCCCTGGTCCTTAGACACAAGCGTGGGAAACCGAGAGGAGGAGGAACGAGAGGTCAGCCAGTCTAAACCAAAACCTGAAATCACTGAGTTCTCCTGTAAGCAGCTCAATTAAGAGTGGAGGGTTGAGACAGAAATTAAGCTTAGCTGTAGGAAAATAGGTGCATTTTGAACCCCTGAGTCTGTAGTCTATAAAAAAGGGACCCATTGCGCAGGACGTGCTTTCACATATACTTCTACACTGTGTACACAGACCAGAGCCCACCACTGCTCTCACACACGGCAAACATCTATCCAGTGTGTGCTGCCAAGGGGCTAACAGCCAGCTTTCTGGGAAATAAAAACAACAATGTGATTGGTACCAGATGCTGATTTCTGAGCTGTAAATACTCCCACCGTGGTAACTATCAATGCCGTATCACTGAACAGTTAGAAAAATATGCACAATTAGCTCTTTGTGAGCGAGTGAGGGTCAGCTCCAGCACAATGGGCAAAGTTACACTGGTATACCTATGCACCCACTCAGAGGTACCTAGATGTGCAGGATTGCTTAGGTTCCTTTGAGAATCGAAATGCTATTTCTGTACAAACACTAATACAGAAACATGCATAAAGATACAATCTCAAATACATGCCCTTATAGATGAATTTAGTCACTTAGAACATATACAAATACTTAACACAATATGTAAATATATATGTATCTACATATAGATCAATACAAGCCAAAACATGCATTTAAACACATACCTAAACACCCTCGTGCCTAGGAAGAAGGAGTAAACCAACCTGATTTTCTGGGGTAGCTGGCTTGACCTAAGGCCTCCCTTTCCTCCCTTTCAGAACCGCTTCAGATCAAGGTAGAAGAGGCTTGAAGGGCAGACTGTGTATAATCATCCACACCTGCTTCTTTGGACACCTCACCCCTTCTGGGTTGTTCCTGGTGGACCTACAGGTGTGGAAGAGCTCTTGCCTTCCAGCTACCAGCCTCAGAGTCCCACCTCTGCCCTTAGTAAGGCAGCCCCTCACCCTTCTCTCTTTCCCTGTAAGAAGCCAACTCCAACGTGTCTCTGCTCTCATCCTAGAACAACAAAGGACAAGGTCGGCATGATCCCCACCCTAACTTCAATCCCTCCCCATGACTTCTGCCCTGCTTCCTTGTTCATCTCTTGCCTGAGTCATTGCCCCAGCTTTCTGAGTATCTTCCTGCTCCAGGCTCTTGCCTCCCATTTGTCCTGCTATAAGGAACCTGCCAGGTTAATTATCCTAAAGCACAGTGCTGAGGCCACACGTGTGCTGGTAACTTCCCAATGCAGGACACATTAGGGCTCGATCCCTCTGAGGCCCCCTGACCACTTGCCCAGCTCCCACCTCCCCAGTTCACAATTTCACTTCTATTTTCCCCAAACGTCTTCCTCTCCCCAGTCTGTTCTACGAAACGTCTCTGCTGCAGAATATGCTTGCTTCCGTCTGTAGTTCACCGTAGTATGTACTACCTCTCATATTGGTGGTACAGTGCTTTATAGTTTATAAGTACTCTTAAAATCATTCATGAACCTCCTATTATATGCCTGATACTGAGGTTAGCCCAGGAAATACAGTGCAGAGCGAAAACAGATGTGGTTGTGCTTTCGTGAACCAAGTTAACATACCCTTTTGAGTATCTTGGATCCTCAAACCCCTGCTCCAAAATCCTAAGTGGGTTTGGGAGGGAAGATATTTTTCCACTATCTAATTAGCTGACCCCTCCCCCACTCCTCAGGAAATATGGCCTCCCTGGAGTCATGGGGATTAAGCAGAGAAGACAGAGAATGAAACTGGCTTGCAGATTCTTAGAGGAATTTACCAATCTTGTGAGCATCACAGGAGCAGCTTCTGTGGCATTGCAAGGCCAGTACCAAGGGGCACTAAACCTTTACAAACCTATATATTCGTTAACACTTGCCTGCATTGCAACATCTTTATTTCCTTCCTGTTACAGTAACTACCCACACCCATTTTAAGCAACATATTTTATTTGCCTGAGCCTAGGCTAATTACTTTGACTTTACAGTTTCCTCACTTGTAATATGTGGTTAGAAATCTACTATTTTCATGGGGTTGATGGAATGATCAAATGAGATAAAGATACATGAAATAACTTTATAGAACTTGAATGTGCAACACAAATGTATAGTCATTTATTCAACACAGTTTTCTTTTCTAAATCAATCATATTTCATAAATAGGTACTTAACAACTTTGAAATATTCTGGCCCAGATGGCTAGGAGACAGGATACAGAATAGCATGGTGCTAGTGGTAAAGAATCTTTCTGCCAACGCAGGAGACATAAGAGATCGAGTTCGATCCCTGGGTGGGGAAGATCCCCTGGAGGAGGGCTTGGCAACCCATTCCAGTATTCTTGCCTGGAGAATCCCACGGACAGAGGAGTCTGGTGGGTTATAGTCCCTCAGGTTGCAAAGAGTTAGACATGATTGAAGCAACTTAACATTCATGCACTTGCAGTAGAAATGTGAATCACATATGTAATTTTTAAAATTTCTAGTAACTATGTTAAAAAAAAGATAAAACAGACTGGCAAAATTGATTTTAATAACATATCATTTTAATTCACTATCTCCAAATAATATCAACATGTCACTTGTGTAAAAATTACAGGAGATACTTTTATATTGTCTTGGTACTAAATCTTGGCCATCCCTTATTTTACACTCAAGGTGCATCTCATTTGGACTAGCCACATTTCAAGTGCTTAACAGTCATGTGTGGCTACTTTGTTGGACAGCAGACACTAATTAGCAATGCCAATAAAAATTAGTTAAGATCTATGCAGTACTTTATGATTTCCACAACCCTTTTGATATGTAAATCCTGTGTAAGTCTGAGTAGGTGGCTGTTTAACGTCTCCATTTCACAGAGGAAAAGCATCAGCAATTCTGTGTACTTTGCTCAAGGGCATCCACTAGCAAATGGTGAACTCAATTCTTACCTTCCAACCTTTCTTGTGCTTCCTTTTCGAATAAGAAATACAAAGGGAAACTTTAATATTATCATATACATAGATCCGAAGGCTCATTGTACCAAGGCATGAAAAGGAACAGTTCTTTCAAAATCTATCTACGATTTCCTCTTCAAAAATCCTGCCAGTTTAATCTCACCAGGATAGTTTACTTCCACTATTCTAAAAATGTGTGCTTTGGATAAACACTTCCCAGGTCTGAAGTACTATGGATCCTACTCCTCTCTGATACTCCCTATGATGTAGGGCTCTACTTTTAACTACTCTTAGGGGTTAAACTGAAGTGTTTCAGAGTCCCAAATAGGTAAGAAATAAAAAGACTCCTCTTTTCTAGTTGAAAAGGCATATATGCCTCAAATGTTCAAAGCATAAACAGATCCAGTTGGCTGTCAGGGGAAGAGGCGCCTAATGCTGGGTTTCTTTTAAAAGATAGGCAGGCATGTTCTGGAGATGGGGGTGGAGAATTGGGACAGGCTAGCTTGAGAATTGCCCTGAGAAGCCCCTCTCTCTAGACTGATGTTCCCGAGGAGATGCCAATGGCAGCTGACTGCCCTCCTAGCTCAAGTTGCTGCCCAGAACTGCCTGGAGATGCCCACGGAGGTACGTAGGTGCTCCGGCTTGACTCCCAGACTTGACTGGTGTCCCCTTCTCACCTCCCTTTCCGTCTCCACCCCTATAAAGAATGAGAGCTCAATGGTGGCTGGAAGGCAACAAAAGGCTTCTAAAACCTGTCAACAACACAAAAACAATCAGTCGATCTAAGCAAGAAATGGCGAGACAGCAAAAGAGATGCAGATGTATAGAAGTCTTTTGGACTCTATGAGAGAGGGCAAGGGTGGGAATGATATGGGAGAACGTCATTGAAACATGTAAATTATCATATGTGAAATGAATCACCAGCCCAGGTTTGATGCTTGATACAGGGTGCTCAGGGCTGGTGCACTGGGATGACCCAGAGGGATGGAATCGGGAGGGAGGTAGGAGGGGGGTTCTGGAAGGGGAACACATGTATACCCATGGCGGATTCATGTCAATGTATGGCAAAACCAACACGATAATGTAAAGAAAAAAATAAATTAAAATAAATAAAATTTTTTCTTGTGGAAAAAAAAATGGAAAATTTTATCCTAGCCAAATTTGACAGTTGTTAACTCAAGAAGAGCATCTCAGCAAGCTCTAAGAATTGTTCCACCTGTTAGAAGTCGAAGCACAGTAATACAAATTCTTTGAAAGACAGCTGTACATTAAATGACATATTATGGACAGTTTACAGAATCCGGATATAAGCGCCATGTGACTCCCTATCAAGAAGGAGTGTTATCTTCAAGGAGTCGTCTTACTGATGCCAGAATTTTGCTCTTTATGGTTAAGCAGGTATTTCTGCCGAAGGGGAGGATCACAGAGGCTTGGTCCATGCCTAACACAGATACACAATGCACAATAGGCGGGGGAGAGGAGGCCAAAGGGCAGATAAAACTTCGGAAGTTTACATTTTTCTTGCCAAAAAAATACGACCCTTATTTTACAAACCAAATCTGCTAGTTTGCCTGGCAGACCAATAGCCTCCAAAGAGCCTCCACAAAGAACCCAACTTTCTCTGTAAGACAGCGAAAGCTGAACGCTCCCTTCTCGGCTTTCAAGGACAACCCGGCGGGCGGTCTCGGTTTCCAGGCCGCTTCTAGGTACTCTTGGTCACGCACATTCACACCAGCGAAGCGTAAAGTCTGCGTGGGTACTCATGGGCGCACGGTGCGCCTCCGCCACGGCCGGGCCCGGGCTGGGTCGCCGGCGCGGTCCTCCTTTAGGACGCCCGGCGAGCCCCGAGCCCGCCCCGCGCGGGCCCGCCCCGGACCGCCCCGCGGGCTCCCTCTCCCGCCGGCCACGCGGCTCCGCGCTCTGCGCCTGCGCGAGGCGGAGCGGCCGCCAGCTTCCGGGCAGCGAGGGGCGAGCGAGGCAGGGGCGGCTTTGGGGGGTCTGGCGGGGACACCCCTCTCGGGCTCCCCCCCTTGGGGTCCCGTCTCCGTCTCCGGAAGCAGGGCCCAGGAGGTGGGGAGAGGGCCCGCGGGGGCCGCCGCGGACGACACCCCTCCAGCCCGCCGCCCCGGGGCCGGGCGTCGGCCGGCCCGCGCGGGCTCACGTGTCGCGGGGCGGGGCCCTGCAGGGAGGCGAGCGGCGGGCGGCGGCGGCCGTGGCGGCGGCATGGTTACGCTGTACGGGGGCGTAGAGGGGTGAGTGCGGGCCGGAGCGGGGAGGCCGGGAGGGGCGTCCTGGGCCACTCTCCGGCACGGGGGGGCGGGGGGCTAAGGAAGGCCGTGGCCGGGCCGGCAGGCTGCTGACCTCCCGCCTCGGTCACCTGGGCTGCGGGGCTGCGGGGCCTTGCGGAGGAGGCGTGTGTGCGGGCACAGCGGTGCCCTTGGGCGCGCCGTCGTCTGCTTTGCAGGCAGTGTTTGCCACGGCCACACCCCGGGGTGGGTCCTTTGTGTTTTCTGGCGGAAACACGGCGCTTTCTCCCACGAAAGACCCACTTCCACCGGAGTTCCTCTGGAGCAGCTCTTTTTTCCCCCATTCCTGCTCCCGAGAGTTTTGCAGAACAGGTGTTAGGTGTGAAGTTGCTGGACTGGGGGTGGGGAGCGGGAGTGTGGTGGAGTCCGGAACAGCGAGCTTTGCCCGAAGGTATCTGGGATCTGAGGGACACCACAGGTGGCGCAGTGGTGAAGAATCCGCTTGCCGCTGCAGGAGACGCGTTGGATACCTGAGTTGGGAAGATCCCCTGGAGGAGGAAATGGCAGTCCACTCCAGTATTCTTGCCTGGAGAACCCCATGGACAGAGGAGCCTGGTGGGCTACAGTCCCTAGGGTTGCAAAGAGTCAGAAGCAACTGAGCGCGGGGACACACGACCTAAAGCTGGGGTGGTCGGGGTGCTAGCCTGTCCTGATGTTTGAAATCCTTCCATTCTCTTTTTTTTAATCCTCTCCGTTCTTTTTGGTACTTAAGACTCTTCACACTAGATCCCTCTTGTTCTTGCATATTTCCTGCTGGGAAGCTTGTCTGCCAGACTTTTTGTAATAACTTTTCTTCTCGGTATCACTATGGGCAAGACTTTTGCCCTGTCTGGGCTTCAGTTACCACATGTGTGAAGGGAGAAGAGCAATGAACAGAATGATCGCCAAAGTTCCCTGAGTGCCCCCTTGTGTTCTGTAGGGGAGGCACACGATCCAAGGTCCTTTTACTCTCAGAGGATGGGCAGATCCTGGCAGAAGCGGATGGACTCAGCACAAACCACTGGGTAAGGGCCACACTGAGGGGACCAGTAGGCTTGATTGTGGTTTTATTCTCTGTAACTCCTGTTAAGGTGGTGGCTGGGGGCTCACTTAGCAGCCTCTGGGGCAACACAGGTCATGCACGCCTTTGTAACTCCTCCTTCCCTTGATTGGGGCCAGCTGATTGGGACAGACAAGTGCGTGGAGAGGATCAACGAGATGGTGAACAGGGCCAAACGGAAAGCAGGGGTGGATCCGCTGGTTCCTCTCCGAAGCTTGGTGAGTCTGGGTAGCACTTGGGAATCCGGTCACAGCAACGCTGAGACAGTGAGTTTGAACTTGAGAAGTCTGGTGACTGCAGAGGGAAAGACACATACATTCTTGTGGCTGCATTGTCACCTGTAAGCCACAGGATTGATTGGACGAGCAGAGGGCTTTGGAGAGCCTTGAGGCCTTGGTTTGAATCCCAGCTTTGTCACTCAGCATCTGGGTGACCCTCAGCACGTTACTTATCTTCTCTAAGCCTCAGTTTCCTCATTTGGGAAATGCAGATAACAGTAGCTACCTCAGTTGTTGGAAAGTAAAATGACATGATACATCCCAAAGAGGTTTGCACAGAGCCTGACGCATGAGCGCTGATTAAATGTTAGCTAGTATTCCTGGCTCAGAGCTGACTCTCAGGGCACTGTAGCTGTGGCTTCTCCCTGGACGTGCTCGTGAGATGTCCTGCAGGCATGGCCAACCCCTGTGCATTCCAAACCAAGCCCCTCTCTCCTCCGCTTGCTTCTTTGCCTGGTTTTTCTAAGGGTGCTGTTGTCCTTCCCAGCTCCAAACCTGGCAGTGTTGAATCCCTTGTCTTGTCCATGCTCAGTCCCCATTCTTGCAGCCTCAGCCTTCTGCCGAGGCGCTGTGTGGGGTGGAAGGAGGACTGGGCTGCCTGAACAGAGAAGGCCCAGCTGTAGAAAGCAGGGGCAGTCATCCGGAGGGGAGGGGGTTGAGAAAGGAGCTGGGTCTGGGCCTCTGCTTGCTCGCTCACCTCCCGCGTGGCCTAGGGCCTATCCCTGAGCGGTGGGGATCAGGAGGACGCGGTGAGGATGCTGATGGAGGAGCTGAGGGACCGATTTCCCTACCTGAGTGAAAGCTACTTAATCACCACCGATGCCGCCGGCTCCATCGCCACAGCTACGCCGGATGGTGAGGAGGTGGAGGGAGGGGTGAGGTTGAGAACCGGTTTTCTTGGGGAAGCCCCTTAGGTTTAGCTGGCAGAGCTTGACTTTCAAATGTCTGGGGACCAGCCTCCACCATGGCCCCCACTCCTTCCATTAGCAGAAGCTTGCTAGAGCAGGGGCTGGACAGAGGAGGGAGGGCAAGAAGGGTATCTTCATAGGAAGTGGAGAAAGGAGTCAAGCACAGGAGTCCCCTGCAGAGGAGGAATGGGCCATGCGGGGATGAAACTGGCTGGGGACAGCAGCCAGTGCTGAAAAGACACTGGGAGGAACTCTGTGTTGGGAGTGTAAAAGCTGGGGTATCCTGAGATGGCCTGTTTTGCCAGCTGTACCATCTTGGAGAAGTTACAGAACTCTCTGAATTTCAATTCCCTCATCTGAAAAATGGGGATAATTGTATTTGTAAGGTGGCTTAGGGTCTTGAATGAGTAGCACCGTGTGAACAGGATCTCACACAACCCCTGGCACATGGCAGGGACTCGGTAAAGCAGGTAGTCACTTGAAGGCTGGCTGGGCAAGGAGACACAGACTCAGGTTCCTCCTTGGAGAAGGGCTCCATGTGACTGGAGTTCTTTTGAGACCCAGGCCCTCCACCTTCAGGCAGGAAACTAGCAGGGCTGGGTTTTCTCTACAAACCTGGGCGGTGATCCCTTTGCTTGGGGCTGGTTTCTGTCCTTTCTTTCCTCAGTCGGAAGCTGTGAGCTCTGTGCAGAGCCTTGGCCACACTGAGCCTCCCGTGCCCTTTCCAGGTGGGATCGTGCTCATCTCTGGGACAGGCTCCAACTGCAGGCTCATCAACCCCGACGGCTCTGAGAGTGGCTGTGGCGGCTGGGGCCACATGATGGGAGATGAGGGCTCAGGTGATCTCACGCCGACTGGGCCTGTCCCAGGGTCCTGGACCTTCCCTCCCTGCAGCTCCCCATCTTTCTCTCCCCTCAGCCTGAAGACTCCTGGGGTCTCTTGGGGGGACAGCGCCTGAATCTGAGCACAGGGTAATGACTAAGAGATCATAGAGATGCAGATGCTGGGTTAGTGGCAGGCCCTGCTCTTCAGCAGTAACTTGCACCCTGGACTCAGATTCATGCCTCAGCATAACAGCTGTTGCTTATCTATGTTGACCTTTGGAGGGAACTGACAGGCCATGGATGTCAGGAGATGCATGCCAGTCTGCTGGTGGGAAAGGGGTGTGCTAACTCCTTCCACCATCACCTCTTTATAGGTAGCAGCTGTATGTTTTCATGAAGGCTGTTACGGTATAGTTCCTGGCACTGACGGCAGTGGTTTGAGGGGCAGCTGGCTGACCCAGTCTTTATTTGGGGATGGGAGCGGAAGTGACACAACTTCACCTGTTCTGTCTCCCCCTCCAGCTTTCCCTTATATGGATCAGATACAGTTTAATTAGAGGACCCCAGACTGAGAATCGGGGCACCTAGTTGTCTGTAATACCCAACCCCGTCTAGGTCTGAGTTTCCTTCCCTGTGAACCTGGGGAGATTGCCCCGTCTTCTAAGCCCTCTCTGCTCTCTGCAGCCTACTGGATTGCACACCAAGCAGTGAAAATAGTGTTTGACTCCATCGACAACCTAGAGGCAGCTCCTCATGACATTGGCTATGTCAAACAGGCCATGTTCAACTATTTCCAGGTACTTGCACCCAGTAAACATGCCCGTATGGATAGGACAGCGGGAGACTGAGCAGGAGTGGATTCGGGAGGGACCGGATGGGCCAGGGGAGGTCGGGGTGAATTGCTGGTCAGAGCTGGAGGATGGAGAAGTCGTCAGTGGGGACGGGATTCAGAATGAGGTGGGTACTGCTTTCCCCGAAGGTGTCAGGCGTGAGGAGTGGGGCCAAGCTAGACTTCATCATTGGGCAGTTAGACTGTGGGGAGGTAAAAGCAGATGCCATTTTAGGCTGGAAGGAGAGGTGCAGGGTGAGATTGGGAGCCAGTGCACACAGACCCAGGGGCAGCAGATTCGGTCTGACCAGGTGCGCTGGACCGTGAGCCACCTCTGGCCTGTATGGTCAGGGAGGAGAGCCTGTTACAGAGGTGGGCAGGGAGAGTTCTTGGGAAGGTACAGCCTCCCACCCAGGGCGGCAGGGATTGACTGCCCTTGTCTGGGCTGTGCTTGTTTGCAGTGGGCTAGGAAACAGCTGCCTTTAGCTGCACCAGAGGCGGAGGTGGGCATCTCTCGGCTGAGGGCCCTGTGAGCAAGCAGGGATCTCACCTGACTCAGCAGATTGGTTCTGAACTCCACTAACACGTCTGCACCTTCCTCTCTTACCCTTTAGTCATTAAGTCGTTACAAAGATTAATTGACTGAGGGTGTGTAACATGCTTAACATGCTCAAATTTTAGCACCCCCCTTTCCGTGTTAGTAATGTTGTCTAGGAAGTCCCTCGTTCTTTGGGACTTTCAAAGGTGTCACGGGCGTGGAAGTTTGTCGTGGTAGAAGTTGAAATAGGTGTGGGGAAAACAAATCAGTTTCTTTTTGATCTACCCTGTGACATTTAAGGAAGAGGTGCAGTGAGCAGCAGTCATTAGCACCCGAAGAAATCACAGAGCACCCTTTGGTGAGACCAGGCTGCTCTGCTTGTGTTCAAGCGACCCCTAAAGAGCAGTAGATGCCATGCTGGGGAGGACAGAGAACTTTTCTCAAACGACGCATCTCAAATCCTTGTAGTCTCTCAAGCTTAAACAAATATTACTCCAGCTTTTCTGACAGTAGAGGGTGTAGAAAGGCCACCTGGGTGGGCAGACTGGGAATTTTCCTTTGCCTCTGCTGACTGTCTTGTGCCCTCTCTCTGTCTCCCAGGTGCCAGATCGGCTAGGAATCCTCACCCACCTGTATAGGGACTTTGATAAATGCAGGTTTGCTGGGTTTTGCCGGAAAGTTGCAGAAGGTACTGGAGATGGGGCAGGGTTTTATCTGACTTTGTTCTGCAAAGACCTCCCTAATTGGAGGATGGAGTAGGATTCAGATGGGGATTGGAAGTCAGTTTCCCTTTGACCAAGTGACCTTAGTTTTCTGCCACCATGGGCCTTGGTACTGGTGGGCCATAGGGTGGAAGCAGAAGGATGCTCGGGTTGTGTGGACAGTTGTTTTATGTTGCCTGTTTCTCTTCTTGACAGCTACCAGGGCTTGTGCAGGCTGTATGTCTGTAAATGAGACATTCATGAAGCAGTTATCCTTTGGGCAAATCTATAACTTTCTTTTTTAACCAGTGATACCCAGAGGACTAGGGGATCACAGAGAGGTTAGGCACATCAGGAGAAGTTGAGCCAGGTCTTGTGTGTCCACACATTGGTTTTTCCACTGCATGGTCCACACTCCCTTGATTTCGATACCTGCAGCCTCAGGGCATTGTAGGGCCCCCTTAGATCCTGCTGGTCTGAGGCCCTTTCAGAGCAGAGGCAGGAAGGGGCTGGGCTGACCAACGGCAGACTGTTGGAGGTGGATCGGGGGGCCCCGACAGCAGTTCCAGCTAGCTGCTCAAGTTCTGGCTTCAAAGAGCTGAGACATCCTCAGGGACAGACTGAATGACTCAGTGAAGTTAGAGTACAGACCAGGCACCAGTGTTTTGCCCAGGGGGCTCCCTTTCTTGAGTGCCTGGAGTGAGCCACCTCTGTGCAGGACACTATTCTAGGGTAGAAGTTCCTGGTGGGGGCGGGGGAGTGAGGACGAGAGGCCCCCCTGGAGGCTGGCTTACCCACACGTCAGCAGGCGAGCCTTGACTCCTGACTGAGCCCTCTGCTAGCCGTTGGTACTCCTCCAGTGGCCGCCCTGTAGCAGAGAAAGAGAACACGACGGCAGCTCCCTAGGTCCTCACCCGCTCCATGTCCTCCTCCCTACCCAGGTGCTCAGCAGGGAGACCCCCTTTCCCGTTACATCTTCAGGAAGGCCGGGGAGATGCTGGGCAGACATGTTGTGGCAGTGTTGCCTGAGATTGACCCGGTGAGTTGACGGGGGAAGTGGAGGTTGGGAAGCTGCTGACCCAGATCTGGCTCTTTGCTGTTAGGATGAGGTTGTCCCTTCAAACTCTGTAAACTGGATACAACTCTAAAGTAACTTAGGGTATGAGGAAAATTCTGTGGGAAGTCTGTAACCAAAAAATGGTTCGGTTTGGTGTCTCCCCTTCGAGGCTGGTCCCGTGGTGTTTGTATATATGACAGATGGGTTGACTGTGGTGTCTGTGCTGTTGCGTCTTGTTCAGCCCTGCTTCTGTCCCTTTTCCTCCCTTCTCTTTCCTTGCTCTCTGTTGCTCCTTAACCCATGATTCTTTTCCCTTATTTCCCTTGCCTCTATGAATCTATTTTCCTCTCTTTTTTCCTTTTCCCTGAGTCCTCCTTCTGGCTCTTGGCTAAAGGGAGAGTGTCTAGGATAGGTTGGGTTGGTCCTAAGAAACTGCCCCCTCTGGCACTGGTGAGGCTTGGTCGCCCTCAGATTCCATTTCTGCTTTCCACCAGGTCTTATTCCAGGGAGGGATGGGCCTTCCCATTCTGTGCGTGGGCTCTGTGTGGAAGAGCTGGGAGCTGCTGAGGGAAGGTGAGCATAGGCTGGGGGGCCCTGTGGGGATGGGCAAGGGTGAGGGATGGGGCTGGAAAGCGGGTGGCCTGGGCAAACTGCCTGCCTCGGGGAGGACTTGGGACTGGGCCCCGAGTTCTGGACAGGCCACTGATGTCTCAGGCCAAGATCCTCAACCTTCACTCTTCCAGGGAGCCTTTTTCCACTGTCCCATCCAGCTTCCTGGAACTCAAAAAAAGTTCTTTTCCAAAGGATTTACTAAATAAGCTCTGCCTTTTAAAAATTAAAGACAGATCTAACTTGAATTTGGAGCTTCTGACCAGCATGTCGTGACAGCCCACTCATTATAATCCTAACTAGAAGGACAGAAGTGTGCCTTCTGCTACCTTGCAGCTTGTGTTAGGTGGCTGTGTGGTTTTCATGGTCCTGTAGCTCTAGGACCCAATGGAACCCCCAGGTGGCTGGGGCCCTGTGGGCTCCAGTATCCCACAGCCACCCCTGGGCTCCCGCTCCCTGGTGCACCATCTGTGAGGGGTTCGGCTCGTGGGTCCCCCACAGGAGGCCTCTGAGCCTGGGCCTCCTCTTTCCCTCCCTCTGTCCCCACCTTTTTCCTAGTCTCTTAGCTCTGTCCTCTGCATTCTTCCCTCCAGGTTTCCTTTTGGCACTGACCCAAGGCAGAGAGATCCAGGCTCAGAACTCCTTCTCAGGCTTCACCCTGTTGAAGCTTCAACATTCCTCCGCCCTGGGCGCTGCCAGCCTTGGGGCCAGGCACATCGGGCACCTCCTCCCCATGGACTACAGCGCCAATGCCATTGCCTTCTACTCTTATACCTTCTCCTAGGGCACCAGCCCTGGCTCTACCCTAAGCAAGCCCAGTGGACATTGGGTGCTGGAAGGCAGGAGGCTTTTTCTCCTTTTCCTTTTTTTTTTTTTTGTAAAAAAGAAACACATATAGAAGAAAATAAATGCACTTTAACCACTCCCCAGCTGGATTGTTACCAAGCACATTCGCTGTGTACATCGTCAGCTTACTTGCCAGCAGGTATCCCAGAGGGCTCTGAAATGGTTTTAGCTCGGGGTTTAAAGCCCCATGCTTAGGTGCTTGACCTGAGGTCTGCAGTCTGCTCACCACGTGGTTAGATAATCCATCTGTGTGCTGTCCCCACCCTCGTGCTAGATACTCATATGCCGTGTGGCTGCCAGTTAACCTGTGATCTCAATTTTCTCCTGTCAAACTGGGTAAAAATCCCTGCCTGACCATGTTTAGTGGAACAAAGTATTCTCCATGGGGAACATCACCAGAAATAACCTTAGATATATCAAAGCCTCTCTTTGATAGTTCCAGTAGGATTTAGGGAACAGGAGACAGTTCTAATCTGGGATAATTGTTACCTTACTGATTTGGTACTTAAAGGAAAACAGTACAGTTCTTCTGCTTGAAAGAGTTCTGAAGAGGTTGTGGGAATGGCTGAGATCCAAGAAGGCCAACTGGACGCAGCTAGGGGTGACTGCTGGCCTGGCTCCCGTTACAGGATGACACTTTGTATTTGTCATGTGGCACCAGGAACGAACATCGGTGAAGAGCAGACATGATTTCCTGTCCTCTGGATACTGCAGTTTGATAAAAAACAAGCCCAGAAATTCCTGTTCTGTCCACACTGCGTGGAGAAGACTGAAGACAGAATCGAGTTAGAGTGGCTGCTTCTCTTTGTGTGTAGATTGTAAGCTGTTAAAAGGCATGGGTCATGTCCTAGACATCAGTTCTCAAACTTCTGTGCATCAGTTATTGATGAGCTTGTTTTAAACTTAGATTTTTTTCCCCTTTCATAAGCTGTCTGATTCAGTGGGTCAAGGATGAGGTGACATGGTGTTTTCATTTCTACTAAATACTTCAGGTATTTGGAGTTCTGATTAGGCTTATTTCCCAAGTCAGAAGACACTGTTACTTCACTGTCTAGAGCAGAACCGTGGTGGCTTTGGTCCCATCAGCTCTAGCTCAGCACAGTAAGAACTCAGGCCACCTCCCTTCTGAAGGGACAGTCAGCTCTCTAGGTGTGGTTCAGGCCACTGGGGTCAGCTCTCAGTCAGTCTCCAGTGCATCCTCTGCCAAAAAGCTTGCAGAGTCAGGGACACAAGCCATGTGCCTTTGCTCCATCTCACAGTCTTATGAACCATGAACTTTGGAGAAGCCTTTATATGATTGCAGGACCAGGGTCTAGCAGTATTTTGGATTTAGAATCTGAAACTGTTGGTGAAGAATTTAAATAAGACATATTTATGTTCTTCAGGGAACAGCCATCACTTTATATCGTCAGGGCTCTGCTAGTCCAGTTGAACAGTGGAGGTCTTGGAGCACAGCCAGGAGCACAGCTTGACTTCAGTGCCAACTCATGAGTGCTCACTAAATCCTAGTTGAAAAAATGCAGGTAACACTAAAGTGTACAGGGTCAGATGTGTTCCTGTTTCCTTTGGCCAAAGGAGATGTGATGGGGTAGCTTATTCTCCAGTCTGGCTCTGTAACACAGAGGTTGTGGTACAGAAGGTTGTAAGTGATTTTTAATGAGATTCTCCTTTAAATTTATAATCTCCTCTAGTAAGATAGGATAAATTAATGGAATTCCATACTGCCAAGCCACTGGGAATGCATGTATTCATCTGAGCTCAACAGCTGAGCAAGACAGCTGGGAACAAAAGCTGCGCTGAAGAGGCCAGCACTGCCTCACTCTACCTGCCTTATCTCGTGGACAGCGTGGCCTCATCTGCGCCACCCAGTCAGCAAACGTTTACTGAAATGTCTGCCAACGGTAATGAGTGCTCTGAAGGTTTTTAATATAAAGATTAAAAATGAATAATACCCTTACACCAACAAAGTTTGGTGAAAATGTATGGACTGTACTGCTTACAATATCTGTACTTTATTATACTTAGTTTAATGAAAAGTTTGAAAGTTCTGAGCGATGCACATCTTAAAGGCTGTGAATCGTTCAGGCCCGTATAGACATACCTGCAGTATCTCAAAAAGCTGTAAATAGGCAAGTCAGCTCAGATTTTTAGAAACTTGATTGTAAGAAGGAGGCAAAGAAGAGCACTCAAAACCCAGAGGCCAGGGTCTGAACCCCTGATCTTTCTACCATACAAAATAAAGCCTTGCAGAGAATCAATGGGAGGTTCAAGCGAGGTGTAAACAGTTGACAGCAACAAACTAAGCTCCACAAGAGCAGGAATGATGCCTGCTTATTAACGTCAGCCCTGGTGCCTAGAACAATGCCAGGTACCTAGCAGGCTCTCAGACTTGTTCAGTAGTTGAAAGGCAAATACAGAATCCCTTGTTTCCTAGAGAGGAGTAAGTTTTGCCCAGGAACAGGAAAAATAACAGCTATCCTTCAAGCTCAAGGGTTTCCTGTTACCGCCTCTTCAAAGGTACTCACATTATTGCCAATATTACTACCATGTATTAAGTGCTGAGCATATGCCAGGCTGTATTTGAAATTAAATTTGGTCAAATTTTCACAACAGCCCCAGAAAGGAGGTATTATACCTTGTTGAATAAACAGGTTCAGGCTAGAGGCACTAAGTAATGGAGATGGGATTCACTCAGGTCTGACTTCCAAGACAATGCTTTTAATACTCTGTAACACTTTTTAGAGTGGAAAATTGTGCAACTAAAACTCATTCATATTGAGACAAAATCACACACACACATCCTCCTCTAATGACCCCACTGAAGGAAAAACAGTACCACTGCCAGCAAATGCATTTTATTCTCATTTTAATGAGATAGATTTTCAACAGCTGCCACTTTGTATAGCACATTTGTTTAAAGTAATTTTTTTCCATTTTTGATATTTTTATGAAAATTACTTTTTCATTTTAAAGCTCTGCCCCTCCCACAAAGAAGTATTAACAACTACCGTGTAATGTATACATAGGAGAAAAAGGAACAGAAACCACTTTTAAACACCTGAGAAATAGGGAAAAAGGTTCAAAGTCCAGGCCCGGGCCTGACGGAGGTGCAGAGCTGCCTGGCACTTCGCCGTCCACACCAGCAGATGCGCAGACTGGGCACAGACCCGCTGGGATGTACACAAAGGTCACTCCCTTCTCTTGACCTCTGCTGGCTGTCCTCTTCTAAACTGATCCAACAAAGGCAGCCTGATCTTAACACATGTTCAGCTTTGTAATGGAAATAACATTGTTTAGAAAGTTCAGAGATTCCTCCCTCTAGCTGAGGAGAAAAAAAAATCCGACACGGTATTTATGGTTTCATTTCTTTCCGCTCAAACACATGCTCGTTAACTTATTAATTATCAGATGCTTCAGAAGCCTGATACAGCCAGGACAAAAGTTTCATACAAAAAATAAGTTGCAAAATTATAAAAATTTCTGCAGCAGTTCAGGCTCCTTGTGGAGCTTCTGATGACAGCTGGTTCTGATAAGCAGTTCCTTTGACATGCACAGCAGCTCCCCCGTGAGTCCTATGTTCTCAGGGTTCCATTTAGACCCCAAGAGGTTGAAATCCAAGTTTAGTAAGACTCCCTGCTGACAAAATGTGGGTATATCCATCAATGGAATATTACTTAGCAATAAAGAACAAACTAGTAACAAATTAATTATGTCATGGATTAACCTCAAAAATACACTAAATGAAAGCCAGATACAAAAGACCAGATTGTATGATTCTACTGAGACTATGTCCAGAATAGGCAAATTTATAGTAATAGATTAGTGGTTGCCTAGAGGTAGGCAAGTACATGGGTACCATGTAAAGAGACATGAAGGATCTTATTAAGGGGTATGAAAAGGTTCTGAAACAGAATTGTATGTCTGTGCCACTCAGGAAAGTTATTAAAATCACTGACTTGTACATTTGAAATGGGTGAATTTTATGATAATACGCCTCAATAAAGGTGTTAAAAAGTCCCTGTCTTGCAAACCACCCATTAAGCATTAAACATTTCCGAAGGCCCACAATCAACAAGCGAGATTCTCAGTGTTGAGTTACAGAGTGTAAACATTTTCCATAGCCTAGAATGTTTCCTTACTATTTACAGCATTAAAAGGGAGCCAGTAAGAAGGTAGGGTTGGGAAAGAAAGCTCAGCAGACCTCACAAATGAGACTCCTGATAACAAAACGTAAAGGGCCTTTTTCTTTCAAGATGGTGCATCTGTTCCTTTATAGATTTCTCTTCTGTCCCCTGGGGGTAGGGTGATGAACCTGTGACGCCCTGTAGAGATCAGTGTAGTTAGCTGTCCCACTGTATGACACCCCCCTTCCCCAGGCAAAATCTGGACTGTGGATAGCTATGGAGGATTGGGCAGTGAGACCAGGTGGAGCTAGTGTGGTAAGGAACCTGACTGCCAGTGCAGGAGACTTAAGAGACTTGGGTCCTATCCTAGGCTGGGAAGATCCCCTGGAGGAGGACAAGGCAACCGACTCCAGTATTCTTGCCTGGTAAATCCCATGGACAGAGGAGCCTGGTGGGCTACAGTCCACAGGACTGCAAACAGTTGGACACGACTGAGGCGACTTAGCATGTCTGCACGAGTAGTGTAACTCAGGACGCAGTGAGCCATGTGCAGAGGCCGTGTAGGAAACCTGAATGTGTCCCTGGGTCAGCCTCCTATTCCCCTGTCCTTTGTCACTAATGGTAGCTTCAAGATGGGAGAAACAGAAGATTAAAATCAGAGGGGGAAAAGACCTTACTAAATGGTGACTAAACCAATCCTGTGGATGACATCTGCAAGGCAGCAGAGCAGCGGCTGCAGAAAGTACACTGTGTGCCACGTGGGCACCAGGAAGACTAACAGTCTGTGGGCAATGAGAGGGGAGACGATTCACATGGTTCACACAGGTGACTGTGGGCAAAGGGAGGTGGAAACCAACATTCCTGATGCTCACCAGATCTCAGTCAGTCCTCCTCTCTCCACCCACTTCCCAAACTAATGAGCTCTACATCCACCCCAGAAGAGAGTGGCCAGAGATCCAGTCTTTCCCAAATGCTCTCCAAACCATGGTCAAAACTGCCAGGTCTCTGGCTGAGCTCACACATCAACGTAATCCAAGTCAAACAGCACTATTAAACGTGATGCCAGGACCCTTGGTGAGGAACTCTGGCCCCCTCCCACCACAGCAGTGTAGAGTCCTGGGCTCCCAGTGTTTGCATACTGGCTTTGCAGCAGTATTAATGAAGAAGCTTCCTTTGGCTACTTCTTCACACAACTTTCCTCCCTGACATACACGGATTTACACTCTGAGGTCAAAGTGTTTGACTGACCTTACTTCCCAGCATTTCCAAATGCAAGACAGAATGTTGCCATTATAGTAATACACAATTTGAAAAATGCCAATTATCTCTAAAAAACACTTTAAAGCCATAATTAGCATTGTGACTTTAATAAAAGAGACCCAAGCTGTTTTTACTTTGGAAACTAAAGGTGCTGCCTTGTCCAGCCTTTTCCTTACAATTTTTTTGGGTTTGACCTTATGTGGTACCCTAAAGTCAACTGCCGCAGTCAGAAACTGGCCCAAAGACCCAAAGCTGCGGGTGCTCAGGCTTAGGCTGTATCCATCAAATTCTCTATTGCAGTTCAAAGGGCTGGAAAAACTAAAAGGCACTTCTTTTGTTTTTTTCTCCTTGAAGAGCAAGAGATAAAATAATCTTCATTTTGGAGTTGAAGAGTCCAATAACCACAAAATCAATCGCTAATAAAATAACACTGGGAACAGTCAGAATTGGCAATTGTTAAAAATACATATTCTGTTTTTATACTTAAACTTCCACTTGCCAATTAAAAAAAAACTTAAGAGTAGTGGCTTAAATTCAACATCAAAACCATCACTTATAATAATACCAGCCTCATCCTGAAAAGGTAAAGGTATCTGGTCTGCCTTGCATCCATAATCTCTCCTATGAGGAAAAGTCTGAGTCCAGCCTTTCTTCACTGAAGACCCAGTAAGACCCACAGGCATTTCCTGCTAAGGAGGTGGCAAACTGACTACAGCCGAGCCTGTGGTCTGGGTGACAACTGTGCTTCCACCTCACAACATGAAATAGATGGAGAAAAGTCAGAATGCAAGAGTCCTCAGGTTCACTACTTATCTGGCAGGAAGCTTTCTTAGTCCTGACCAAACATGCCTTGTGAAACCACACTGACATCCAAGATGCAACCCCACAGCAGAAGGGGAAGCAAGCCACTTGGGCCACACCTAACAGCTTAGCGTGCCCTGGTGTCAGAAGGGCACACCTTCATCAGGATGAGAACACGACTCGATGCAGATCCCCAAAGGATTTCCCAGACCAGGAGCCACCTAAGAAAGAATCTGCAGTCCTCTTTGTGATGGAGACACCATGATCTAGAAAACGGCTCCTTCTGCAATCCCAACACACTTTCAGCAGCCTTTAGAATTCTGAGCTTGGACAAGTTAATGCAGATTGAAGGAGGAACAGCAGTTCTGGAAGAAAGAGACCTCTGTTTCTACACTTCCAAGGTCCTCACTTTATCAGAGGCAACCGTTCCAGCTGAAAGCTGAAGCTGGATTTAAGACGTTTCTTTATTTGTAGCCCTCCCTGATCACAAGTTAAAAGAGTTCCATTCTCTCAAGGTAGAGGCTTTGCGAATTCAGGAGCCCATCTGGCAATATGGGTTCGTATTTTCAATCTGACATTAACCTGTGGCTGTTAGAAAAGTCAGCAAGGGACCTCATAAGAAAAAGGAGAAATTCCTAAGTTTTCCAGACCCTAGTCCTTTCCTTCCAACCTCTGTCCCATAAACACATACTGAATTTACAGACTTTATTCAAGTTCCATGATCTTTTCCTGACCAGGCTTGTCATATAAGACAGTGACGGTCATACAGAGGGGCCAGTGTTCTCCTCAGGCCCCTGCCAGTCCTCACCCATCCTGGGAGAACCAGGACCAGACACGTTCTTTTTTAGACCTGACTCTGCCACCAACCTCTCCAGCACACAAAGGCATCTCCTGGTGCCCAGTTTAGTTCCTTATGAGTATCAACAACAGCCACCACAACAACAAACAAAACACCGGTGACCTGTGGAAAAGAATATACCCAGAGAGTTCAACCTAGAAAACTCGAAAAGCTGGGTGTGTGGGAACAGCAAAATTTTATAACTGCTGAAACTGTCTCGGTGTGTCACACAGTCACAGGGTCAAGCGAGACTCACTCTCCTAGGCTTTTCTGGAGTTTTCTTTTGCATAATTCTATAAGGTGGGGACTAGCAAAAAACTGTGGACGGAGCTTCTTGCTAGTGTTCTGAAAAATACATGGACTTATAAAAGTACACAGACCTTTCTAAGGAAAGTAAGATCTAAGTGGACCAAGTCTTCACAGGGCTAGGAAAAAACTGTCAAAATAAATTTAAGACAATAACTATCAGGATTCAAGGATGATTTCTCCAGACTGAAGCTGATGGCCAGCACCGCATGCCTCTCACACACCTTTGGTAACAGTCTCTTTGTAAAAACAGAATAGGGTTCGGGGCAGAAAGGAGACAGGGGATTAGACACCATGAGAGACAAGGTGCCAAATCCCCCCTAGAGCTCTTTTACCTTGTAAATAATGAGTCTGATGGTAGCTGTAAACAGAAGCTTAAGAGTAGGTCAACAGAAAATCAATGACTCAAGTGACACCACCATCCCAGTCCTCTCCTTCTTCACTTTCAATAACCATCAAAAGATGGTTGATCAAAGTTGGTTTATCAACCATCTAAAGTATTGATAAACCAGTACTTTTAAGCCTGCGTTTTCTTGAATGGGGTTCAGGCAAGGAAACATGGCCTCAGCAGGCCACTGGTAATCCCAGCACATTGCAGGAAACCCCCAGGGTTTGGGGAGCTGTGTACTCTGGTTTACAACACCCGCTTCTTCCAACTGTCCCTCTTCCCATCCATCTCAACAGACTGAGAATGTAGTGCTCCAGGTGTTCACTGCCCTTGGTAAGTAGACAGCAGGGTGGGTAGGGCAATTTTAAACACCCAGATTTTCTTGGTCAGCTTATTCTTTTAAACACACACAGCAGAACATTCCTGATGAGGGCATGGGGAAAGATTGCAATTTCCCTAAATCAAAAAGCTAATAATAATAATAGGAAATTGCTTCAAATGAAAGTCAGTAGAACAAAAGAGAAATACTCAGAGGCTTGTAGAGAAAGACTGAGCACATCAGTTACTCTAGTCACAGTGTCAAGTTAAACCACTGTTCCCTTCCCCGCTGTGGACCCCCTGCCCACCCCACCCCCCTCTTCAGCTCCGCCTTTTTGTGCAGCGCTGTCCCCAGATGTGGGGACATACAAGTCCTCCTCAAAGCTTTCTGTCAGCTTAGTACTTCACTCCTGGTATAAATTCCTTGGCATCCGGATTCAGGTTACTTTTGCTCTGAAATAAGAACCAAGAGATAATAAATCCCAAGGCAAGCTGCACTTTAGCACTTTAAAATTTATTTTCTCCTTGCTTCTGTTATTACCAGTATCTTCCTCTCAGCCCAAAGGAGAGAAAAAAACAGAATTCCTTGCAACTCAGGCAGTTATTACTGGACTGTTCTCAGTGGCTCCTGATGGACTCTCAGAAAATGAACCTCATTTTCTCCTCTCTGATTTAGACTCCTATTCCCTTCAGGATGCTTTCATTAGAGGCTGTTAACTTGGACTCAAAAAATAATTTTTCAGTTCACAAGTACCTTAACTCGATGAAAATCAGAATACTCCATCAAACTAGATTGGTCACCACAATCCCTATATTATTTTTGTCTAGCCTCTCTTTGGTTATCTACTCTTGATTCACAAGATCTTGATCTAAAACCTCAGCAAACTGCCAGGCAAAATCATTCAGACATGAATTGTGCAAGAACAATGTCACTTACGGAATTCTGACATTACGTAAACATGGAAGGCAGGGAATTCATTTATCTGGTCTTCTAATTATAAGTGGAAAACAGTCTCTTAGAAGTATATTCCTTCCAAAGTGAACCAGCAGTTTTTACAACAGAGTCATTCAAAACTATACATACAGATTTGAGGGACAGTAAAAGAAAAGGACAACAGCAAAGGATAATTTGAAACCAAACCTCTTCCATGTTCAAATTTTCATCCTTAATCCCAATTCTGTTCTGAAAACCCCACTGGAGAAAATGAAAGTTGGCGATGCTGCAGCAATCACATTTCCGCAGAGCTTTCAGAGGTGCAATGCGTCTTCAATGCACCCCCTTGTTAGTGCAGGTGATGAGTGAAGAAACAGTGACTCAGAGGGCGCCAGAGCTTGCCCAAGGTTGTTGGGCCAAAAAGAGAGACTGTGACTCCAAACCCTGTATTCTCTTCACTATGTCACATGTGGGACTAGGTATGCTCTTACCAAAACATCTTCAGAATCATGACCATCACTGACTGACAGTCCATTTAACTGTTGTTGCAACTGTCCCATGGCCTGAGGCAGGTCTCGTGATGGAATAAACCAGTCTTGGTCTTCCTCGTCCAACATCTCCTGAAAGCAGCGGTCCAAGAATTCTTGCTCCTGCAGCTCCTCCTCCACCTGGCAAGCAAAGGGGAAGAGCTCAGACTTAACTGTCCCAGTGGGACTCACCTTTCTGGTTTTTCTCCTACCTCTTTATTTCAGAGGTTACTACTTTGCAACTAAAAATGATCTTGTATGAGATCTACTAAGAATTATGATGCTTCTAATGAAAGGCTAGAAAAATATATAACTTTTAGTATTTTCAATCAAATTCCATAAAAAATAAGACTGAGGAAATAGTCAAGATAGCAGAAATTCCAGGTCTTCACAGATGTAATACATGACACAGATATTTTTTACATATATGGCACTTAAAAGAAAATAACTTTAAAGCTTTTGACATTTTTTTTTTCAATCTTAATTGAGAGGCAATTCTTAAATTTCCCATTTTACAAGTAGGAAAGGGTCCAGGAACTATGTAACTAGACTACTACCTGGACAGTGGAGATTAAACCTAAACCAACTCCCAGCTTCTGGCCCACTTTTCTAGTAGTAAGGACTCTGTGAAAGATACAAAGAACACTTTTTGGCGTACCAGTAGAAAATTCTTTCAAAACAAGAAGAAATAATATGAATATTTAAACAACTTGTGTATTTCTGAAAAAGAGTGTCTTAAATCTAAAGCAATATATAGCAAAGATATTTTATACTTCTTTGCAGACCCTGTTAACTCTTGGTAAAGAGGATGCTTCAGTCTGGAGATTAGTGTGACTTTAACAGGCTTCCCGCTTCATGTTTGGCTATCCCCTTCCTGCAGGCTGCCTGGTGACTGATTCACAGTTCATATGCCACCACCAGAGGGCTGGTCAAGCAAAAATAATCACCCAAACTAGCCAATCCAAAGGAAACTGAACTAGTTGAATCCAAAGGAAAAGTCACTTGTAGCAAGACTTAAACAGACTATTTCAACATTACAATTAACTTATACTTTTTATTTTTTTAATCTCAAGTAAATTAGTTGCAAAGTGCTTAAAATAACAACTGAAAATATTTCCAAACTACAAGATTTAACATGGCCGCTCAGGATCTGCCCTAACTCTCCCTAAGAGCATAACAACATGCTCTTCCATGTTAAGTCTACGCTTATTCACAGACACAAGCCACGAAAGCAGTCACCTGGGCCCAGGGGTGTCACAGGAAGCATGGTCTACGTACTGTTTCCACAGACCATAACACGTGAGCCACAGTGGGTGGAAACTCCTGGCTGTTTCCTAGACTTGTTTCTGCCTCCCCAAACCACCAGCTGTTCAGTTAAAATCGAATTTCCTGTCTCTCATGCTGGATTGGCTGTGTAGCTATAGTCACATAATGTCCCCAAGAAGGGATATGAGCTCCCTGGCATCACTTGGTTAAAAGGAGGCCCTTTGCCTGACATTTGGCTCTCTCCCTTTCCTATGGCTTGACTTCCAGTTATCCTACATTTGCCAAATGCCCTGGGAGAGGCAGAACAACATGAAGGAGGGCATCAAGTGGTTGCAGAGTCACCTGTCTACCTGGAGTGCTTACCTGGGGCTGCTAAAACCACAGAGACATAGGACAACTGATTACTGCTGGATCTTTGTGGAAGCAGTCTAGCCTTCCTCCACCAAATACACTCTCGATCTCAGACTTGCATTCTGCCAGTCCCTGAGTTCCTACCTGGGGCATGCCAGGCGGGTCTGTCTGCACACAGCTGCTGTTTCCCAGAAGCCTACACCAGAACACCATGGCATTAGATTCTCTTTCAATTAGCACGATAGAAAAATTTCAATATCGTCCTCCAAGGTATCTTCAATTTGGTCTCTTAGCAACTGAAGTTGCTTTTTGGCCCGCCCTGACCAGGCTTCTACATATTTTCAAGTTATTCTAAAGCCAATGAACACATTTCTCTTTTGACAGACTGATGGTAAAATATAGCTGTTGAATTACGTGTGTTGCTAGCCTTTCACTTCTTTACCTGTCTGTTGAAATCCTCTTCATTCTCCATCCACATGTACTCTGCAAATGGGTTTTCCTTCTCATCATGCCCATTTAACACCTGGTCCTCTTTGGATTTTATATTGGGTGATGTATTCACCACACTGGATCCATTCATTATGACAGAACCTACACAGGAGCAAAAGAAAGGATAAAATGATACAAAGATCAAGGAAACGAAAAGATTCTTCCAGATGCTTCTGATGTTCTAAATCAAAGTTATTAACTACAGATAAAACAGAAAATGCTAGTCTGTAACTAGTTACCAACTATACAGATACACAATTCTTTAAGAGTTAAAAGAAAAAACAGCTCAGTTAGCCTTTCTAGGCAAGTGGGATGGGTACTGGGTGGGAGGAGACCTTTTCAAGCCAAATTTCTGTAAGTTCTAGAACCTAACCAAGATCATAGCTCCCCTAACATTTAAATAGGTAGAAAAAATACATTCTTAATAAACATTGTAAGCAGCTGCCCCTTATTCTGATTTTTTTCTTTTGCTTTCTTCTTTTTTTTTAATATTTATTTTTTTTTTTGCTTGTGCTGGGTCTTAGCTGTGGCGTGCAGGATCTTTAGTTTCAGCATGTGAACTCGTAGTTGCAGCATGTGAGATCTAGTTCCCTGACCAGGGATTGAACCAGGGCCCCCTCCACTGGCAGTGCAGAATCCTAGCCACTGGACCACCAGGGACGTCCTTATTCTGATTCTGATTAAGCTGTTTTTCTTTAAAACCCATTTCAAAAAATAATACATGTTTATCACATTGGAAAGCAAAAAGGAAAAAAGTAAGGTCATCAGCTGTCTAACTACACAGAGTTAAAAATGATTCAGTGTGGTGGCTATAAGCTTGCTGACTTCCCCTATGTACATACAGACACATATACACACACCCATTCCCCAAGCACCATTCTTATAGTAACAACATGATGCACCGTCATTTGCTCTTTCTCATTTCCATCTTAGTATAGGCATTCTGTCAGTTGGTGTGTTCCCAATGTTCCCGTATTATAAAGGTGGGATGAACATCTTGGGCTCGTTTTCTCTAATGATTTTCTTAAGATAATTCCTAAAAATAGAATTGCCATATTGGAAAGAATGTTTGTTTTTCTAAGGCTCGTGACTTATTGCCAAGCTGCCATAAGAGTTTAAATTCCCACTGGTATCATGGAAGTGCCAGTTTCTCTGCGCTCATGAGTATTCTTTTGGCTTCCAAATTCATTTTGGTAGGCTTGCTATCATCTGGGATGTATTTATTTTCAGTTCCTTATTTAAAATTTAACCATTCTTCAAAAACAATTGTAGGACTTTCCTGGTGGTCCAGGGGTCAAGAATCTGCCAGCCAATGCAGGGGACACAGGCATGATCCCTGGTTCAGGAAGATCCCACACGCTATGGACCAACTAAGCCCTCGCACCACAACTACTGAGCCCAAGCGCCTAGAGCTCGTGCTCTGCAACAAGATAAGCTGCTGCAGTGAGAGGCCCTTGGCCCGAAACTGAAGAGTAGCCCCCAGTCGCTGCAACCAGTGAAAGCCTGGCACAGCAATGAAGACCCAGCACAGCCAAAAATAAGCAAATAAATAAAAATTAAAAAAAAACGAAACAAAACATTGTAGTCTTTACTCTCTATAGTACCTCCCCTACGCTCTTGTAGGTAAGGAGCATGCTGTTAATACTACTTAACTATTCTGTTTCATATGTATAATTTTGTTCTTCTTAATTAGATTCTCAACTCCTGAAACACAAGGTGAAAGTTTTTATATTTTGTAATCTTCCTCAATATCACAAACTTCTGTGGATCATTGTGCTTAGGCAATTTTCCCTTTCTAGCCTGTCTCCTTTCAATCTCAGCTCAGTCTTCTCCCCAGTGCTCCCTGGGGCATCTCAAAGTTTTAATACATTATTTTATCACTTATGTCTGTCTTGGTAACAGTCATGAAAAAGTTCTTCTCTGCTTTTGGGTACACTAAGAGTTATTGAATTTTTTTTTTTCAATTTTCAAACCTGTTATGAACATTAGAAAATATAATCTTAAAAGACAAAATACAATTGTGAAGAGTAATAAGAATATGGGCTTCCCTGGTGGCTCAGTGGTAAAGAATCTGCCTGCCAATGCAGAGGACACTTCGATCCCTGGTCTGGGAAGATCCAACATGCTGTGGAGTAACTAAGCTCCTGCCCCGCAGCTATTGAGCCTGTAGTCTAGCCTGGGAACAACTTCTGAGCCCACACACCTCAACTACTTAAGCCCATGTGCCCTGGAGCCCATGTTTCACAACAAGAGAAGAAGCAATAAGAAGCCCAAGTGCCACAACTAGAGAGTAGCCCCTGCTCATCCCAACTAGAGAAAAGACCAGTGCGCAGCAATGAAGACCCAGGAAATAAAACTGTATTAAAAAAAGATGGAAAAATAATTCATCAATAGTTCAAAGAGAATCTAAGACAGAACCCATGTAATTCACTGTTGGTTTAATTAGGGTACCTAGTATGAAATATATCTGTTTAATATATTTTAGACAGAGACAAAAGAAATCAATGATTATTTCAAACACTGCTCCAGAATAATAATCTCATGGGTTTGGGTGGACTCTGGGAGTTGGTGATGGACAGGGAAGCCTGGCATGCTGCGGTTCATGGGGTCGCAGAGTCGGACACGACTGAGCGACTGAACTGAACTGAACTGAAGACTATAAAAGGGGGGAAATCAGTTTTTATTTTTACCACTTCCATTTTCAGCATGACAATGATAGAAGGAAGTATGTTTCAAATGTCAGGGCAACTGAGTAAATAGGTATTCCTAATCAGAGACTCTTAACAGATCTTGAACCTTGATGGATAGCAGATTACACAGCACTTTCCAAGGATTCATTTGGCAGTTGCTTACTATTCTCATAGCTCAGTTGGTAAAGAATCTTCCTGCAGTGTAGGAGACCCCAGTTTGATCTCTGGGTCAGGAAGATCCCCTGGAGAAGGGAAAGGCTACCTACTCCAGTATGCTGGCCTGGAGAATTCCATGGACTGTATAGTCCATGGGGTCACAGTCGGACACGACTAAGTGACCCTCACTTCACTTCACTTACTATCAACACAGTGATTTCTCCCCACATTATGGAAGTCACCCACAGAGAATCAGAGCTCCATTTTCTAAAATATCTGCCTTTGCCACCAAAATAAATCCTGAATGCCCATGACCATCAGAAGAAAAGGAAAGCAGAGGAAGAAAGAACAAAATAATCCTAATTCAAGAGCAAGGCAGAGCACAGAGAACACACTGCAGGATAAACCTGTTCATGACAAAGGGAATGGAAAATTACCACAAACTCAAAATGGGGATATTACCTAATTTAACATAAACACTTAAAAAAGTTATTTATTTTTAACACAAACACTTTAGAAAAGTCAAAAATACTGTGATTGGGACTGTCAATACTAGGAAAATTGTTCTCTCCACAGTAGGTTATATAGTGTTGATTTGTATTTTATACCATCCCACCTTTTCCAAACGATTGGGAAGTTTGGTTTCTCGAAACAGCAGCAATTAAAAAGCTTAATTTGTATAGTGCTTAACAATTTATAAAGAAATTTCATATCTATGCTATAACTTCAGGTACATATTCTGTCCAATCTCACTTTAAAAAAAACACCCAGACAGTGCTAAAAACCAAAGAAGGGACTGGTTCAGCAGTTACACAAACTGGGTTTCTGGGTTGGTTCAATAACAACACTGGTTTGTGGGCCCACTGTGTGACGGTGACACTTGGTGCTTACTGCGCCTCTTGACATTATGAATGGGGTGAGTGTGGGGGGGCTTTGCTGAAGAATGGTAACTCCTAGGTTAAGGCACTTGGGAAATGCCACCCAGCTTCAGGTAAGATGGGACCATTGCCTGCAACTTCCTTGACTGTCCTGTTTCCAAAGTTGCATGTCACTTTCTCTGTCTCCAGCTCCTCTCCAGCTCACCATCCATCATGCTTGCCTTCCAAAAGCACAGTGTTTCTCTAAACATATTATTTTGATATTTCACATTCATGACTTTGATCCTCTCACACCAAGTCACATCACTGTGAAATTCTAGTCTAGTGGAGACAAAGAAAATGTCCCCAAAGCTTCCAGAGATGGGGAAAATGCCTGGTTACAAAAGTAGGATCACAAATCAGAATGGCTGCTATGTTGTCAGCTACACTATGGAGAGGGCCATGTGACTGGGAATTCAATTTTTTTGTTTTTTTGGTAGCTCTGCTTGGCTTGTGGAATCTTAGTTCCCCAACAAGGGATTGAATTCAAGGACCCCAGCAGTGAAAAAGTCAAGTCCTAACCACTGGACCACCAAGGAATTCCCAGTTACTCAGTCTTATTAACAAGCATACAAGTTTCGAAGGTCATCTTCCCACCATCAAGTCCTCAGATGAGACAGCCATTCCAGTCTACCGCTTGAACTTTATGAGATTCTGAGGTAGGGGCACCCAGATGGGCTGCTCTCAGATGCCTGACCCACAGGAACTGTGATGGTAAATGTTTATTGTTTTAGCCTGCTAAACTTTGGGGTAAGTTCTAATATAATAATAAATAAATAGCACAGGTATTCAGTAAACACAGACATCTAGCTCTGCCATACAAACCACCAGTTGCCCCTCGACTATTAAGAAGACAAACGTGCAGTCTGAAGTAGGTCATTGTTTGAGGAGTTCTTCAAGAACTAGACCTCAATAGCACATAAAGGAGTTGATGTCTGGTCTGTATCTAAACTGCATTAAGAAATCTAAGAACTGTTTGAAACTCACTCTCCACCTCCATCTCACTTTCCCTCTTAAATGTGTGGCAAACATGCTGAAAATGAAAAATAATGATTGTCATTTGGCTGAAGATGGTAAAGCATGTAGTCAAATCAGGAATGCTAAGCTCCTGCCAAGCATATGATTTAGCACTTTACCTTGGTCAAGAGTTAGTGTTTAAGATATTTAAATAGAGGTCTTGAAAGAGCTTGAAATAGAGGTCTTGGTTCCCAACCACAAAGAACTTCAAGACTTTTAATATATATACCTAGGATATTTCCAGAATACATACTTCATCAGTTCAACACTTTGAAAACCCACAACTTTCAGATCCAACAATTTTTCCAATCCAAAAACTGGCTATTTTTTTTGAACCTAGGGTTTTTTTCAGAAGCTAAAACTAGATTATGCCCAGGATAACAACTGGACTGTCAAGAATACTTGGAACTATTGACTCAATTATTGGGAAAAAGTCTATTGAGTAGTTTATATTAAAACTAGTCTCTACTATTATGTTTCCTACAGCTTTGTTAACTTCATTCAGTCTGGTTGTTGTTCAGTCGGTAAGTTGTGTCCGACTCTTTGTAACTCCATGGACTGCAGCACGCCAGTCTCCTCTGTCCTCCACTATCTCCTGGAGTTTGTTCAAATTCATGTCCACAGAGTTGGTAATGCTATCTAAACATATCATCCTCTGCCTCCCCCTTCTCCTTTGCCTTCAATCTTTTCCCAGCATCAGGGTCTTTTCCAATGAGCCGGCTCTTCACATCAGGTGGCCAAAGTATTGGAGCTTCAGCTTCAGCATCAATCTTTCCAATGAATATTCAGAGTTGACTTCCTTTAGGATTGACTGTTTGATCCCCTTGCAGTCCAGGGGACTCTAAAGAGTCTTCTCCAGCACCACAATTCAGTCTGGTGAATACCATTTAAAAAATTAAACATTGTGGGTAACAGTTTCACATTTTATTTTACTTCAAACATGTTGTCACTAGATTCAGGCTTTGGTCTTTCCCAGTTACATCTTAATAATTCAGGTTATTAGATGCGCTCACTCACTAGTATCTGTGTGTCTACCCTCAGCCCTGTGCTTGACAACTATTTTCACAAGGTACACAGTTGTTACCCTGATGGTATTTACATTCTCTCAGGAGAGAGATAAGCAAATAGTTAAGAATAATTAGTATTAAATTAAAAGGAGGGGCAAAAGGGACTATTAGAAGACAGGAAGACCCAATCTATTTCAGGAGTGGGGGATGGCTAGGAAGGGTTTCCCTGAACAAGCAACATTTAGATTGATACCTGAAAAATTTGTTAGCTAGCAGGAGGGAAGAGAGGGAAAACCATGTGCAAAGACTCAGAGGCAGGAGGAAACTTGCAAGAACTATAAGAAGGTATGTAAGCATATAGCTGAAGAATCAAAGGAGAACCAGTCGGAGAATGGCCAAGTAAGAGAGATGAGGTTGCAGAGGCAGATGGACCTGATCATCTAGGACACCAGAGGCTACATGAAGAACTTTGGAGCAATGAAAGCCACTGAAAATGGCTCTCAGCAGCACAGTGACATGACTCAATTCATATTTTGAGGTCACTCAGGCTGTCATATGGAAAATGGATTGGAGAGACTGAGAGAGGATAATGGGAGACCAGTAAGGCAGCTAATGCACTAATTCAGATGAAAAACAAAAGGCAGCTGCTTAAACTAGGACAATGGCAGTAAGAAGAGAGTAGATAGATTCCAAAACTATTTTAGGTTTTTCTCGTGAGGAATGGATGTGGGGAGACAAAGTGAAGCAGATATCAAGGATAACTTTGGCATAAGCAACTGGATGAGTGGTAATGTCACTCACTGAGCTAAAGAACTCCATGGGAAGGGCAGATTTTTCTTGGGTGGGGATGGAGATTCGAGGAATAAAGGGCAATGAGTTCTATTTTGGACACATTAAATGTGCAATTCCTCTGAAACACTCAAATGGTGACACAAGTAGGTTGTTTGTATGCATCAATAGGAGAGGTATGACTAAATATAGAAATTTGGAATAGTCATCTACATACATGGTAACAGAAGTCATGGGCTTAGAATATTGCCTAGGGAGAAAGGGCAAAGTCAGATAAGACAAGGAGCAGAAACTGAGACTGAGAAGGAAACTAGAAGAGTGTGCCATCACAGAAATCAAGGGAAGATGGAACCCTTCCATTATAGTGAGTTGAAAGGTAGTCCCCCAGAAGATATGTTCAGATTCTAATCCCGAGAATCTGTGAAGACTACATTATTTAGAATAGGGGTCTTTGTAGACGTAACTAAATTAAGGACCTTGAGATAAGTAGATCATCCTGCATTATTCCAGGAGGCCCTAAATCCAATGGTAAGTGTCTTGTAAGAGAAAAGCAGGAGATATGACAAGGAGAAAAGGAGGCAATGTGACTGGGGAGGTAGAGATTGGAGTGATGGGGCCACAAGTCAAGGAATGCCTACAGGCAGCACAAGTTGAACAGGCAAAGAACAGATTCTTCCCTGCAGTCTCCAGAGACAGAGTCCAACCTGATTTTTTATTTCTTGACTTTTGATTTTTGACTTCTAGCCTCCAGATGGCAAGAGAAAAAATTCATGTTTTAAGCCTCTAGTTTGTGGTAATCTGCCACATTAGACCCAGGGGACTGATAAACCCAGTAAGGCAGGTATGTTCAAGGCTGAAGTGAAAAGTGAAAGTGAAAGTCGCTCAGTCGTGTCTGACTTTTTGTGACCCCATGGACTATACAGTCCATGGAATTCTCCAGGCCAGAATACTGGAGTGGGTAGCCATTCCCTTCTCCAGGGGGTCTTCCCAACCCAAGGATCGAACCCAGTTCTCCAGCATTGCAGGCTCATTCTTTACCAGCTGAGCCACTAGGGATGCAAGGTCAAAAGGAAGGCTGAGAAGTGTCCACAGAATTTAGGACCATGGAGATCTCTTATGACCAAAATGAAAGCAGAACCCTTAAACAGAAATGAGGAAGAAAGTAAAATGGGTGAGATATGAATTGCAGATGACAGAAAGTAATCAAAACTCTTTCAAGGGGCCAGGTGCCAAGGAAAGGAAGAGGAATGAACAAGAACTAGAGGGATGAAAGGTCCCTGGAAACTTTATTTTTAAAGACTGGAGAGTCCAGAACATGTTTAAATGTTCATAGAAAGAGTCTAGTGGAGAAGAAGCTAGAAATAAAGGAGAAAGAAGGAAAAGCTGATAGTATAGGTTAGGGGGAAGGCAGGAAGAGATACTTACTTGTTTCTTCTTTTGAATGGCTAATACATTCTGATGATTCAAAATCTAAATGCCTGGGATTCTTAATTAGTAACAGATAGTTAATTATAGTAAAAGAGAATTACTAATTAAGAATGGATGATGAGCATAAAGTCAGAGCAAAGGAAGCACATTGGGAGAGACAGTTAATCCATTACAAAGCCTTACTCCATGAAACACTCTAACTCCACGGCAGATTTTCACTTCCGGGGTGGCAGGAATGTAAGTCTCCCTGTCCCAACAGTTGCTGGATAAACCCACCAAACTCTAACTCTAGAACTTTGCTTTTGTTTTCGCTTCTAATTTTTCATAGTCATATATGTGTGTGTGTGTGTATAACATATACACCTGTTTTAAAGCTACATAAACACTACAGAAAGTAATTTTATAAATTTTAAATATATACTGTCAACCAAAAACAATGCAGGAGGCTGCAAATAAGAAATGAGTTTATTTGGGATCTTAAGATTTGGAATTCAGGAATCACAGATTTGGGTAATCCCAAAAGAGGGGAAACAGTGAGAGATTTTATTTTCTTGGGCTCCAAAATCGCTGCAAATGGTGACTGCAGCCATGAAATTAAAAGACGCTTGCTCCTTGGAAGAAAAGCTGTGACCAACCTAGACAGCAGAGACATTACTTTGCCAACAAAGGTCCATCTACTCAAAGCTATGGTTTTTCCAGTAGTCATGGATGGATGTGAGAGTTGGACTATAAAGAAAGCTGAGTGCTGAAGAACTGATGCTTTTGAACTGTGGTGTTGGAGAAGACTCTTAAGAGTCTCTGGGACTTCAAGGAGATCAAACCAGTCAATCCTAAAGGAAATCAACCCTGAATATTCATTGGAAGGACTGATGCTGAAGCTGAAACTGCAATCCTTTGGCCACCTGATGCGAAGAACTGACTTATCTGAAAAGATCTTGATGCTGGGAAAGACTGAAGACAGGAGGAGATGGGGATGACAGAGGATGAGATGGCTGGATACCATCACCAACCCAATGGCTGGATACCATCACCAACCCAATGGACACGAATTTGAACAAGCTCTGAGGAGTTGGTGATAGACAGGTAAGCCTGGCATGCTGCAGTCCATGGGATCACAAAGAGTCAGACATGACTAAGCAACTGAACTGAACTGAAAAAGAGTGCTCCAAGGAAAACAAAGAGTGATAAAGACAAAAAGGCATAAGATTGTTAAAAGTTGCCTGATGAGCGGGGCAGAGAACATATTTGAATACATAATAGTTGAAAACTTTCCTAACCTGTGAAAGGAAACAGACAGCCAGGTCCAGGAAACACAGAGTCCCCAGAAGGATCAGTTTAAAGAGGGACACACCAAGACACACTATAATTAAAATGGCAAAAATTAAAGATGAAGATAAAATATTAAAAGCAGCAAGGGAAAAGCAATGAGTTACATACACGGTAATGCCCATAAGGCTGTCAGCTGAATTTTCAGCAGAAACTCTAAAGGCCAGAAGGGACTGGCACAATATAATTAAAGAGATAAAAGGGAAAAACCTACAACCAAGAATACTCCAGCTGGCAAGGTTTTCATTCAGATTTGATGGAGAGATTAAAACGTTTTTCAAATACATTTATTTTGGGTTGCACTGGGTCTTCCTTGTTGAACATGGGCTTCCTCTAGTTGTGGCAAGCAGGGGCTACTCTTTGTTGCAGTGCAGTTTCTCATCACGGTGCATGTGTGCTAAGTCGCTTCAGTTGTGTCTGACTCTTTGGGGATGCTATGGACTGCAGCCCTGCCAGGCTCCTCTGTACAAGGGATTCTCCAGGCAAGAATATTGGAGTGTGTGGACATTTCCTCCTCCAGGGGACCTTCCCTGGAGTGAACCGCATCTCTGAAGTCTCTTGCACTGGCAGGTGAGCTTTTTTTTTTTTACCACTAGCACCAGCTGGGAAGCCCTCTCATTGCTGTTGTGGGGCACATGCTCTACGCACACAGTCTTCAACAGTTGCAGGATGGGGGCTCAGTAAACGAGGCTCACAGGCCCCAGAGCACAGGCTCAACAGCTGTGGCACATGGGCTTAGCTGCTCTGCGGGATGTGTACGTGTAATCAGGTTAAGAAAACTGGATTCACTAGAAATCTTTTTAGGAAAGGTACCATTTAGGGTGGGATAAACTCCTTTAAAATTAATTTGCTGCAGAAGGTGAGTCCTTGAGAGGCCAGAGTAAGAGAATTGTTTCATGGGAGAAAGGGAAAGATTTCCCTGGTTAGTGGGAATGCAGTGCTGGAGTAAGGTAAAGATGAAAAAAATGAGTGGTACATTTCAGGTAGTGAAAAGCCTCATACTGCATAATGCGGACTCTACCCTAAGACATTCAATTTTTGGTAAAACTACTAGGTCCATATAAAGCTTAGGAGTTTGTGGATTTTTTGGTGTGAAAATCATTGATGACACAGGATTTGATGTCTAAGACACAAAAATAGAACAGAAGTAGGTCATGAATTGGGAAAGTGTAGCAACCTAGAACCTCTAAGGGAAAGAGAGGGTACTACACGACAATCCAGTTACAAAGAGGGAAGCACATAATCTACCCAAATACCAGCAGGGAAAGATGAGAATAAAACAAAAGCCCTTCTAAGTACTTCACTAACATTCTCTCTTAATCTCCATAGCGATCCTGTTGAGGTAGATGGTCCGCTTTTTCAGATGAAATCGCCAACATTCAGAGATTTGTTTTAAAGTAAGGTGCAATCTAGTGAGTGCCAGAACTGGGGCTTAAACTTAAGTCTTTCTGTGCCCAAAGCCCACACTATTAGCCACTACTCTTCACTCACACTTCTCACTTTAGTTCCAGATGGCTTGGATGTAAAACTGATTTTTCTCAAAGATTGCAAATGGGAGTTGAGGGAACCAGGCTGAAGAAAAATGCCCCTCAACAAAAGGACTAGTCTTTGGAAGGAAAATACAAATGAGGTCACATCAAACACTAGTGTGTTAAATCAGAATAAATTATTCCCCACCATAAACACACTCAACTCCATTTAATTTGAAGTTTGCCTGCATTTTGAGGTTGAGAAAGCAGACCCCAAATACGTCCATCCTATTCCTATGCACAACTCCAAAATCCAGAAAGCTCTAAAAGCTAAAAAATTTCCATATGCTTTCATGTCAAAACTCAGTTGACAGTAATACTTGGCTTGAACTGATGTGAAGCTATATATATATATATATAGCCTTCATTTATCTTACTGAGAGTGAATACTCTTGCTTTCCTCAGAAATACTAATGCGTGTGACTAGGTTCTACACCAGACCCCCCTGAGGCATTATATAATATACAGAGAAAGCATCTGTAAAATCTGAAAAATTCTGAATTCCAAAATTTATCTATTCAAAGATTTAGGACCCTCTATGAACCTGTATTTCAAAGTATTTAAAAGCAACTTAAAAAGAATGAGTAGATAAGAAATAATCTTTAAGATTTCACAGACCAATCAATTTTTACAAGTATTTCGAGGACAACATAAGATTATAATTTGTTTTAACTAAACAGGGGTGATAGAAAACATCCTTGAAAAGTGAAAGTCGCTCAGTTGTGTCCGACTCTTTGCGACCCTGTGGACTGTATAGGCCATAGAATTCTCCAGGCCAGAATACTGGAGTGGGTAGCTTTTCCCTTCTCTAGGGGATCTTCCCAACCAGGGATGGAACCCAGGTCTCCCACATTGCAGGCGGATTCTTTACCAGCTGAGCCACCAGGGAAGCCTGAGAATACTGGAGTGGGTAGCCTATCCTTCTCCAGCAGATCTTCCTGAACCAGGAATTGAACCAGGGTCTCCTGCATTACAGGCGGATTCTTTACCAACTGAGCTACAAGGGAAGTCTCGAAAACATCCTTATCAACATAATTTTACAAAAGGATATTTTAAACACCACAAAATATAAAAAGGCCTTAATTTAATGCAAAACCTCCTAATTCTTTGTATTGAATAAATATAATTTTATAAAAATCACAATGTGATCCTAACTTAATTTTACCACCTGCCTGACTGCTAAGTTACATCAGTCGTGTCTATCTCTTTGCAACCCCATGGACTGTAGCCCGCCAGGCTCCTCTGTCCATGGGATTCCCCAAGCAAGAATACTCTAGCGGGTTGCCATGCCCTCCTTCAGGGGATCTTCTTGACTCAGGGATAGAACCTGCATCTCTATGTCTCCTGCGTTGGGAGGTGGGTTCTTTACCACTAGTGCCAGCTGGAAAGCCCTTTATTTTACCACTGCTGGTGAAAATTCACCTAGGACCAGCACTGGTATAGCCTGAGGCACAGAGTCCATCTAGCTATATGATTTCTTCAGGAAGTTGTTAAAAATGCAGCCCGCAGGCTCCATTCTATCAGATCGAGATTCAGAAGGTCTCTGGGTGGAGCCCACAAATACACCGTGCATCAGAAAGCCAGTGGGTTGTTTCTCAAGTGCGACAAGCTTCAGAAGCACTGGCCTGACCTGCAGGATCTAGTTCTACTCTCCTTTTCCTCCTCCTAATTCTCCTCTGTGGGGGTGGGAGGAAAACAAGAATGTTTTCGAGTAGGGAGTCTGTCCCACCCACTGTCTGTAATACCATTTATTCCTCCAGCAGTCAATGAGGGACCAGCTGGTCAACTTGACAGCTAAGGGTGTCCGCGGTGGAAAGGAGAAACGAGGTAGCAGACAAGTGAGAAAAACTTGTTGAAGCAAAACTCCTTCAGGAAAAGGTGTGGCTTCCAAAGTTGATGCCTAAATTCATAACAAGTATCTTTGACTCTAGCTAAAATAATAACAATAATTTAAAATATATATATATATTTTTTAAATATGTACCTGTGTGTGTGTGTAGATGTGTGCATGTATCTATCTATTCCTTCATAGCTGTCTCCTGCACCCAGCTTCTATGCCAGGCCTATGATTTTGGCCTTCATTTTTTAATCTTCGGAAGGATTATGAAAATTACTAGTGTTACCTCAAACAGTGTAATGACGAACCACTTAAAAAATAATCCATAAGATGCCTGATGTTTTTTATGAAGCAGATGATATTCTCCAACATATAAAATAATTCCAGTGAGTTTTCATTTTCAAAAAGTTTTTCTTAGTCTCTTACATGACTGTTTAAAATTTTTTAAGAATACAGCTAATATCTTTAAAAACACACAAACCTTTCATTTTAATAAGCACTCAAAGCACTTTCCCAGTTAAAACAAACATCAATCCTTCTAAAGCAAGGCTAAATGCTAAGTGGGGAATACAGAAGAGACATATAAATAACCCCCATTCGTATAGGATTAATCACTTAATCCTATTTGACCAGAATCCCCTGGTCTCCAAGCTTCGCAAATGAAATAAAATTTCTCACTTGCTATTTGGCTAGGATTTCCAATCATGAAACAAGAATTGTGTCATATCCCTATACACTGCTCATTACCTGAACTCAGACACTATGCTTAGCAGCAGCAGTTGAGTCTTTCATGATCTGCTCGATAACCTCCTTACTTGTTACACTCCCAGACTAAATTCAGCTTTCTTCTAGAACCAGATTTCGAGAATTTACCAGTTAGCATACAGCAATGGTTCTCAAAATTTAGTCCCTGGCCCTGCAGCATCAGTATCACCCGGGGAACTTGTTAGAAATGCAAATTACCAGGCCTCAGCCTAGACCTGCTGAATCAGAAACTCTGGGTGGGGCCCAGCAACGTGACTCTGAACCACCACTGGTTTACAGCAAGTAGAAAAACGGGTTTCCTCCAAAGCCAGGGGCAGTGTATACTCTATCTTGACATGGAATAAAGACATCCAATTAAGACATCCTTTCCTTACAACTCCCACCCTCAATCCACTGTGTTTTATTTTAACAAGTTAGATAAAAAAAAAAAAACAAGCTGCAATCAGAGATTTAATTTGAAATAGATACTTAACAGGCATCAGTTCTCATTCAGCCTGATTTCATGCAATACCATTTGCATCCTCTTACATCCAAGTTCTAAAAAAAGATCTTCAGAATATGTGCCTCATATACTTTAGTGATTCTGTGATAAAACATCAACTAGATCTGAAGATATCAAACTTACTAAAGAAGAAAAGTGGAATTATTTGCTATTTTAGAACTCCACTGCATTCAACAGGGAGTTCAAGTGTAGGATTTCTTTCACCTTTATACTTTCCAGGTTAATAGAATTAAACCAGAATACTCCATTCTTCAAAAGCTTCTGGCTAGGTAGAATTTTACTGTACGACTTCCTTGCTTTCAATGGGGACTGAAAAGCCCTGGTACGCACAGTTAGTATATGGAGACAGTTACATCTGGTAAACTCTCAGACGGTGAGTGCAACCTCAGCACAAGCCTAAATAACAGACATTGAGAACACCACTATCAAAAGCAAGCTCTCAATTACACTCTTCTCTGCTCCTGCTTACACTATACTAAAATCTTGTACATGCGTGCTAAGTTGCTTCAGTCATGTCCGATTCTGTGCGACGCTGTGGACTGCAGCCTGCCAGGTTCCTCCACCCATGGGATTCTCCAGGCAAGAATACTGCAGTGGGTTGCCCTCCTCCAGGGGATCTTTCTGATCCAGAGATTGAACCTGCGTCTCTTATGTCTCCTGCATTAGCAGGTGTGTTCTTTACCACCAGTGCCACTTGGGAAGCCCTATTAAAACCTCATTTTCCCTGATTTTAATGCATTTTTAAGGGTGGGCAAGACCAATCTACAGTCCACAAAGTATACTTTCAAAAAGCAGGTAATCCCCATGAGCTGTTTCAGAACACAAACAAATGAAGAGAACCTTCTAATGATTAGTATACAGGTTCATGCGTGCTAAGTTGCTTCAGTCATGTCTGACTTTGGGTGACCCTATGGACCATAGCCTACCAGGTTCCTCTGTCCATGGGATTCTCCAGGCAAGAATACTGAAGAGGGCTTGCATTTCCTTCTCCAAGGAGTCTTCCCCATCCAGGGATGGAACCTGTGTCTCTTATGTTCCTGCATTGGCAGGCAGGTTCTTTACCACTAGAGCCATCTGGGAAGCCCATAGTATACAGGTAGCTGAACACATTAAACAGAACAAAAATAACAAAAGAAAATCATAGGCCAATTTCCATGTTATAAGAACAAACCTAAGGATACCAAGGGCTTCCCTAGTAGCTCAGCTGGTAAAGAATCCACCTGCAATGCAGGAGACCCTAGTTTGATTTCTGGGTTGGAAAGATCTGCTGGAGAAGGAATAGGCTACCCACACCAGTAACCTTGGGCTTCCCTTGTGGCTCAACTGATAAAGAATCTGCCTGCAATGCAGGAGACATGGGTTTGATCCCTGGATTGGGAAGACCCCTTGGAAAAGGGAATGGCTTCCTACTTCAGTATTCTGGCCTGGAGAATTTCATGGACTGTATTGTCCATGGGGTCGCAAAGAGGGACATGATTGAGAGACTTTCACTTATGGATACCAAGGACAGAAGGAGAGTGGGATAAAATGATAGACTGGGACTGACATATAGACATTACTCTGTATAAAGTCCACTTCCCAGGTGGCGTTATTGGTACAGAACTCGCCTGCCGATGCAAGAGACTCAGGCGATGCAGGTTTGATCCCTGAATTGGGAAGATCCCCTGGAGGGGGGCATGGCAGCCCACTGCAAGCCTGGAAGATCCATGGACAGAGGAGCCTGGTGGGCTACAGTCCATAGGGTCGCAAAGAGTCGGACTCGGGTGAAGCAACGTGGCACGCACATACATGTATAAAACAGATAACTAGTGAGAACCTACTGTACAGTACAGGGAACTCTGCTCAGTGCTCTGTGGGTACCTAAATGGGAAGGAAATCCAAATAAAAGGGGATGTATGTATATGTATAGCTGATTCCCTTTGTTGTACAGAAGAAACTAAAACAACAGTATAAAGCAACTGTACTCCATTAAAATTTAAAAAAGAAAACTAACTCCATACTGCTACTGCTGCTGCTAAGTCGCTTCAGTCGGGTCCGACTCCTAGCGACCCCATGGACTGCAGCCTATCAGGCTCCTCCGTCCATGGGATTCAACAGGCAAGAGTATTGGAGTGGGGTGCCACTGCCTTCTCCGATAACTCCATAAGCATGCCAGAAATATTTTCACTAACAAATGTCATGGGCTCTAGACTCGACAACCAGGGAACAGTGAGTCAGTATGTGAAAAACTTGTTAATTTTCAAACTAGCAGACTTCACTGAAGATTAATTTAAATGTGTTATGAGGTTGGAGCCCTAACAATATTCACATACCTTTTGATGATCTCAGCCTTATTCATGTTATTTGGAAAATTTAATGCTATTTGTGTTCCATAAGTTAAGAATGTCCTAAATATACTTTTAGAGACAATATTTTTGAAACATTTTCCATGCTACAAACATATAATTTCAAATAAAACAGGATCAAATAAAATCAAGCAAATTATTTTAAAATAAAGCAAATTAAAAAGTTATGATCAAATAGGGTTCAGCCCAGAAATGCAAGGGTGGTCTAAAATTAATAAATAGGAAAAAAAAAAAAAACTCTACCTGAGCATCTCAACAATTGAAGAAAAACAGATATTATAATTCTATTTTTGGAAAGGTTTATATGCATATAAGGTCTAAAAAGCAAAAATCAGAATGTTTTGGGTGGCAAAATTAAAGCTATTTTTCCTTTCATTTTGCATTGTGAATTATTACTTAAAAAGTGTGGTTTCTATAATCAGGGGCAAATGTTATTTTCTTTTTCCTATTTTTCTAATGTAGTATGTGGCGTATAAACTAGAGGGCTTGAATCTCCTGCCTCTTGAGGAAGCTCAGACCACTTTGGGAATGTGCACTAAACAAAACTGCCCTAGCTTCCTTGTTTTAAAGGTCCTCCTAAAGTGACACAGAAAAAAAACAATTAGGTAAGTTTAAAAATGTTAGAAATGTAAATACAATTAAAGGTAATACATATGAATATGAAAAAATACAAATGAATATGAAAAAAAGCAGCTATTGAAGCAATGGGGACTTCCATTTGGCAGTTTCAATATTTTTTTAAATATACAAAACTGAGTAAACAAGAGAAATAAAGCTGCCAACTCCTTCCTGAGGCCTCTCGTCCAATCTTTTCCATTATATGTATTCACCTGATACTAAAGAGATGGGCAGCACCTCAGATCCCTGTTTTTCCTCTCTTTCTCTTCACTCCATTTCATCCATTCATTCATTTATTCACTCATTTTTTGGAAAAGGTAATGCAGACATATGATTCAAAAAAATTTTATTATATACATATATGGGCTTCCCAGGTGGCGCTAGTGATAAAGAACCTGCTGCCAATGAAGGAGACATAAAAGACATGGGTTTGATCCCTGGGTTGGGAAGGTCCCTGGAGGAGGGCATGGCAGCCCACCGCAGTACTCTTGTTTGGAGAGTCCCATGGACGAAGGAGCTTGGTGGGCTAGAGTCCACGGGGTCGCAAGGAGACGGCAACTGAGGCAGCATGGCAGGCACGCGTGTATAAAGGCATATACAGTAAAATATGATTCCCACTGCTATTTCTTTCATTGGTTTCTTAGATATCATTTCAGAATTTCTTTTTGCAAATTATAAGCAATGCATATTCTTATTCTACCCTTGTTTCTCTCTTCCTCATTCTTTTTACAGCTATACCATATTCCATGGTTTTGGATGTATCAAGGTTTACTTAATTAGCTCCTGTTGATACACTGGCGTTATCCTTTTCATGCTACTATAAACAATACCAAGCATAACTATGTAAATACTTCAAGTTCATTTCTGAATGTGTCTTTCATGATGCTTCTGAAGTAGTGCAGGATATTAGATTACTGCAAGGTGACACATTTCACCAGGATGAGAAGTCAGCTCCTGTTCTCATTATACATAGCAATACGTAGTAAAAGACTTAACAATTCCTTGAACCATGCAAATGTACTCTTAGGGGACCTAGAAAAATAAAGTGACCCCAAGAAAACACCCAAGACAAATCTGTTTCTATTAAATAATGCATATGCACACACAAATATGCATAGAAAGTATATATCCATCAAAATGTTAACCATTGTCCCAGTATGGTAGATCTATGAAGTGCTTTGTAGCTTTCCCCTGCTTTTGCCTATCAATACTTTTTAATTTTACTGTGGAAAAGTAAGTACTATTTTTATAATATAAAATTAAAAACTAAAAATGTTAATGAAAATTAAACTGGATGCATTTCTTCAGTCTGTCTTTTATCTGTATACCACTTCATAGTTCATAAAGTGTTTATATGCATCATTTAATTCTTATATTACCCCTATGTATTGTCATTTTGTCAAAACGGGAAAGGAAAAAAAATGTAAAAAGAGGCTACAGATGGTGAAGCAGTTGTTTCCCAAGGTCATTCAAATAGAAAGTTGGCAGAGACCAATCTCAAACACAGATCTTCTGACTTCAAATTCATATAAAACACATGATCATTGCTTCCTTAGTTTTAACAATACCTTGGGAGTTAATCATAATCATAATTTGACAGATGAATTAAAATTATGCAGCAAGGTCATTAATTAATTCTCATATAATCAAATCTTATTGAAAAGAAAACATTGGCAATCGACCTCTGAAATTCCAGAGTCAGAAAAGGGCATTTCTTAAAATGCCCTACATATATGTCTAATATGGCCTAAAATGAATGCAAAATAAAAGCAGCATTCTCTGAAGGTGGAAGAGTACCATTCCAAGACGGCCTCTGCCTCTGCCCCCACCACTGACTCCTGCTCTGGTTCTGTACCTTCCCAGGGTGTATCTGATCACCTTGTAGAATTTCGAAATAAGAACAAGCCATACTTTTCAAGGGAGGAGGTGATCATATAATAAGTATTTTTTAAATTTGGGACATATTGACCAAGATGATAATAACTTGGCTAGAATGTATTCTTTCTCTCCAAATGTCTCTCCTTCCTCTCCTTCTTTTCTATGAGATTATAGAATTATACATTATTTTATAGCAGACATGGAGACGACTGATAAATCTCGGTTTGGTAAACATATATTTTAATTCATCATTCCTCAAATTCTGTCTCACATAATTCTGTTTCAAAAGATGTTTAGGTATGCTGTTGGGGTGGGCTGAATACCATGTAGCCCTTTTGGAGGGCCATGATTCACAAAGGATGTTAACATAATAAAGACTTTGGAGATGCCCTGTATTTCAGAAAACTCTAACCCAGTTTATTTTGACACAAAATTCTACTATGGCATAACTATTCGCATCTTATGCTCATAGACACTGCCTGGACAAATGTTAACTATTAACTGAATGCCCAAAACAGATGTAGCAAAAAGGGATAATTCTTAAATCTTTTCTACCACTAATTGTCTTCACAAAGTCCCTATTTTTGATCTAGTACACTCCTAACTCCTCACCACCCACTAAGGCCCAGCTCAAATACAACCTCACTTGAGAAATCTTCCTCCAGCGTTTCATACTAAACACTCCTTTCACCTGGTTCAGACAGCACTTTATTCCCATCTCTATTACCTCACTTACACAATAAATATTTTATATGTCTCCTGGCTAGCCTGTTAGCTTCTTGAGAGTAAGTTTGATTACATTTGCAGCACCTTGAACAATACATACACATAATGACCTTCATGATGAATTCACTACAGTGTAATAGTTCCCAAAAGTCAATATTTGTATTTCTAAACTGTAGATACCTTGCCAACAACCTGAGAATATTATACTTTCTCCCTAAAATTTGCATCTGTTACTGAGCAGTTATGATCATAAGTTAATTCAGTTGTGACATGCCTTCTGACCAAGCCTACTGATGGTTTTTAAATTTTGTTTGTTGTTTTAATCTGCTAGGAGTATATAATAAACTTCATTATCTTTTTATATCTCTGTGCCTTTGCACCTGCTAGTCCCTATTTGGAATGCTGCCTCAAGGTTTTATTCATCTGGAAAACCATCCTACTCATTCTTTAAGAACCAGCTTAAACAATATTTTCTCTGGGTAGCTTTCCTATCCTTCCATCCTTTCAGGAAGAGTTAAGGAATTTCTTAAGTCAGCCATTTGTGCATTTATTACCATGCCTCAGGCACAGAACTACGTGCCAAGGATAGAGAATGAAGATGTTAATCCTCCCTCATGGAGCATAGTCTAGTAAAGAAGACAGCCATATAAACAAATAATCGCACTATAATAATGTCAAATGCAACATCAAAAGGAAGAGTTATGCAATATTTGACATGTAACAATTACTTTGCTGTTTTTGACAGCTTTATTAAACACTGTCTATGGTCTTGGTAAACAGGTATTTGAATAGGACAGAAGTCCATGAAACTCTAAGGACCACTCTATACTCAGTTGTTTTCAGAAGAAACTGTCACCAAGGGGTCCTTTCTGTATATGTTATAGTCTGTGTCATAAATAATACATGAAACCAATCCTACTTCTTTGGCTATCAACTGCTGGACCAAACTCAGAACTCTAACTAAAGACAATCCACAGGCTGAACGTGAGGAAGATCACTTAGGACAATGGCTTGGTTCACAATTTTGCTGTATAGGAGTCCTCCATTTGGAAGGTGACAAAACAATCCAATCAGATACTCTCTCTTAAGAAACACAAATGTTGAGTGAACAAAACAAAAGAAAGTAGGTCTTCAGAGCTTAAATCCTAAACCTATCCTAAGGTTCTGAAAGCACTAGAGCCAACAGACAATATGGTGGCTAAGATGATAGTCCACTCTAGTTTACATTAAACCCTTGTCATCAAAAGTAATGTGTGTGTCTCTTCTTTGCAACCAACAAGGGCCTAGCACATCAGATCACCACTTCTGAAATCAGGAAACAGGCTTCAACAAGTTCAACAAGTTCAACAGCTTGACCAAAGTCACTCAGGTGGTAGGTGGCAAACGTAGAAATTAAAGACCAGATCAATCTGATGCTTCTATAATATCCTACCAGCTATGTGAGTAAACAGCCTCAAAATCAACTAATGACAAGTAGAGAGGCTCAAAAGGAAGAGTATATGCATGGAGTAGAGCAGAAAGGTACTGGAAATCAGTATGTTAGAGGATGTGAAGTGGGAGGGGCCGCACAGGGCTTTATCTTGGTCAAATTAATCTCTAATTCCAAACTAGACCTCTCTCCTGAGCTCCAGACTATTAGCTGCCTGTCTTTGTTATTCAAATGAAGCATCTACAAGGGCAGCACCTTAACCTCTAGTTTGTATACCCAGTCTAAAACAGAGCTTGGCTTACAGTAAGTGCTTAATAAATATTTGTTGAATAAATGAATAAGAGAATGAATTCCCAAAGAAGTTAAAGGTACATTCTACAGTGAGTTGCAGGGAGGGTTACCCTGAAATAGATTCCAGGGCTCATTTGCAAGTACACTGGATCCTCATTATTTGTGGATCCTGTATTTGCGAATTTGCCTACTTGCAAAAATTTACTTGTAACCCCTAAATCAACACTGATGGTGCTTTTGCAGTCATTCATAGACATGCACAGAGTGGCAAAAATTTTGAGTCACTCCTGAGAACGCTCCCAGATACAGTCAAACTAGGCAGTGCTCTGTTTTTTTTAGTTTCAGCTTTTGCGGAGATGACAAAGGACGCAGGTCAGTAGGGGGCAGTGCAGTGCAGGAAGCTCCGGCTTGAGTGGGGGCAGGGAAGGGGGCCCGCCAGCAGGGCAAGGTTTCAATCTGAACTCTGGCAACTGTTAGGGGTTGGCCTCAGGCAAGTCACTTAACACTTCTGTACCTCATTTTCTCTTCTGTAAAATAAAGAAACAGAATCTACCAGAATGAGTTGTATTTAGGAAAAGATTAAAATCTATGTGAGATATGAACATACTTTCTTTAGGAGCAATCGTTCAGTATTCACTAACGTAGTGCTCTGTGTGATTTTACATATTCTCATGAATAGTGAGAATCAACTGTAATTATTTATAATGAGATAACAAAAATATGGATAATAATTATTTGAATGGAGGTGAGGCAGTGTGAGACTTCAGTAAGATTTTCAAGTAGGACCTCACCAGGCACATTAGGTATGGAAAAGTCTTTTAAGAGAGAACAGGACCTACAGAGATAAGCCCAAGTATGTGCAATAAGCAGGTAGTTTGGGAAAAGGCACTTCAGAAGGTCTACAGCAGGAGGACATGGGGCCAGAACACCCGGCCGCAGTGCTTCTGTACACCCTGTACACATCTTACACGACGGAACCTCTCTCTCTACATTTAATTCTTGGTTTACAGGTCTCTCTTCCACCAAACTATCAGCTCCTTAAAGGCAAGGTCTCTAGAAGAAATCATAGTTATGGCTTGAAATATGCGAAGGAGTAACTACTAAGCACAAATACATCTGAAAAGATGGTACAAAAAGAAGTTTGGTTTTCAACTGCAGCCTTATTCCAACTCACAATAGTGAAATAACTAACTCATAGGTTTATAATTTGTCTAGGACTTTTATTTGATGATTGCTATAATTCTGTCATAATTTTGTTGCTGTATTCTAGACATCTAGGCATTTATTAGAGCAGTTTTAAGATTTTCCTCTTTTCAGTGTGATTTTCCATGTTAACAGGGCTCAAACATATGGTCCATTAGACAATGCTGCCTCTTCAGATTAAACTCCTTTTAATTCTATTAGACTTCTCTACATATAAGATACAGTTTTACCATAGTAAAATACAAGGCAGTATTGACATATGTCACAAATAAGATAAGGAAAACAACAAGAATTTTACACAAAGGCTTGTAAAATTCTGGCTAAAACACAACAGACACAATGTTAAACTCACTGCTTACATTTCCCCACTAAGAACTAGGAAAAATAACTTCAATTTATGTAAAGTCGTGAAACTAAGCACAGTTCGAATCTACAAGGCTTTGGACACCTGTATTTTCTTTCTTCCTCCCTTCCCCCATTGCACACAGGATGAAAGACCCATCTGGCTCATCCCCATACTTCAATTTCCTCAATCCCCTAAAACAAAATCCTCACTGTCTAACATCCAAATTAATATTTTCAAAACCCTAAAGTCTCAATCAAAACTGAGGATGATAGGTTACTTTTTCCCCATAAAAATTCTTGGCATATTTTATTTAGGCACAACATAGTCTGTACTTTATCTAGAAACATATGGCTAGAACCACCACTAATGAAACCCAAACTGATATATTATGAAGGTGAATACAAATTCTCTGTGAGAGGGGAATACAAAAAGCTATTTTTAAAGAGATTAATGCTATATTATCCAAATCACAGTGCCATATAGCCAAAATATGTCCTATATTTTATGACAAAGTAGGGTGGTCAAGCCATTACTTATACTGAAAACTCTCCAACACCCCAGTTAAGCTGTTAAAGTATAACCCAATCCTATTTAAGTACAAAAAATAATAATAATTTAAAATTTCCTTGCTTCCAGTAAACCCTTCTCATGTGCATTTCCAAAAATGATCACCAAACAACTATAATGGGGCAAATTCCATAAAGGAGATAATGATCAAGTGCCGTTTTCAGGAAGGCAAGAAGCGGCTACCATTAACAAAGCTGATCAAAGTCCCCAACCTTCAAAAGCTCCTCGTACTGTATATTCCGCGTCTCTTGGGTTCACCTTCCAGCTGCCTGGTAGGGGCAAGTGGAAAATGTTAGTTTCTATGAGAGATGAGGACGCAATTTAGGGGGTGGGAGGGAGCAAAGGGCCGACTCGCTGAAGGGAAGGATGAAGAGAAGAGGCCAAGGTCCCTAACTCACAAGAGGTTATCAACAATGAAGGCTAGAAGAACGCGGGAAGGGGAGACTGTTTAAGAAACGCAAATTGGGTGGGGGTGGTGGTTGGGGGGGGTCCCCCGAATGGGGGAGGGGCGAGATGCGCACCTCCTCCACCTTGGCATCTCCGGGAGGAGGACGGCAGGAGGCGGCACCGGTCAGTTTGCCTAGCATCGTGGCACCCACTCGGGCAGTAAAGGGACACGCAAGCCAGAGACTGCAGTCCGAGTGTCAGAAGGGGACTAGGGGGTGGGGCAGGGGGCAGGGGAGTCGAGCGCGGGGTCAGAAGCGTGCGGGTGCCGGGAGCGAGGGGCCACAGACCGCCCGGCGCCCCCGAGGGGCAGGGGCTGACTGCGGCGCTCCCCCCCTCTCGTCGAGGGCCGCGGCGCGGGACCTGCCGGCTTACCCTCGGGCAGGCGGGCCCGCCCCTCACAGCCCCGAGGGCAGCGCAGCGGGAGGCGCAGGGCCCCCGAGCCGGGAGAGCGGCGCTTCCCGGGCGCTCTCTCTGCGGCAGCCCGGCGCGCTAGCCCACCTGCGTTAACCAGAAGCCCCTCCTCCGGACCGTCCTCCGCGACTCTTTCGAGAATCTCAGCCGTCGCCGCGGAGGTCGCCGTCGCCAGAAGAGTCCCGGCCCCTAGTACCAAAGCGTGAGCCACAGAACCGGCGGAGCGCCTCTCCTACTAGTCAGGTTACCTCTTTCTCCACAAGCGCTCCTCACCCCGCCCCCGAACCCAAGCAATTGGTTGCTGGGCACCGCCCCATTTGTCTATTGGGCCAGAGAGGGTGCCGCTCAGCCACCTGGAGGGGCACGTGTGCTGTTCATTGGCCTAAATGGAAAGCAGTTCCCGCCCACGCCCTCAGAAACTTCAGCTTCTGATTGGTATTTGTGGCTGTCTTTTCGCTCCCTGCGTTCTTTCCCTCCGGGATGAGCGTCTCCCTGCGAGAGGCACCAGCTCTGATAGGCTGAAAGGACGCGATGCTTTTCCCGGATAAGGCATTAGGCCAAGGATCCGTCCGGCCCCACGTAGGGGAGGAGCCCACGCCCGGCAACTCTGGGTTTGTTTACACAGGCTCCTGCTCCCCTTTGCTTCCATTGGCTGAAACAGCAGCCACTCCCACCGAGTTGCGCCGCTAGTCTAGTGTGGGGGCGGAGGGAACGGACCTGGAGGCGGGCTTCCCTGGGATTTCCCCAGCTGTCAGTTACCAAGGGAGGTGCTTTGGGCAAGGCTGGCTGGAACCTGATGCAGCCCTCCGTTGAAAAAATTGGGGAACTTGGGCTTTTTGGAGGGGCTGGAGGGAAGCAGAGGGGCTCTTCCATATGTCCAGAGACAAATCTAGCTTCTTGAATATTTAAAAAATAAAACCTTCCCATCCCCTTGGATTTACGATGTCCAGTCTTTGCTTGCCAAGACTTTTGAAGTTTATCCTTTTACGGAGTGGGATTTCCTTATGGAAGTTTTTATACATCTTTGTTCTTCCCTACCTCTCATGTTAACTGTATCCATAACATAGAGTAGAGGCTAAGTAAGTGATTGATGATGGTCCAAGCTCCAATCCAAGCTCTGGGTGTATAATATAAACAAGACAGTGAGGCTGCACCCGAGGTGCTTATAAACAAGTAATCAATAAATAATAAAACAGCTCAGTCAGAATCAGTTCAGTTCAGTCACTCATTCTGACTGTTTGCCACCCGATGAACCGCAGCACCCCAGGCCTCCCTGTCCATCACCAACTCCCGGAGTCCACCTGAACCTATGTCCATTGAGTCGGTGATGCCATCCAACTACCTCATCCTCTGTCTCCCCTTTCTCTCCTACCCTCAGTCTTTCCCAGCATCAGGGTCTTTTCCAGTGAGTCAGTTCTTCGCATCAGGTGGCCAAAGGATTGCAGTTTCAGCTTCAACATCAGTCCTTCCAATGAACACCCAGGACTGATCTCCTTCAGGATGGACTGGTTGGATGTCCTTGCAGTCCAAGGAACTCTCAAGAGTCTTCTCCAATGCCACGGTTCAAAAGAATCAATTCTTCAGCACTCAGCTTTCTTTATAGTCCAACTCTCACATCCATACAAGACTACTGGAAAAACCATAGCCTTGACTAGACGGACCTTTGTTGACAAAGTAATGTCTCTGCTTTTTAATATGCTATCTAGGTTGGTCATAACTTTCCTTCCAAGGAGTAAGTGTCTTTTATTTTCATGGCTGCAGTCATCATCTGCAGTGATTTTGGAGCCTAGAAAAATAGTCAGCCACTGTTTCCACTGTCTCCCCGTATATTTGCCATGAAGTAATGGGACCAGATGCCATGATCTTAGTTTTCTGAATGTTGAGCTTTAAGCCAACTTTTTCACTCTCCTCTTTCACTTTCATCAAGAGGTTCTTTAGTTCTTCACTTTCTGCCAGAAGGGTGGTGTCATCTGCCCATCTGAGGTTATTGATATTTCTCCCAGTAATCTTGATTCCAGTTTGTGCTTCCTCCAGCCCAGCATTTCTCATGATGTACTCTGCATATAACTTAAATAAGCAGCCTTGATGTACTCCTTTTCCTATTTGGAACCAGTCTGTTGTTCCATGTCCAATTCTAACTGTTGCTTCCTGACCTGCATACAGGTTTCTCAAGAGGCAGGTCAGGTGGTCTGGTATTCCCATCTCTTTCAGAATTTTCCACAGTTTATTGTGATCCACACATCAAAGGCTTTGGCATAGTCAATAAAGCAGAAATAGATATTTTTTCTGGAACTCTCTTGCTTTTTCGATGATCCAGCAGACGTTGCAATTTGATCTCTGGTTCCTCTGCCTTTTCTAAAACCAGCTTGAACATCTGGAAGTTCATGGTTAACGTATTGCTGAAGCCTGGCTTGGAGAATTTTGAGCACTACTTTACTAGCGTATGAGATGAGTGCAACTGTGCAGTAGTTTGAGCGTTCTTTGGCATTGCCTTTCTTTGGGATTGGAATGAAAACTGCCCTTTTCCAGTCCTGTGGCCACTGCTGAGTTTTCCAAATGTGCTGGCATATTGAGTGCAGCACTTTCACAGCATCATCTTTCAGGATTTGAAATAGCTCAACTGAAATTCCATCACCTCATGGCCATCATAAAAAGTTTACAAATAAATATGCTGGAAAAGGTGTGAAGAAAAAGGACCCCTCCTACACTGTTGGTGGGAATGTAGATTGGTACAGCCACTCTAAAGAACAATATGGAAGTTCCTTAAAAAACTAAAACTAGAGCTACAAAGTGAACCTGCAATCCCACTCTGGTGTATATATCTGGAGAAAACAGTAATTCAAAACGATATATGCATCTGAATGTTCACTGCAGCACTATTTGCAATAGCCAAGACATGGAAGCAACCAAAATATCCATCAACAGATGAAAGGATAAGAAATGTGGTACATGTATACAATGGAATATTATTCAGCCATAAAAAGGAGTGAAATAATGCCATTTGCATCAACATGGATGGACCTAGAGATTATACTGAATAAAGTAAGTCAGAGAAAGACATATTATATGATATCACATATATGTGGAATCTAAAAAAAGGATAAAAAATAAACTTATTACAAAACAGAAACAGACTCAGACTAAATAAACTAGTGGCTACCAAAGGGGAAAGGTGGGTGGAGGGATAAATTAGGAGATTGGGATTAATATGTACACACTACTATATATAAAACAGATAATCAACAATGACCTCCTTTAACCTGCTGATGGGTGGGGCTGTGCTCCCTCCCTGTAGTCTGGCCTGAGGCAGCCCAGTCCTAGAGTTTGCAGTCTCTATGGTAGGCTATAGGCTTTACAGTAGGGATAATGACCACCTTCTCCAAGAGGACTTAGGCCAGCACCCTGAGCCTCCCAGGACTGCTGCTGCCAGAGCTGCTGATCCTGTGGTAGCCACTTTTGACCCATGCCTCGGCTGGAGACTCCCAAACACTCACAGGAAAGTCTGGGTCAGTCTCTTGTGGGGTCACTGCTCCTTTCTCCTGGGTCCTGGGTCCTAGTCCAAGGATTCGTCTGTGCCCTCCAAGTCTCTGTTTCCCCAGTCCTGTGGAAGTTCTGTAATCAAATCTCACTGACCTTCAAAGTCAGATTCCCTGAGGATTCCTAGTCCCTTTGCTAAAGATCCGCAGGTTGGGAAGGCTGTTCTGGGGCCTAGAACTTTCATAACAGTGCGAGAACTTCTTTGGTGTAATTGTTTTCCAGTTTGTGGATCACCCACCAGCAGTTCTCAGTTCAGTTCAGTTCAGTCACTCAGTTGTGTCCAACTCTCTGTGACCCCATGGACTGCAGCATGCCAGGCTTCCCTGTCCATCACCAACTCCTGAAGCTTGCTCAAACTCACGTCCATAGAGTTGGTGATGCCATCCAACCATCTCGTTCTGTTATCCCCTTCTCTTCCTGCCTTCAATCTTTCCCAGTATCAGAGTCTTTTCTAAGGAGTCAGCTCTTTGCATCAGGTGGCCAAAGTAGTGGAGCTTCAGCTTTAACATCAGTCCTTCCAATAAACACCCTGGACTGATCTCCTTTAGGATGGACTGGCTGGATCTCCTTGCAGTCCAAGGGACTCTCAAGAGTCCTCTCCAACACCACAGTTCAGAAGCATCAGTTCTTCAGTGCTCAGCTTTCTTTACAGTCCAACTCTCACATCCATACATGACTACTGGAAAAAACAGCTTTGACTAGACAGACCTTTGTTGGCAAAGTAACAAAGACGGACGGGTCATGGTGGAGAGTTCTGACAAAATGTGGTCCACTGGAGAAGGCAATGACAAACCACTTCAGTATTCTTGCCTTCAGAACCCCATGAAAAGTATGAAAAGGCAAAAAAATACGAAACTAAAAGATGAACTCCCCAGGTTGGTAGGTGTGCAGTATGCTACTGGAGAAGAGTGGAGAAATAACTCCAGAAGAATGAAGAGATGGAGCCAAAGGAAAAACAACGCCCAGTTGTGGACATGACTGGTGGTGGAAGTAAAGTCTGATGCTGTAAAAAACGATATTGCATAGAAACCTGGAATGTTAGGTTCATGTATCAGGGTAAATTGGAAGTGATCAAATAGGAGATGGCAAGAGTGAACATCGACATTTTAGGAATCAGTGAACTAAAATGGACTGGAATGGGCGAATTTAACTCAGATGACTGGCAGCTCTATGGTGGGGCTAATGGCGACCTCCTTCAAGATGACTCATGCCGCACACTGCACCTCCCAGGACTGCTGCTGCCAGTGTCCATGCACTGCAGTGCTGACCCAGGCCTCTGCAGGAGACCCTCAAACACTCACAGGCAGGTCTGGCTCAGTCTTCTGTGGGCTGCAATGCTCCTTTCCCTGTGTCTCGGTACACACCAGGTTTTTCTTTGTGCCCTCCAAGAGTCTCTGGTGGGTATGGGGCTTGATTTAAACATGATTGCACCCCTCCTACCATCTTATTGTGGCTTCTCCTTTGTCCTTGGACATGGGATATCTTTTTTTCTTGGGTTCCAACATCATCCTGTCACTGGTTGCATAGCGGTGTTCTCACAGTGGAAGATAAGCATACATCCTTCTACTCTGCAATCTTTCAGACATGGTATTGTACAGGGAATTCTACTCAATATTCTGAAATAACCTTATGGAAAAAGAATTTCAAAAATTTTAAGAAGAATTTGAAAAAAACTTGAAAAAGAATAGATATATTATACACGAATCACTTTCTGTACACCTGAAACTAACACAACATTGTAAGTCAGTTGTACTCCAATATGAAAATTAAAAAAAATAATAAAATGTCATGCTTTGACTAAGCACTACAAAAAAAATAAAGCAAGGTTAAGGAAATGGTTGTTTTAGGTTTAATGGTTTAAGGGCCATTTGAAGAAGGAGCATTGAACGGAGACATGAATAATGTGAAGAGTGGGGAGGGGGTACCATCCCCAGGGTCATTATGCTGCACAACTAGAATCACTAGTCATAATCCTTCATGTATTTTGAACTTGGGTTATAAGGTATATGTCCTTTCAGGATTGTCTACTCTTTTTTTTTAAGCTTTATCTGATTAAATAAATAGATCTATCAAAAACACATTTCTTTTTTAGTTTATTTAAAAACATTTTAATGTCTTTATTGAATTTGTTACAATATTGCTTCTGTCTTATGTTTTGGTTTTTTGTCCACAAGGCATGTGGACTCAGCTTCCCAACAGTGACTGAATCCAAACCTCCTGCATTGGAAGGCAAAATCTTAACCACTGGGCACAATTGTATCTCAGTAAATGTGGAGAAAAAGAAAGAGGAAGACATCAAACCAAGGAAAATGGGAGCTAGAACAGAAGAATGAAAGGGAAACCCAGAAGAACAACGAAGGGGCAGTAGCTGTGCTGCATGCAGACAGAAACCCGCTCAGAGTGGAGATGAGAACTCAGGACTCCAGAAGTGATGTCTCCCAGAAAATAACTGATTGCATACATCAGTTATACGTATGGCTGTACTAACAGGCAATTTTATAGCTTCAGATGAGTTAGTGATAAATTCACAGAAGACTAAGAGGGCCTTCTATGAATATGAAGACTAATAAGTGTAAGAAAAAGACAAAAGAAAAGGCACAAAATCATACTCCTCTTGGTGGCTTAGCTACAAACAATAATAGCAAATACACACATAGCACTTACTATGTGTTAGGCACTGTTTCAACTATTTTACATTTATTAACTTCAATCCTCACAGTGACTTCGCAGGTGGCTCAGTGGTAAAGAACCCACCTGCAATGCAGGAGACATGAGACTCAGGTTCAGTCACTGGGTTGGGAAGATACTCTAGAGGAGGGCATGGCAACCCACTCCAGTATTCTTGCCTGGAGAGTTCCACGGACAGGGAAGCCTGGCTTCCACAGGGTCACAAAGAGTCGGACACCACTGAAGTGACTTAGCACGCATGCACAATCCTCTTAGTAGCTCACTTTTTTAAACTGACATTTACCTCTTGGCTTTAAAAAAATTATTTTATTTATTTATCACTGCGCTGCATCTTCGTGGCTATGTGCAGGCTTTCCCTAGTTGTGGTGAGCAAGAGCTACTCTCTAGTCGCAGTGTGCGGGCTTCTCACTGAGATGGCTGCTCTTGTTGTGGAGGGTGAGCTTAGTTGTCTGGTGGCATGTGGAATCTTCCTGTACAAGGAAATGAACCTCTGCCCCCTGCAATGGTAGGTGGATTCTTAACCACTGGTCCATCAGGGAAGTCATTCTGCAGATAAGAAATCTTTGGCAAAAGGACCTCGTTGAAGGTCACACAGTGTATTCATTTCCTCTTTTTACTCTAACAAAGTACCACAAACCTAATTGTTTAAAGCGATATACATTTATTATCTTGAAGTTCTAAAACCTTGAGGTCCAAAATAGGTTTCAATGAGCTAAAATCAAGGTGTCTGCAGGCCTGCGTTCTATTTGGAGGCTCTAAGGGAGAGTTCATTTCCTTGCCTTTTCCATCTTCTGGAGGCCACCTATGTTCCCTGGCCCATGGCCTCCATCTTTAAAGTAAGCAGTGAGGCATCTTCTCTCCCTCTGACTTCTGCTTCCATCCTTATATCTTCTCTCTCTGACTCTTCTGCCTTCCTCTTAATATGACATATGATTACACTGGGTCCACCTGGTAACCCAGGATAATTAGTGAAAATATATAAGTCAAAATCCTTGACTTAATCACATCTACAAAGTCTCTTTTACCACACAGAGTAAACTAGCCACAGGTTCTGGAAATTAGGGCATTGGCATCTTTGAGAATATATTATTTAGTCTAATACACACAGCTAGCGATGGAGGCAGGATTCAAATTCAGAGAATCTGCCTCCAGAGTTCTTACTCGTATTATGCTCTTGCCTCTGTGACAGTATTTACATAGTCAGCCTCAAGCTGACACTGAATATGGATTAACACTGGAAAGCAGGGAGTGGGAAAGTAGATACGGGCACATGAGAGCTAATTTCCCTTATTTCACAGCAGAAGGGCACTAGCTAGACTAAACAGATAGTTTAAAACTAAAACAAAAAATTCAAGAATATATAACCAAATTATTAACATATGAAGATATATGTATCAAAAGAAAAAGCTAAAAAGTTGAAAAAGTTTGCCTCAATCGTAGAGAATGGAACTGGCCGTTTTCATTGAAAGCCTTGGAAAACCAACTGATTTTGTAAAACGTGTGCAAGTATTACTTTGATTAACGAGATTTAATTAGAAAACCCTAAAGTGTGGATATGGGACCTTGTTTATGGAGTTTCTATTTGCAGCGTCTGCCCTGCTGGTTTTCACTCTCATGTTCCCTGGCTCCCTAACCTTGTCTCAGGATACTATTTCTTGCCTCTGGCTCCTTGCATGGTGACTAGATTTGGCTGAGTTCCTCAGCCTTGGCACCCTTCCTTGGACACAGCTTTGGTATTTGTCCTCCAGCTGCAAGGCTGGGCCTTTGAGTATCTAAACCTCCACTGTCAGAAAGGGGGGGAGATAAGGACTAATCTAGCTGTGGTAGGTTCCAGCCATGACATATGGGTACAGAAACTCTTTCTGATTTCTATGTGGGCTGAAGCCAAAAGGAAGAGATCAGAATCAGAGGTAAAAGTAGGGATCCCACACCTGGGAGTTCATCTTAGGGGCAAGGCAGAGAGTGGAAGCCACGTCGTAGAGCCAAAATGGGATGAGTGAATAGGCGTGAAAGAATGGAAGTTTCTTCCAAGAACAAAGAGAGACAGAGGGGACAGGAGCACTGGGTGGGCCTTGGCTAGGGGTGACAAACAAATGGGCCAGAGCCCAATGGGCCTCTCATTAAGATCATTAACAAATACTCCAATAATTTTTTTTCTAGGTTCATGGTAGATTAGACTTTCCCTTCCCTTTTAAAGTTAGACACAGGCATCTGATTTGCTTTCTCCAGTGAACTGTGAGTGGAAGCTGTGTGTGTTATTTCTGGTAGACATCTTCAGAGCAAGCACATTATATGCCACACCTTCCTCCTACCACAATTTTGTAGGAAGAGAGCTGAGGTGCTGAGATGCAACCTCCATCAGCTTCGGTCATTTGAGTACCTACAATGAGCACAGCCCCTTGCCTCCTCACACCAGACAAAGAGAATAAGTGACAAACCTTGTTATATTAAGGCTATGAGACATTGGAATTGTTTGGTACCACAGTCTGACTTTCCCTATCATGACTGATGTACCAGAGCAATGAGCACAAGGTAGCATTTTCATAAAATCGATGGATCAAGCCAGAAAGCCAAATTCATTCAGTGCATATAAAAGGTAGGTATAGTGATGACAAAGTCAAGAATCAAGAGCTGAGGAGAGCTGAGATGAAAACAAGTTGGAAGTAAAATTGAGGATGCCAGTTAATTTCTAGGGAAGGAGCCGAATTAAAATGAGAAATTCTTGTCTTTATTATTCTCTCACTTCTGATCCACAGGCTCATCTGATGGGTTTGAAGACTCCAGGTCAAGTGGACACTAGAGTAGTTGAAGCATCATGACTATGCAGGTTGGTAGTGGAGGGGGACATGGAAAACACGGTGCGGGTATTCTGACTAGAGAGCTGAACATAAACCCCGTGGGGACAAGGAGCTTTGCAGAGCACAGTGATGGTGATGGTAGGTTTCCTTTGAGTTTTTGAATGAGATGTTCTCTTTGGTCATCGCTGTGTGTGGTGGGCAGTGTTCAGGTGGACAAAGACATACCCTTCTAAACTGAGAGGTGAACTGGGGGCTAGGTTAGCAGTCAAACGATTCTGAAGGAAGATTAACAGATTGGCCTTGGAGGCAAAGATACGGGCTAATATAAAAAATGTCCACGCTAGGAGGGTGGGTCAGAAACATGCAAGGAAGCACTGGGAATTAGAGGGAAGGCAACAGTTCCTCAGGCTTCCCACACATCCCCTAACTTCAGGATGGAAGTCTCACATAGCAGTAATACACAGGATGTCATTTTTGATTCTATACTTCATAGACTATATTCAGGGCTAGTGAAATCTAGTCAAGTAGCATGGCGACAGAACATCAACCTGAAGTCATGCTTCCTGGCAGTTTCGGTTGTCTAGAGTGTATGGGTTTGAAAATGCAGAATATTTATAAGAGGTGGTCTGCCTGGTTTGAACAGAACACCCTACATGTGGCAGCTGCTACCAGCTGTGATGGGATGCATGTCTTACTCTCAGACGTGGGGCCCTTAGGAAACCATGACTAAAATCTGATTTTAGACTAGAATTCCATTGCCTGGGATAACATTTGGCCTTCACTGGGGTTTTCTTCCATAAGAAATGGGTGCAGAGTTGAGGTTAGCAGACCTGACAGTCCCCTGAGATACATTTGCCCTCATAACTTTGTAATAAAAAGACTATAAAGTACTAGACTGGCTGAGATAAGGTCAGGGTAGAGATGAAGTCTGCAGCCTGTGGATTATAGAGCAACTTTCTGGGACCTAACAAATCACCTTGTCTTCTGAATGAGTCAATTGTGATACTTTCAGAATAGGAAAGGAGTGAATGAGTATTAGTAATATCAATGCTGCCCAGAGAGGATAATAAATTATGTTGAAGCCCTGGTGGTCTTGGTGAGATCTTACAAAGATCACTGGTGTCTGGCCTGGAAATGAGTGTCATGGTATGTGAGTAGAGCTTCAGCTTCAGAGGGCATGCAGCTGCTAGGCAAAAAGTCAGGCTGGGCACATGTTCAACTGGGCACTTTTACTAGGAAGGGTGGTGATAATGGGACAGCTCCTCAGCTTTCCCATCAACTATGTACCTGGAATCTCTGACACTGAATGGCAGGGGAGCTGGGGTTCCATGGGCCCAAGCAATGCTGGTGGACAGCAGGCATGCTTCCTTCAGGAGAGGCTCTGGTTGTTGGTCTTGTCTAGAGAGGCCAAAGAACTCAGATAGTGTGGGCAGCATGGGACTAATTGCTGGCTTTGGATACACTGCCTCCAAGAACAACTGGAATGAAGTGATTTGGGTTACTGTCCTCTCTCTCTCTGGCCCTTCCTCCAATTCAAGTTCAGCAATATTGCCTCCTCTCATCTCTCCAATTATTTTCTAAGAAGAGTGGGGCCAGTTAACTGCAAACTTTTATTTTGTTGTGTCAAATGTGCAAATGGTATATGACACCTGTAGCCATATACCACACCTATAGTCCTTCTCTATGCCTCTCCACACAGCATGTAACTCTTTCTCTAAAGAAACACTGAACCAATATTCCTTAAGCATTGACTTAATGAAGCATCAAATCATTAACTTCCCCAGACACCTGTGCATCCTGATCTGGCCCTTCTCTACCTACCCTAAGAAGGAAGACTCTGCCCAAATACAACTGGAATACAGAAAAAACCCTTTTTATAGTTGAGCCTGGGGCACAGCACCAAACATAAGGTTCAATGAAGCATCAATCTGAAGATGCCAGATAAAGAGATGGAGCAAGAATGAAGCCATGGAAGACAGGGCAAAGATAGGGTATAGTTCAACCAATGTCCATAATTCAACTGGCATAGGCTGAACTATGATCATCAGATCCTCCATGGAGCCTGAAATCCCCCTCCACACCACTCAGGTGAGCTAAGTGCAAAAGCATTCCATCCTGCTCAATAGAGACCCCAGTAGACCTCAAAGGCATAGTTGGCTGATATTGGCACTGATTTGGTCAAATAAATTAGAAGAGCTGAGAGAAAGAGATCCAGAAGCAGGTCCCAAAAACATCCCAAAGAGAAGAGAGCCAAAGTCAAGACTGAAGAAAGCAATGATATCAGGGCTGAGAGATGAAAAAATCAGACAAAATTTAAAAGATGGAAGCCAGGCCAAAGGAAGATGAGGAACAAAGGCCAAAAATGGGGGAAAGAGTGTAGCTAGGACTTCTAATAGCAACCCACTCCAATATTCTTGCCTAGAGAATCCTGTGGACAGAGGAGCCTTGTGGGCTGCCGTCTATGGGGTCACACAGAGTCGGCCACAACTGAAGCAACTTAGCATGCATGCATACATTGGAAAAGGAAATGGCAACCTACTCCAGTATTCTTGTCTGGAGACTCCCAGGGACAGAGGAGCCTGGTGGGCTGCCATCTATGTGATCGCACAGAGTCGGACACGACTGAAGCGACTTAGCAGCAGCAGTAGGACTTGTAAAGAGGGCTTAGACACTCTTAAATTCTTTTGTGTTAGGTGTCAACCTAACACAAGATAGGAAAGGATATAATATAATCAAGAATCCAAGTGATACTAACAGTAGTAATTTAACGGTAATGATGATTTCAGCAATCATTTAAAAAACAAGCTAAAACAGCTATGGAATATATTTGGAATAGTTGGGAAAATACAACTCTGTACTAGATACTAGCATTAGGAAATGATTGTTCATTTTGTTGGCGTAATGGTGGTATTGTGGTTAATAGGGAGAATATTCTTAATTTTTTAGAGCTGCAAGATGAAATATTTAAGGGTAAACTTCATGATAACTGAAAATAACTTTGAAATGGTTTAACAATACATGCACATTACTCATTGATACAGTCAATACAACAAAATGTTGACAAATAGTCAACATTGGACTTAAGTGATGAGAATATGACAGTCCTGTGTACTAGTCTTTCTACTTTTCTGTTTAAATATTGCTCTTAATAAAAGTTAAAAATAAGAAGCCTAAAACCTTAGCTTTTATAAATAGGTCAATCAGAAACTAAAATACAACGATGTAGTAAGTGATTATCCTGATGAGAAATCAAGACTATGTGTGTGAAAATATGTTATCAATTATTAGTGTTGACATCCATTTGGCAAAACGTTTTTAGCATAGAGACTTTGCAGACAAAACGAGGTTAGAGCTGGATGATAAGATAATTTCTGAATTTCTACAGCAGTTTCTTGGGTCTATCTTGATTTCAATGATCTAAATATTCATTTACAAATTCATCTATTTCAAGGACATTGGGAGTGATTATTTTTTTTCTCTTGAGTGCTTGCATCTATTTTGTCATCCTTATCATTTTTGTCTAGCATTTTTAATTATGTGTTGTGACTGCCTGATTTATTCCTCAATAATATTGTCATCTTTTTAAAGATCATGTTTTAGAATTCTTGATTTCTTTACCTCTCATGCACATGTCCAACAAGTATCTATTTATGGATGAACTTTAAAGATTCATGTTGTGAATATGCTTGCAGAGCCCACGAACACCACTACTACCCAATTTATCTTTTGCAAACAATTATGTTTATATAGGAGCTTGCATTCTGAATGCAAAGCTCACCCACATTCCCAATGATTGAAGGGTTTCACTATACTTTAAAACCAAAATTCCAAGAATGCTTTCAGGTTCCAAATTTACCCCTCCTGTAATGGAAAATCCAGGGTTGACCTCTCTTGCTGAGGTGGTAGTTTCTGATTGCACAATATCGTGTTCCCTTCCTGGTGTTGCAGGAGCCCAGATACTCTTTTGAGAATCTTTCCCCTCACTAGAAACACAGACTGTTCATTTAGCAATTAGAGCTGTCAGCATAGCAAGCTGGCAGGAGAGCGAGCAGCTTCTGGCTCTGGGCAGGAATCCCTTGGCAGAGACAGGACTTCAGGGCCTCGGGAAATAGGTAGAACAGTGACTCTAATTTGTTACTTCCCCAGCACTTATTTGCATCTTGTATCCTGGCAAACGACATGTGTATTAATAAGCATACTTACATGGTAGAGAGGAAAATTAGAAAGGAAGTGTAGCAAGAAGGTAAGAACATGAATGGCCTGTAGGTGTCCAAGAGCTCAGATCTAGGTGATGCTGCCTCATCCATTCATCCCTCCATTCAACACCCACCTACTGACCATTTATTCTATTCTGCAAGCTTGGTGCTGGGGACTCACTGGTGAATGTGACCTGGTTCTTGTCTTTGAAGAACACACAGTAAGTGGAAAAGACCGAAATATAAATAAGAGCAACAACAGGTTTCAGACTTTATGGGGCACAGAGAAGATATACAAATAGGACCAGAATAAACTGTGGGTCTCCACAGTTTCTACCTGCCCCTTTGTCCAGAGGACCCAAATTTCCTAACTGTTTCAGCATGCTAATACTTTCTAAGATTCCTCTTTGAGGTTTTCCATCACCTGAACAGGAAATCTTGAAATTCCTCAGTTTTTTGTGGTACGTGCTATCTGTGTATTTTATTCTGGCCTGTAAATGGTGTTAAGCTTGGGGTGGCTATTTAGGTATCACATATACATAAATCTTGTCACCAAGATTTGATGGCAGTGATTATCTTGTACTCTTACATAATGGCAAGCACAGGGCTAATTATATAAGAGCTACTCAATATGTATTTTGAATTGAATAGTTACTGAATTATCAGAAGGCTCTTCATCTCTCTTTCTCAGATATTCAATATGAAATATTAAGAGAATTTCCCCACCCTCTTACCTTCTAACACTGATGATCAAGACCTCTGAAGAATGAATCTATTTTGTCTGGATAAGGGTGAATAATTAGCATTCTCCATTTCATGGAATCCAGGATATAGATACCAGGGAAGGATCAAGGTAGTGCCCTTTGCTAGTTAAGACTCTTCAGACACACCTGACAGAAACCTAACTTGGAATTCCCTTAAGCAAAAAAAGGAATTTGTTGGTTCATTAAAGCCTCAGGGTTATTATTAGAATCAAGTATTGCTGGATCCAGTTATTTAGACAATGTCATCAGGCCCTGTTTTTCTTTTTCTCTCTCCACTTTGTTCTCCTCTGTGGTAGGTCCATTGTTAAGCAGGCTCTCTAACTCTCACAGGAAAGATGGACCCATGCAGCTTTTGGCTTTAGGATTCTCATAACATCAATTCCAGAAAAGGACAGAGCCTTACTCCCCAACCACGATCCTAGCACATTTCATGTAGTGACTCCGACTGGCTATAGTTGTGTCGCATGCCCACTCATTTGACTGACTACTGCAGACAGTAGGACGAAGCGTCAGAATCGTCTAGGCCTAGGTCACCTTCCCACCCTTGCACTGGGGTAATGTTACTAGAACCACTAAGGATGGGGAAGGGAAAGTTCTCCATTAGAAAAAGGGATATTGGGCAGACAAAAAACAGATATCCACAAGTTACTTGATAATATTTACCTAATCTAGAACCTGGGAGAATTCAAGTGTATGTAGGGCAGTGGAATGTACTGAGGGAGCATTATTTATCCTTTGGAGGAGTACTGCATCTTGATTTCCTTTTAAACACTAGTGGCATCTAACTGGTGGAAAGTGGACTAACTGCTCCAACTTGTTCTTTACTAGCTGTCCTCTCGTATGCACAGTAGATGAAGTAAGTGGGCTTCAAATAGGTTGCACTCCTTTTCCCAACTCATGGGAAGCTGTGGTTTATTTTATAAGTGGGTCAAAGTCCCACATAGCTGGGTCACCCCAGAGTAAAGAACGAGGTGAGAGTATGAAACAGGTAGCAGGCCTCAGTCTACACAGAGCTGTAGTGCATGGTGCCCATCTAAAAGCCCAATCACAGACTGGGCCCATGAAGGATGCAATTTGATGAGCACATAGGTTTAACTCAGGGGTTTATCAGAGACCACGCCTATGAGCAAAATAAATTTCCTATCTCAACAACTGATGGACTGGGGCTACTAATATTTTCTGGCCTTCCCAACTCTCCTCCCTAGGAAAGAGAAATTACTGATCTGGTTAATGATATTGTAAAATGGTAATTGGGTCCTGTTCATTACTGATCAAAATCATCATGGGCTAGAAGATGCTCACTCACATAGCTGGTAGTTGAGGCAGCCTCAGTTGGGGCTAGCAGCTGAAGTGACTTGGCTCTATTCCACAAGACTTCTCCATGTGGCCCTGGTTTCTTTCAGCATAGTAACTGAGTTCTAAGAAGTGTTTCCCAAAAAGGAAGCAGAAGTTACTCATTCTTTCAGGCTTTTGTTTAGAACATCATCTCCATCTCATTCTATTGACAAAAGCAGCCACTGTGCAGCCTAGATCCAATAGGAGAGAAAATAAGCGTCATCTCTTGATGTGAGGAACACTATGCATAGAGAAAAAGGAGCAATTTTGCTGTTGCTAGAGGCCATCTATGGACAGTAGCTACCATATACAGTTTGGGCTTTACCCTATCATAATAACATGATGCATTTTTAATCTTTCAAAAATTTCCCATTTGATAGTCAAACAATATCATCTTAAATGTATATATCCTTAATCACTAATGAGGTTATAAAATACATACATACATATAAATGTTTTTAGGTCATTTATGCTTTTTCTAGGAATTATCTTTATATTTTTGCTCATTTTCTCTCTTGTGATATCTTATTGACTTATAGGAGCTATTTATATGTCATGGATATTAATCCTTTGATGCTTGCTTCAAATATTTTTTCCCATTTGTCTTTTTAAAAATATATATTTATTTATTTATTTGGCTGCACTGTGTCTTAGTTGCAGCATACCAGATCTTCAGTTGGAGTATGCAAACTCTTAGTTGTGGCATGTGGGGTCTAGTTCCCTAACCAGAGACTGAACTCTGGCCCCTAGCACTGGGAGCACAGAGTCTTAGCCATTGCACCACCAGGGAAGTCCCCCCATTTGTCTTTTAACTTTATTCTTTTTGCGATTTCAAAAAGTGATCAAATCTACCAGTGTTTTCCTTTAGATATTCTGGGGTTCATGTGCTCCTTGGGAAGGTCTTCCCTATCTTAATATCATAAAAACACTTTTCAGAATCAAGGTGCTGGTACTACTGTTTCCCACTTGAAATGCCAGTCTTAAGTGTTGGGGGCAAGGCCTCTGCATGTAGATTATAGTCGAAAACATCTCTAACATGGGAAAGGAAATAGTCATCCAAATCCAGGAAGCACAGAGTCCCAAACAGAATAAACCCAAGAAGGAACATGCTGAGACACATATTAATCAAACTAACAAAAATTAAATACAGAGAAAAAATATTAAAAGCAACAAGGTAAAAGCAACAAATAGCGTACAAGGGAATACCCA